>JACGWO010000010.1:15180638-15759689 GCA_034509735.1 Sesamum alatum
TAACGAAAAAGTTACTTGGCCGTTAAAGGCTGAATTTTTTTTTGGGGGGGAGGGAAACGTTTCTTTTGGGGAAATGAAGCTAGGGCTTACAACAATATTTTTTTTCACCTAAAAATTTGAGAGTCTTCTTGTTAAAATCAATAACAACAAATTGTTAGACAACAAACTGAATTTTGTAAAGTAGAAAGTTCGATGAACAAATAAACTGAATTGCACAAAAAAAAAAAGCCTTTCTAGACCAAATTGCATCAAAAGAGCCATTGATTGAACTCAACCAATTGAAGCTTCAGTCAACTTTACCAAATTGAAATGAGTTTCAGAAAATGGCAATCACATAATCCAAAATGAATGTTTTTTCAATCTGAAGATATAATATTTTCAGAAAAAATAAAAATCCATAGTGCTATTACATTTTCTCTTTTCCCCTTTCCATCATGCTCTAGTCTTGCCTTTGTTGTAGCTTCGTTCCTTGCATTGAGCTACACACATCCCCCATTCCCCCCCTCCCGCTTGGGGGGAAATGAGTACCACATTGGAGAGCCATTCAGGGAATTGAATTTCCCGTATATGGCCTGGCTCCATTAGTCTTTCTATCTCGGCCTGGATGATCTTGTCCTTCTCCGGGCCAAAGTGCCTCTTCTTTTGCTTGACTGGCTTTATGGAGGGATCGATGTTGATGTGGTGCATTATGACTTCGGGACTTATCCCTTCTAAATCTTGAGGGGTCCACGCGAATATATCCATGTTGCGTTGGAGGCATCGGATTAGGTCCTCCCTTAGGGCTCCTTTGTAGCTGGGAGCCTATCCAAGCTGTCCTGCCATGATTTTCTAGACACAACTCAATGGTTAGGAGTCCAAGGGCTGTAGAAGTCTGGGAAGGCCAACACGTAGTCCTTCCAGAGTCCAGGACAACAAGGAGTCTTTCCCAACCATGACTTTTCCTCTATAAATACCAGCCTACTTGTCTAGCTCGAGTAACGTTTTCTACCACTCTAATACACGATTTTATGCTCTCATACTCACTCTGCTTATTTTATGCTTTTCACTCACGAGAGTTCATCTTCATTCTGTTTCAGTTCCATAATTGCTTACTGACTTGAGCGTCGGAGTGCTAACGCTTTTTTTGTAGGTTCCCGTTTCATAGCTTGCAGAAAATCAAAGGCCACACCGTTCAAGCCCAAGAACAAGCTCTTTCAGCTCACATCAATATTAGTAACATAATCCAAATTATATAGCAATTTATTATTATATCTATTAATATGTTTTATTTTGATTATTATGATGTTAACTTATTATTTGTTGTCATTAAGTCATTGTTAAATTATAAATTTTAATTTATTTATAATTTTTGTGTAATTAACTTCTTCAAAACACAATTCTATCGTGTCTCTTCGAATTTATTTTACCATGTAAGAAAATAACTCTATTTTTATTTAATGTAGATAAATGGAAGATTATATGATTTTATCCAAAAAAATTATAAATTTGTTCAGTTAAATCGGTTAGGGTCACGATCTAAATTCAATTGATATTAAATAATACCTTTACCAAGTGACCGTTTATTTTTACGAAAATTTAGAGAGGGTTCAAATATAATTTACTCTTTGAAATAAGGTATGACATATTGTAAGTTTTTAAAAGTATCTTATAGATGTTTCAGATAAGAACAATCAAACAATCTCTAAATCTATCAAGTTATTATTATATATTATAAACAAAGTCGTCGGTTTACACTATTATTCATTTAATAATCACTAGCCATCGTGACACATCGTCACTGTATGCATATAATAAATAATTTTTATATTTTGAAATTTATATAAACCAACAAATTATATTTTAAAAAAAACAAATAAAAAAAATCAACGTAAGGAATTATTGTGTAGTGTGTTTAAATGACGTGGAATTACATTTGTAAAAACAAATTAATTGCATTTAATTTTTTGAACTATCTAATTGGAGGTGTGATTGTCATTTTTAAAAATTGGTACGGTGGTGTTACTCTGTTTCTAAGTATAGAGAGACTTTGGTTTTTATATTAGTATTATAGGTCATTTCAAAGTTTCTAACATAACAACAATTCTAGCTTTTTTGTTTTCTCAACCACTACTTTTTATTGGATTCACACGAAAATAAGTCAAGCTTTATTATAACATGCACACATCCATTCTTGTTCCAAGGTCGGCGACTACACCAGAGGCACCCTGGGCGGTGGTCCCCCATGATGGCAAGGATCCGGTCCACCAGGTACCTCTCTGAACGATGAACTTCCGCCTATGGCTACATTCCTGCGTAAGGGTGGTGGTCCCTCGTGATGGTGAGGATCCGGTCCACCAGGTACCTCTCTGAACGATAAACCTTCGCCCATGACGACATTCCTGTGTAAGGGTGGTGGTCCCTCGTGATGGCGAGGATCCGGTCCACCAGGTACCTCTCTGAACGATGAACCTCCATCCATGGCTACATCCCTGCGTAAAGGTGGTGGTCCCCCATGATGGATAGGATCCGGTCCACTAGGTACCATCTGAACGATGAACCTCCGTCCATGGCTACATTCTTGCACAAGGGTACTTCCTCTTCCAAGAAAATGAATCCATGTTTGTGAAAAAGGGCTCGGCTAGCTCTAGATTCGTCGTGCGTAAGGATGCGAGAAGACAGGATCATGGGAAACACACAAAATGCAACCAAGAGGGCTATCAAGACTCTAGTTGTAGGCGAAGGAGCCATTTTCACTGGAATTTGAATTTTGAAAGCAATTTGAAGGTAGGCAAACTCATGCAGGAATTCCCTTTATATAGAGCCATGCTGAGAGGGAAGGTAGCATCAATCTTCACATAATAATTAAGATTACAAATTATGAATAGTGGATTATAAATATCTTGAACATTGACCAAGAAAAAGAAGGATACTTTAGAGAAGATAATAAAGTGAAGGATAATTACCTAAATTTCCTTTAAAATATCAGGATTTTGCACTTTATCCCTTCAAATTTTAATTTTTTTTAACAGTTCTTGAAAATAATTTATTTATGGCAGCATCACTACTATTGTGGTCTATTATAAATAAAAAAAAATGATATTAGTAAAAAAATTTAAGTGAACTTTGAATTTTATTTATGTGTCAACTAGTACAAACCTCGTGCCAAGGCACCGGGAATATTTTCAATTTAAATCGTGACTATAATTCTAAATATTCTAAATATATAATTATAAAGTTGAACTAAAATTATCTACCTCTGTATATTAGTTCTAATAAAAATTATATAAAATATAAGTTCTTGAATTGAATGAGTTATCATCAATTATTTATAAAAATATCCATACAATCATAGATTCTTAATTCTTTTTTAATCGCTTTTGATTATAAATTGCTTATGTTATGGTATTGTTGGTGGAGTATAGCCGCAGTTCATTTTATACATTTGATCTTCTATGAGTGTCGATACCTTGATATGAACTACTTAATTGATGTCTTTTTGGCTGCAGATAAAGGCATATCCTAAATTTTCTCAACAACAACTTATTTTGTGCTTTATTTTATTAATCAATTATCCTTACTTTAAGTATGTGCTCTTGGCACCAACATCCAAATCTAGTTTATTCATGATAATATATATACACCTTTAATTTTTTATTCCATTATGAATGCAAAGAATAAGGGCTGACACACCCCTGCGACATTTATGCTCTCTCAACCAACAAACCCATGTTAATTAGTTATCAAAATGATGAAGTTCGTGTCATAAAACCAACTATATTTTAAGCATGTAAGTATTTATTTGCTTGTGAGGAGAGATTGATTTGATTTTCAATTAATTTTTTTTATTATAATTTATCTAGTCATTTATTAGATTTTATATTTAAAGCATATAAGTAGATTTGCTAAAATATAGTTTGAATTTGTTTTTATTATTGCAATTTGGAAACATCAGTGAAATTAAGCTTTGCCTAGAATTATTAAAAAAAATGGACAGATTAAGCTTAGCCTACAATAATTAAGAAACAAACAAAGTTAAATTTCGTAAAACTGCTAGTACATTTGAAATTCATCATAAACAGTGAAAAACTGAATAATAAATAGATCTTCTAATAATTTATTGATTATTTTCCCAGCCTTTCGCCCTCATTTGCATAGATGGAAGAGTGGAGTTTCCTTCGCCCTCAATTAGTCGATAATTTATTAAATTCACAATCTTGGAACCTTTTGTTGTATTTGTAAATATTCAACAAATAAACAAACAAAAAATCATATATTATCGAAAGAAACATGAGTATCTAAAAATAATGATTAAACTTGAACACTTCAAGGCTTCCTTGTATAAATTATCCTTTTCCTTTGATAAATATAAGTGTAGAAATATTTCAGCCGTCTATTATTGATAAAATTTTTAATGTCCAGCTTTTTCATCGACGATTTCACTTGAATGACCTATTTTTTATCATGACTTTTTTTAAATGTCAAAATATTACATCTTCCTCGTGTGTAAACATGAATATTTATAGCGGGTATCTTTGACTTATTCAATGTTTCAATGCACACTCGCCTAGTACATATATATACACATAAATTATTAGTGGGGAAAATCGCATTTTTTGTCTCATAAAATAGGTCCAGTTTCAATTTAGTCCCATATGTTAGACTGGTCTCACATTTAGTCCCATACATTAAAAAAATCTCAATGTTGGTCCCACGTCACTTTTCCGTCAAATATTTAACGAAAAAGTTACTTTGCCGTTAAAGGCTGATTTGGGGGGGGGGGGGGGGGGGGGGAACGTTTCGTTTGGGGGAAATGAAGCTAGGGCTTACAACAATATTTTTTCACCTAAAAATTGGGAGTCTTCCTGTTAAAATTTCAATAACAACAAACTGTTAGATAACAAACTGAATTTTGTAAAGGTAAAAAGTTCATGAACAAATAAACTGAATTGCACAAAAAAAAAGCCTTCTAGACAAATTGCATCAAAAGAGCCATTGATTGAACTCAACCAATTGAAGCTTCAGTCAACTTACAAATTGAAATGAGTTTCAGAAAATGGCAATCACATAATCCAAAATGAATGTTTTTCAATCTGAAGATATAATTTTCAGAAAATAAAAATCCATAGTGCTATTACATTTTTCTCTTCCCCTTTCCGTCATGCTCTAGTCTTGCCGTTGTTGTAGCTTCCTTCCTTGCATTGAGTGCATCTTCTAAGCTTTTCTGGGTGACATATGTTTTACCATCTTTTTTTACATATTTTGAGATTGAAAAACATTCATTTTGGATTATGTGATTGCCATTTTCTTAAACTCATTTCATTTTGTAGGTTGACTGAAGCTTCCGTTGCTTGAGTTCAATCAATGGCTCTTTTGGTGCAATTTGTCTCAAAGGCTTTTTTTTTGTGCAATTCAGTTTATTTGTTCATGGATTTTTTACTTTTACAAAATTCAGTTTGTTGTCGAACAGTTTGTTGTTATTGAAATTTTAACAGGAGGACTCTCAATTTTTAGGTGAAAAATTGTAGTTGTAAGCTCCAGCTTCATTTCCCCCAAAAGAGATGTTTTTGCCCCCCCCCAAAAAATCTTCCTTTAACGGCCAAGTAACTTTTCCGTTAAATATTTAACGAAAAAGTGATGTGGGACCAACATTGAGATTTTTTTTAATATATGGGACTAAATGTGAGACCAGTCTAACATATGAGACTAAATTGAAATGGGGCTTATTTTATGGGACGAAAAATGCGATTTTCCCTTATTAGTGTATTTATCACATTTTCACGATTTTTGTATTAAATATATTTAACATATATTAAATTGATTTATAGATATAAAATTAAAAAATACATATAAATATATTTTGTAGTCTCGATATTGAATTTTTAAAAATAAATTTAATTGATTTTTTTCTTGATTTTATTCAATATCTACCAAAATAGATATTGAATATACATGTTGTTATATACTTAGAAAAAGATAAAAAATAAATAAATATTGTTTGGATTCTTTTGTATAAATATTAATATATTTTATTCTTTAGTTAAAAAAAAAACCTGTTAGATAATATTGATTAGATTCTTTTTGATAAATCCAATATTTTTAATTTTTTATTAAAAAATAGTTATTAGATAATCAATTTAGATCTCGTTTGGATGAATACCAATATTTTTTAATAGTAATCTGAAAAATATGTTATATTCCATTTGACAAAATAAAGTTCATTGAGATTGTCCACTTCTACGCATACGTGGCCCTTAGGTGGATAGTCTCAATAATTTATAGCTTCTTGCATATTAAAATATAAATTCTAACACTTGAAGTATTAACTGTTCTTGCGGATTTGGCAAATTTTTTTGATGTAAATTGCATATCTGTGAATAGTTGGCAGGGAAAAAACATGGTTAAATTGTATATTGCAAACAGTAGATATTTCTCTTTCACCGCAGTTAATCGTTTTTTGCTTTTAATTGCAGTGATATTCTTTTAATTTTGCAATAACAGAATTTAATATTTCATTCTAATTATATCATTACAATATTACAGAATCGAAATTACATAAATTTAGCTAAATCAAGCTATTAAAGTACATACAACCAATAAAAGGAGTGCAATAATAATCCCTACAAGAAATTTCCACCAAAATGATCGAAAAATTTGATCCAATTCACTTCAAAGACGAATAGTGGTTTCAAGCCAACAAAACCACCTTTGAATGGTCAAATGTAATTTTCCATCCATCATTTAACACATTTAACAGAGTTTGGACCAAAAGTACAACACTCTTGGTTTCTGTGGGACCAAAAGTGCTGAACCCATAAATAATCGGACCAAAAGTGCAATAACCCATGTCCTATGGGACCAAAAATACAATTTTTCCTAAATTAGGTACTATTAAATTAAAATAAAAATTATTAAATTATACATAATCATATATATCATTTTATTTTATAACAATATCGTATAAATACTGAATAATTCACGACTCCCAAGTGCGTAAGTATGACATTTCTAATTTCTAGCAAAATGTTTTGTTGTGCTATCTATAGACAAATAACATTTTCTTGATTTAAACTTTTCTAGATTTTTTCAGCATAAGTAAAAATAAGAAAAAGAATTGCCGATGATGTGATTTTTAATATTTTATAAGTTAAATATTTGTTAGCATCAAATTTGATGAATATAGTCTTACCCTTTTTGAATAAATATAAAAATTAAATTATTTATTTTTATTTAATTAGATACTTTAAGGTGAATTACAATGACCTCCCCTGAAGTTTGGCATAATTATGAGTACTCCCTCATTTTTTCTAAAATTACAAATATCCCATGAGGTTTGTAACCGTCTAACAAATAACCTATTTTTATCCATTTTTATGGGTGAATTGGCTAAAATGTCTTTATGCAAACTGAATTATTTATTTTTATTTTTTAAAACTTTCTGAATTTTTTGGACTAAGATGCGCAGGGAGAGGTTTCTTACGTTTTTTACATAGAGGAGCAATAATGCAATTTGTGTCGGTTGATTAGTCTATAATTTTAAAAAAAAAATCAAGGGCAAAATGGACAATTTTAGGTCTTTGGTTAAAAATTACAAACCTCAGGGGGTAATTGTAATTTTTTAAAAAATAAAAAAATATTCGTAATTATACCAAATCTCAGGATAGTTAATTATACCAGCACGTAGTCCTTCCAGAGTTCAGGACAACATGGAGTCTTTCCCAACCATGACTCTTCCTCTATAAATACTAGCCCACTTGGCTGGCTCGAGACACGTTTTCTAGCACTCTAATACACGATTTTATGCTCTCATACTCACACTCTGCTTATTTTATGCTTTTCACTCACGAGACGTCATCTTCTTTCTGTTTCATTTACGTTTATTCTTCCATAACTGCTTACTGACTTGAGCGTCGCAGTGCTAACACTTTTTTTGCAGGTTCTCGTTCCATTGCTTGCAGAAAATCAAAGGCCACCCGTTCAAGCCCAAGAACGAGCTCTTTCAGCTCAGATCAATTGGCGCCGTCTGTGGGAACACAGAACTAAGATGTGAGAATTATGGACACTCCCAACAGTGGATCAGGCAAGCAGAAGGCCGCAGATGCTCCTGCCGACCCCCAGGTGTTGCAAGGGCAATCTGGAGCCCTCTTAGCTCCCTCCGGGAGAGGGGAGGCCGGACCCTCCGGTCCCTTTGAACCCCTGTTTGACCCCCCACGGGACAGTACTCCCTCGGACACATCCTCTACTAGGTTGTCTCCAGGACTGATGGCGGTCATCCAGCAGATGATCACATCCGCTATACGAGCGCAGATGGCAATGGTCGACATCGCCCCCTTGGACGTGGTGGCCCCCAGGCCCTAGGGAGATCCCCAGGCGCCCGGCGGACCGGTGGAAGATGGCGAGGCCCTCCCAAGGCAGAGATTCCACAGATTGCAGGAAGGGGAACCCGTTCTTCCTCCCCCGACGCAGGATGACCCTCCCCCGTTGGGAGGCTCAGTTGGAGCACTTGCAGAAAAGCTTACAAGATGTGCAACATAGGTTGATGGGAATCTCGTTGGAGGTGCAAGGCGGTATACCGTTCAGCGAGGATGTCATGGTGGACGAACTTCCTCCCAACTGTCGAACATCAGCCATTGCGGAGTACGATGGCACCACTGACCCGCAGGATCACCTGTCACGATTTGAGAACCCCTCCATCGATGCACAAACGGGATCAAATATCGGGTCTTTGTGACCGCCTTCGCCCGAGTGGCCCAGCAGTGGTTCAACTAGCTGCCCCCGGCTCAGTGAGGAGTTTTCAGGAGTTCCGCTCGTTGTTCCTTCACCAATTTTCTAGTAGCAGGAAGCACTACAAGACTTCCCTCAGCCTTTTCACCGTTCGCCAGAAGGATTCCGAATCCTTGAGGGACTACTTGCATCGTTTCAACGCTGCCGCCTAGGAGGTGCCTATGCCCACGCAGGAGGTCAAAGTGAGCGCCTTATCTCAAGGGATTCTGGATGGGGATTTCTTTAAATTCCTGGCCAAGAAGCCTGCACTAGATTTTGATAGCTTGCTCGCTACAGCAGCCAAATACATTAATATGGAAGAGGCCCAAGCCTCCAAGAAAGAAGGACGAAGAGAAGAGGAAGGACACGCGCGAGGAGGTATCCACCAAGAAGCCCCGTGATGATGGGAGGGATAGGAAACCCCCCTTCCAAAGGGGACCTCCTGTCTATACTCCCCTCAACACTCCCATCACTCAAGCCCTCATTGCGGTAGAAGGGAAATGACTGCTGATACGACCTCGTGGAGCTAGGGAGGGCCCTACGCGGCCTAAGTCAGACAAATTCTGTCAATTCCACAACGACTATGGGCACTCCACAGAAGAATGCCGACATCTCAAATACAAGATTGAACGATTCGTCAAGAATGGATACCTCCAAGAGTTTGTCTGCAGAGAGAAGTCTCAAGACACGAGTCCCTACCAGAAAAAGGACCAGAATCAAGGAAAAGCCCCGGCGGAGTCCAGTCCCGAACCTCTCCGGACGGAAGGACGTAGACAAGGCCCCGCCGGACCCTCAGAGGATACAAATCCCCTCAGAAGGGAGTCATATGCATGATCGCAGGAGGACCTATAGGGGGAGACTCCCATAGGGCTCGAAAGGCGCTAGCTCAGGAAGCCGAGGCCACATCTCCTGAAGAAGTTTTGTATATAAGCACGAAGATGGCCACACCCGTCATTCAGTTTGGGCCGACCGAAGGAGCGGGAATCATTCTCCCTTATAACGATGCCCTAGTAATCACGACCATCGTGGCGAACTACGAAGTCAATAGAGTCTTTATAGACTCAGAGAGTTCGACAGACATTATATATTGGGAAGCCTATGATCAGATGCAGTTGGGGGAGACCCCCATGGAGAAGGTGGATACCTCGTTATACGGGTTCGCGGGAGAGGTGGTATGCCTAAGAGGAGCAATCGCCCTCCCCCTGTCCCTGGGGCAGGGGTCGTTAAGGCGGACCTGTCAAATCAAGTTCCTAGTGATGGACGCCCCCTCAGCATACAACATAATTCTGGGGAGGCCCTCCTTAAATGCCTTCTAGGCGATCATATCCACTTTCCATATGAAGATTAAATTTTCGGTGCCAGGTGGAATTGGGGAAGTAGGTGGAGACCAACAACAGTCATAAACTTGCGATGTGGAGGCCGTCCGGAAAGGATAGAAGTGGGGCACTATAGAGTTGTCCCCAGAAGAATCCCGCAAAAGACAAGGGAAGGATCCCACGGGGGAGAAGGAGGAGGTAGCCTCTGGACCTTCCCTAGGTGAAGTCTTGCCTAGGAAGGAAGACCACTCAAAAGTCCAGCCAATGGAAGAACTACTAACCATTGAGTTGTGTCTAGAAAATCCTGGCAAGACAGCTTGGATAGGCTCCCAGCTACAAGGAGCGCTAAGGGAAGACCTAATCCGATGCCTCCAACGCAATATGGATATATTTGTGTGGACCCCTCAAGATTTAGAAGGGATAAGCCCCAAAGTCATAATGCACCACATCAACATCGATCCCTCCATAAAGCCAGTCAAGCAAAAGAAGAGGCACTTTGGCCCGGAGAAGGACAAGATCATCCAGGCCGAGATAGAAAGACTAATGGAGCCAAGCCGTATACGGGAAATTCAATTCCCTGAATGGCTCTCCAATGTGGTACTCATTCCCCCCCCCCCTCCCAAGCGGAAGGGGGGAATGGGGGATGTGTGTGGACTTTCGGGACCTCAACAAAGATTGCTCGAAATACTTCTATCCGCTCCCTCGCATCGACCAGCTGGTGGGCTCTACCTCCGGCTGTGAACTGTTGAGCATGATGGATGCCTCACAAGGATACCACCAGATCATGTTGTCCTCAGAAGATCATAAGAGGGTCAGATTTATTACTTCCGTAGGAACCTTCTGCTACGTGGTCATGCCTTTTGGCTTGAAAAACGCGGGAGCCACATATCAGCGTTCGGTAGACAAGATCTTCTGCCCCCAGCTAAGGATGAACATGAAGGTCTATGTGGACGACATGCTCATCAAGATCCGGAAGGCGAATGATCACATTACGGATCTAGAGGAGACATTCATCGTCCTTCAGAAGTATTGCCTAAAATTGAACCTTTCCAAGTGCGCCTTCGGAGTGCGAGGAGAGCGTTTCTTGGGCTTCATGGTGACCGAGAGGGGGATTGAGGCCCAAAAAGACCAGCCCAAAATCGAGGCACAAAAGCCCAAAGATACTTGTAGGAGTCCGAAAGAAGGCGTTGGAGCCCTACAAAAAGGCCCACCTATGTTTAGGAGGGGGCCCATTCGAGGCACCGGCCCATGCCCAAGGAAGTACTAGCCAGGTTTGCCCCAACAAGGAGGGGGTCCAGTCCAAGCTTGAGAAGAAACCCCATCAAGGATGCCCAGGCCTAGGGTGAGACGCCCAACAAGGAGGCCCAGTCTCACCAAGAGAGGATAAAGGTTGACCAGGTCTACCCCTTATCCTTATCCGCGGAAGACCCCTTCAACGGACTCCCTACTTTCAAGGAATCCAAGGCTGTAGAAGTCTGGGAAGGCCAACACGTAGTCCTTCCAGAGTCCAGGACAACAAGGAGTCTTTCCCAACCATGACTCTTCCTCTATAAATACCAGCCTACTTGTCTGGCTCGAGTAACATTTTCTACCACTCTAATACACGATTTTATACTCTCATACTCACACTCTGCTTATTTTATGCTTTTCACTCACGAGAGTTCATCTTCTTTCTGTTTCATTTACGTTTATTGTTCCATAGCTGCTTACTGACTTGAGCGTCGGAGTGCTAATGCTTTTTTGCAAGTTCCCCTTTCATAGTTTGCAGAAAATCAAAGACCACCCGATTCAAGCCCAAGAACAAGCTCTTTCAGCTCACATCAATATTAGTAACATAATCAAATTTATATAACAATTTATTATTATATCTATTAATATGTTTTATTCTGATTATTATGATGTTAACTTTTAATTTGTTGTCATTAAGTCATTGATAAATTATAAAATTTAATTTATTTATAATTTTTCTGTAATTAACTTCTTCAAAACACAATTCTATCGTGTCTCTTTGAATTTATTTTACCATGTAAGAAAATAATTCTATTTTTATTTAATGTAGATAAATGGAAGATTATATGGTTTATCCAAAAAATTTATAAATTTGTTCAGTTAAATCGGTTAGGGACACGATCTAAATTCATATTGATATTAAATAATACCTTTATCAAGTGACTGTTTAGTTTTACGAAAATTCAGAGAGGGTTCAAATATAATTTACTCTTTAAAATAAGGTATGACATATTGTGAGTTTTAAAAGTACTTTATTGATGTTTCAGATAAGCACAGTCAAACAATCTCAAAATCTATCAAGTTATTATTATATATTATAAACAAAGTCGTCGGTTTACACTATTTTTCATTTAATAATCACTAGGCATCGTGGCACATCGTCACTGTGTGCATATAATAAATAATTTTTTATATTTTGAAATATATATAAACCAACAAATTATATTTTAAAAAAACAAATAAAAAAAATCAACGTAAAGAATTATTGTGTAGTGTGTTTAAATGACGTGGAATCACATTTGTAAAAACAAATTAATTGCATTTAATTTTTTGAATTATCTACCTGGTGGTGGGATTGATTTTTTTGAAGATTGGTACGATGGTGTTACTCTGTTTCTAAGTATAGAGAGACTTTTGTTTTTATATTCGTATTATAGATCATTCAAAGTTTCTAACATAACAACAATTTTAGCTTTTTTGTTTTCTCAACCACTACTTTTATTGAATTGACACGACAATAAGTCGAGCTTTATTATAACATGCACACATCCATTCTTGTTCCAAGGTCGGCGACTATACGAGAGGCACCCTGGGCGGTGGTCCCCCGTGATGGCGAGGATTCGGTCTACCAGGTACCTCTCTGAACGATGAACCTCCGCCCATGGCTACATTCCTGCATAAGGGTGGTGGTCCCTCGTGATGGTGAGGATCCGGTCCACCAAGTACCTCTCTGAACGATGAACCTCCGCCCATGGCTACATTCCTGCGTAAGGGTGTCCCTCGTGATGGTGAGGATTCGGTCCACCAAGTACCTCTCTCAACGATGAACCTCCGCCCATGCCTACATTCCTGCGTAAGGGTGGTGGCCCCCCATGATGGATAGGATCCGGTCCACCAGGTACCTTTCTGAACGATGAACCTCCGTCCATGGCTACATTCCTGTGCAAGGGTACTTCCTCTTCCAATAAAATGAACCCATATTTCTGAAAAAGTGCTTGACTAGCTCTAGATTCGTACGTGCATAAGGATGCGAGAAGACAGGATCATGGGAAATCCACAAAATTCAACCAAGAGGGGTATCAAGACTCTAGTTGTAGGCGAAGGAGCCATTTTCGCTGGAATTTGAATTTCGAACGCAATTTGAAGGTAGCAAATTCATGCAGGAATTCCCTTTATATAGAGCCATGCTGAGAGGGAAGCTAGCAGCAATCTTTACATAATAATTGGGATAAATGCAAAGAATGTACCATACTATAGAGCACTTTGCAATTTTGATACCATAATTTTCAAAATGGTCAACTTCAGACCATACAATGAGGAGTCTGGCAAAATTGATATCGTAGTTTATGAAAGTTGCAAATTTAGTACCTTAGTTTTGAAACTGACAGTTTTAGTGCCAACCCTTATCTTTTCATAATATCACTTCTAGTCCCCTATATTTTATTTTTTGCATGGATTTGGCCCAGATTTTAGATTTAGTACCCTATTGCATGAAAATGGTATCAGAGCCTAGGTTTATTGAAGAAATATTTGCTTATATGACATATTGATATTTTATCCCTAATGGAGGAAATTTTAAAAGTATGGAACCGAACGAAAGTTCGAGTTACATTAAAAACAGGGAATATTTTCAGATTCTGAAAATACAGAAAACAAAATTTCTTATGAAAATTCTTAGAACCATCACCAACAGTCCAAGGTTGGTCGATCCATCACTTCTTCCAAAGGAAGAAAAAGAGGAATGGCACAGAAATCGCCATGTCCAACAAGCGCTACCAGGAAATGCGGTGAGACGTCTACAGGGAGCTGAGATCCATGGAAGAATCCCAGTCAGGAGATCCGGAACAGGTAGATTCCTGAAAAAATACAATTCTAAAAATAATGATTAAAAGAACTGATTGGAGGGAACTCGAACCGGATGCCTCAAAGTATTCTCAGGACCTTAGAGAGGTCCAAAAGACAGTTCAAGACTATGGATATAGGTTAATCAATATACCTATGAAAATAGACCTCTTGAACCAAAAAATGGATGAGATCCTAAGATCCTACCAGATCTACTGAAGGATCTTACAGATCTGAAGGCTGAGGTCACAGATCTGAAAAGAAATCAAGGGAATACCCCCGAGACATCCAGATCTTATCAGGAACGCATCAAGGACGCCCTTAGGGTTATTGGGTCTGTCTCACAGAGATGGATAAAGTCAAGTATCCATTTAAAATATTCTCCAATAAATTAAATGGATCATTCCTGTTGAACTCCATGACGGGAAAAAGCACAGAGTTCGCGGAGAGCTTGTTTGAAAAGAAATGAATGCATATTTGGAAAAAACAAGCTACCAGCGATAGAGGCCACCAGAACGAAGGCCTGCAACATGATGCACATTGGGCAATGGCATAACCATGTATGCCCTTGCTGTGAAAAACAAGAAAAACCCATGTTCGGGACAAGGATTCGAGTAACCCAAAATAAACTCGAACCAAAACCAGAAAAGGGTAAAAGAAAGGATTTTTACAAAAAGAGGTAAAAATCTCAAAATGTAAAAAAAGCAAGGAAAAGATTGTCGGCAGAGGACGACAAAAAAGCCAACAGTCAAACAGGACAGGAAGCACCAGCTGGAGAACACATGGCCGACAAGCCATAATGACCACAACTGGAAAGTAGAAAGACAAAAGGGGTGACGAATGCAGTGACGACATCCAAAGCAAGAATGAAGTTCGGGTTTGAAGTCCGCGGGCTATCATAAATAGAGAGCTAGGAAGCAGATGGAGGACATCAGAAAACTTCTCCAACTCTTCAGAAAAATAAATTGTGTCTTTAAATTCCCTAAGTATTAGAATATCCAGTGTATGGGGTTATCCCCAAAGAGTCAAGTCCTCTTATCCATGAGATGCTAAATAGTTTTCTCCTCCGATAGAGGAATAAAATATCTATGTAATATATCAACTATTTCTTCAATAAAGTAAAGGCTCCCTACCCATACCCGAAATACTTATTACAATGGGTATGAGTCCGCGTCTGGGTCTAATATAAAAATAATGGGTCCAGGTCCGGGTCTATTATAAAAGTAATGGGTACGGGTCCGGGTAATACCTGCCCATTGATAGGTCTACATAGGAGTAAATAATGTGAAGCACATAATCATGAAATTGCACAATGAGGAGCATCTATCGCGCATATGGCTCAAAAAAATCATATTTATAGAGGGCTTCCCCATGCGGATCTTTAAATGGTCGTCGGACTTCAAACCTAAGATTAAGTCTTCAATTGCCCCGGTATGGATCAAGCTTGCAGAATCGCCCGTATATTTGTTCCGAAAGAAAGCATTCTTTGGCATCACAAGCATCATTAGGTCGCCTCTTAAACTGGACCGAGCTATGGCCGAGGGGCTTCGTCCGAGCGTAGCCCATGTCTGCATCAAAATTGACCTGCTCAAGCCCTGGCCGGACACGATTTGGATAGGGACTGATGGTCGATATTCCCACAACTGGTCTTATACAAAAGATGCCCGAAATATTGTTCGTAATGTCGGCACTTGGGGCATGGAGAGGAGGGATACCACAGAGGGAAAATCTCACGCCCGGATGCGCCTCATGAAGTTTCTGACCTTCGTATGATTATTGAGAAATGAAAGCGAAAACCTCCTATGGTGGACAATGAAACCCACTCACCGGCACTGATGCTAATTTGGATTCTCTTTACACCAAGGAAAATTGGGAAACAACCCCGACCCTGAGCTGCATCAGGGGGAGGGATCCTGTGATGGGGAGGATGATTGCAGTGACACAGACAGCATGTCGAGTCTCAAAACTATTGCAGAACATATGGAAAAACCGGATCAGGGGAAAAGTAATCTGGTACAGCAAAATATTATGAGTGCAATCTTTGATTCATTATCGGCCGATCAAAACCCCATTAGCACTATATGTGTGTTCGAACCTATTACAGAGTCAGGTGGAGAGGAGGCGTTGCATGCTCAGACTGAGGGGTGCACTGGGATCGAGGTAGACGATGAACGTGAACATGAGGGATCGTCATGGAACCTACCCAGAACGAGGCATCTTTGGACTTAGGGCCGGAGGATGATGATTTTGTGGAGGAGAAGGTCCGCGGTTGGCACCGTCGTGCTCTTTCTGTGGGCTGTCCGGACCGGATAATGACTCGTAGTCATGCACATGCAAGGTCCATCTCATCTCACCCTCATCAATGAATGTTCTCATTTGGAATGCCCAATATCCGTAATAAACAAAAGATACTCCAACAGATGTGTACAATAAACAAATTCAAGGGTAAAATATTCAATTTCAAGCCTTTGGTTGCAAATTGCAAACCTCAAGGGGGTATTTGTAATTTTTCAAACAACGAGGGAGTATTTGTAATTATGTCAAATCTCAGGGGAGGTGGTTGTAATTTACCCAATATTTAATTTGATATAACTTATCTTTCTTGGGACCAGTTTCGAGCATACAGTTGACGATCTTGCCCTAATATCGCAATCTTCAAAGGGATATTATCTCAGATGATATGTGTATCAGTCTTCGTATTGTTCCGAGGGTGTCTTTAGTCATTTTGAGGAGTTCAAGTGGGATAATAGTATTTTCGTAGGCCTGTCGCATTTAGATTTGACCGGGTGATGGTAGGTCCCTCTACTTTCGCTTCATTCCCTTTGCGGGCACTACAAGAAATTCCACATCTCGCAAGGAAAGAATTCGTTACAATATGTCCGAATTTCGTCGCAAATACTTTTGGTAACGAAAATGTGTCGTTACTAAGTTTCTACTGAAAACCCCATCGCTAAAAGTTCTTGTAACGAATTTGAGTATGTCGTCACAAATGTATTCGTAACAAACGCTGATTCCTTACAATTGTATAGTTCTAGTAACAATTGTGTCCTCACAAAAGGTTATGATATCGTTACCAGAAAAAAAAAAAAAAAATTTGTTACTAAAAGTATGTCTTACAACAGTATTTTCGTTACGAATACCTATTATGAGAAAATGTTGTCGTCACTAAAACTCAAAATGAATAATATTTTAAATTTATATATAATAACAAGTTTGTCACAAAAAGTTTTTGTGAGAAATTTGTTTCCTTACTAATAGTAATTTATAGTGATTTATTTTATATTAAAAAATGCTTATAAACATGTTTCCAAAATTGCAAAAATACAATAATACTTGTCCATATAAATATAAAGAAAGTAAACCTAACATAAATAAATCCCATAATGACTACATAGTTTAAGTAATACTTCAATACATAAGTCTAATATAAAACATTAATACGCTCACTACAAAAGCACAACAAAAGATATCCTAAGAAACTTTCAAGCATAGTAGCTCCAAGGATACAAAATAAAGTAAATTATTTTCAAACATAGCTATCGTCAAGTGAAATAAAGCCACCAAAATACATGTGAGTCCTTGGAATGTCATATTGCATTGTTTACACTTTGAGCACCAACTTCAAACCTGCAGATCTCCTGCTCAAACAAAGACAATGAGACAATTCAACTATTTAAAAATCAATTCAACAAAATATATACAATACCTAATATACCAAAAGTTCTAATCAAAATACCAAAACACCAACCAAAACTTCAAAGAAATAATAAACAATATAAGAAATCCCAATTTCAAACAATTCATCAAGTGTTTCCATTTCATCATCTTCCTGATCTCCAAGTTCAACAGTGTTATTATCTATAGGGATTGTAGATTCTCCATGGTAGATTCTCCATGGTATATCCACTCCAAGTTCAACAGTGTTACGACATTCTTTACACGGGCATAAAATTTCGTTGTCCAAGGATAAAATATTTTCTCTTGAAAACTTCAAAAACGATTCCACCCCAGCTATGTATGTAGAACTAAATCTATTTTTTTCATCAATCCAACTCTTATCCATACCTGCACCAGTTAATAATTCTGAATAAAATAACAAACATTTAAGATCAAGAGTAACATAATTTAAATCCTATATTTAGTAGCACAATTTAAATCATATATTTAGTATCACAATTTAAATCCTATATTTAGTAGCACAATCATATATAAACACATAGTACATAATAGTATTCTAGTCAATCCAACAAATTAATGTATGAACAAACAAAGCCTACATTGATTATAGTATACTATACCTCTTACATAAATTCTTGGCACCCCCGTTGCAACTGATTAATTCCTCTTACAATCTATAACCTTCAAAATTATAAAAAATGTATCAGTAAGTTGAGGATATTAGATAAAGCAAATGTAATTTAGACAATGTTTCAAGGACTTGTACTTTCATACAATTGTGCTAATTAATAAGTTGTCTTCAATTTTCAACTTTGAAAATACGACATATATAGATCGATAAACTTTGGAAACGGCCTCAATTTGCTGCCTCTATTAGCAGCAAGATGAGCCCTCATTTTTTAAACTAAAGCCTGATACAAGTTAGCAGCAAGTCTGATAAAGCAAAAACCCCCCAAGTTTTCATCTTCTAATACAACTAAAGCCAGCATATTATATAACCAAAATACTTGCCCCTCGTGAAATCAACAAAAAATAAACTAATTATTTAGGAAAAACGAACAGAATAACTCCAAGATTAGGGCTTTCACAACTAATTAGACAAGAAATTCTCGCTAGAAATCTAAAATTTTAACACCAAACGAAAAACATCACATATAGAACAAAAGCAATGAAGATTTCTCACTGAGAAGGTGCCTAAAAGCCATTCCATATTCAAGAGTGACCCAAAAATTAGAACACAAAATAAGAAAGAAACATCTTTTTCCCTGTCGAAATCTCCCCTCTCCTTGTCTCTGTAGAACTTCTTCTATATGTATATATCTTCTATAGATATATGTAAATTTTAAAGTGCAAATGAGAAAGGCTGTCAAAATGGGGAGGAGAGAGAGAGAGAGAGAGAGAGAGAGAGAGAGAGAGAGAGAGAGAGAGAGAGAGAGAGAGAGAGAGAGAGAGAGAGAGAGCAAAGAAGAAGAGAGAAACACAATACTGATATTTATTTTTCTACTTCTAAGTGATCTTGAATTAATTTAATAATAAAATAAGAAAGAAACATCTTTAATAATAATAATTTTGTATATTCATAATTTAATAATAAAATAAAAAAAATAGAGAAAAGAAAAATGGCGCCTTGTCTTACCGCCATAACAAATTTTGTTTTTCTAATTTTTTCAAATTTCTTGTAACAAACTTTTTTGTTACCAATTAAGCTTATTGTGACAACTCAAATATTGTTACAAGAAAAATAAATAGTTTTGTCACAATTACTTTCATACATGGCATATTTTACTTTACGTAACGATTTTTTTTTTCTTTTGTTACAAATAAATATCTTTGGTAAGGACATTCCATTTATTGTAACGAATTATTACGATTGTTATGGAAAATCGTTTTTATTATAACAATTTTTATATTTTGTTATCAGATACCTAGTTTTTGTGACAAGTTGACGATTCATTACAATTATTTTGTTATCTAAAATACATTTTCTTGTAGTGGGGGCCTCCTCGTTCTCCTCTCCTTGTATCTTTGGTAGCTACTCCATTCCTTCTTTTGTCAGCCACCTTCCCTCGTCTTCTTTATTTGGTAATCCTTACCTTGGGGGTGGGGTGGGGGTGGGGGGGGGGTGTCGTATATCTTCTTCCTTAAGGGGTGTATATCTTTTGTGTGGGGCTTCCTTGTTCTCCTCCCCTCATATCCTTTTGTAGCTGCCTCATTCATTCTTTGTCTGACATCTTCTTCGAGGTGGGGAGGGGTCCTCGTATCTGGGGTGTCGTATCGTATATGACTTAATGTTTTTATTTATGCCACCTCATCACTCATAGACATTGTGGGTATGTTGATGGGGAAGCGGCTGAAGCAGTGGCTACTAGGAAAGTCGGATTTCTAATATGGCGCAAATATTGGGAATCTGTTATCTTGGAAGGGGACTGCCTCGGCCGTATAAACAAACTGAAATCTCCGGACTCGGATCTCTCTTCAAGGGGTCCTTTAGTTCATGACATCAAGCACTGCTTTTGTCTTATTTCTTCACTCACGTTTTCTTTTACTAGACGTAGTAGTAATTTATTGCTCATAACTTAGCTAAACATGTTAACTTCCCACTCTCAAGGTTCCTCCCTTTCGGAGGATGAGGTCCGAATTTTCCATTTGTCATCCTTTCTTGATGAGATATAAAATTTTCTATTTCCCTTAAAAAAAAAAAAAAAAAGGTAAAATGCAGATATTCCTCCAACGTTTGGGTCTTTTGCGCTTTGCACCCTAACCTTTTTTTTTTACACTTTTCCATTACACTTTCCTGCCTAACCTTCTGATTTTTTTGCACTTTGCATTTTCTGGGGTATAATAACGGAATATTCCATTCGTGTGTGTTCACGCGCCTGAGGGTGATTTTGGATTGCGTAAAATCATAAGGGTTAAATGCAAACATGCCCCTGACGTATTGGGTCCATTGCACTTTGCCCCCAGCCTTTTTTTAAGATAATTTAAAATATATTATAAAAAAGGGAAAAAAATGGAGGAATATTCCAGAAAAAGGAGGAAAAGTTTCAAAAAATTCAATGTCTCATCTGCAGATAAACAACTACATGTTATAAGATAAAATGTAATGGTAACACTGACAGAAATATACACATTTGCACTGATGGTGGCGTCGAAAGAAATACATAATTTTTCTTTTCTTTTTTGGATTTGATTTTTTCTCTTTTTATAAAAGAGAAGTGTATTTGATACCCCCTTGGCCAGTACGGTGTACTTCACGCGCCTAACTTTTACTTGATTTTTAAGAAGAAAATATTATTTTATATTTAAATATATTATAATATTTATTATTATTATTATTATTATTATTATATAATATTTATAATAATATATATATTTATTTAAAAAATAAAGCTCTCCCCAACCCCCCCCCCCCACCACCCACCACTAGCCGCCACCTTTCCCCGCGCCCCCCACCACTCGCCCCAGCCGCCACCTTCCTCCACCACCTGCCGTCGCCCCCCTCCTTCCCCCCTTCCCCGTCGCCCCCCACCTCCACCTTCCCTGTCGACCCCTCATTCCCCGTTGCCCCCCCCCCCCCACCTAGGTAGTCGCCCTCTCCCTCCAACCTCTCGGTGCCGTCGGTGGCTGCCCTCCCCTCCGTCTAGCCCTCCCCCTCTCTCTCTATATATATATACATATATATATATATATATATATTTTAATTAATAAAAATATATTATACATGTATTTCTAATTAAATTTTCTATAAATATATATTAGATAAATATATGATTTTAAATTTAGACCGTTGATCGAATTAAGTAAAATTTGGACCATTGATCTTATCTGTTAAATTTGGGCATTAGATTCAATCAGATCCAATGGCTAAAAATAGAGATGTAAATATAATTTTATGATTAAAATAAAAAATTTAAAAATGCGCGTGAATGGCACGCAGGGGCATGAGGGGTTTAATTGCTCTGTTTTTAAAAACACAGGGGAGTAATTTATTTTTTTTTCACAGGAGGTAATTTGTTCATTTTCAATAGGGTTAAATGCAGATTACCCCCCTGTGATATTGAAAATGAGCAAATTACCCCCCTGTGAAAAAAAAATAGCAGATTACCCCCCTGTATTTTTAAAAATAGAGCAATTAAGCCCCTCACGCGAATTCTTGTAGTACACGCGCATTTTTTAATTTTTTAGATTTTTTTATCTTTAATCATTAAATTACAATTATATCCTTATTTATAGTCGTTGGATCTGATCGAATCTAAGGTCCAAATTGAACTAATAAGATCAACGATTCAGATTTTACTTAATTCAATCAACGGTCTAAATTTAAAAGTATATATTTTTTTAATAATTTTTTATAAAATTCAAATAAAAGTATATAATATATTTTAATTAATTAAAATAATATATATGTATGTATGTATGTATGTATGTATGTATGTATGTATGTTGTATGTATGTATAGAAAGAGAGAGGGGGCCGCGTTGGACGGAGGAGCGGTCGTCGCCGTCAAGGGGGAAGGAGAGGGCAGCGTCAGGGGGGAGGGGACGGCGGCAGATCTAGGGAGGGAAGGGGGCGGCGGATGGTCTGAGCGGGGCGCGGTGGCGACTGGTGCAGCGGGGCGCGGAGGACTGGAGGGGGAAAGGGGATGCGGCGGCGACAGTTTGTGGCTGGGGGCGGCGGTGGCCGGGTTGTTGGGGGGGGGGGGAGGGAGGTACGGTGAGGGGTGGGTGTGCCGCCTGGTTTTGTGGGGTGGGGGGCGGCGCCGGGCGGGATCTGGGATGGGGAGGAGAGGGCGGCGACATGGCGACGGGGGCTCGGGCTGACGTGGTGGCGCTGGCGACGTCGGCGGGGTGGACGGCGACGGGGAATGGAGATGGGGTAGTTGTGGCCGCGGGGAGGGGGGTGGATTCAGGGGTTTTTTTCTTTTTTTGTTTTTTATAATAATAATATATATTTCATTAAAAATATTAGATATTTTATATAAAGAATAGTATTTATATTATTTAATAAGTAATTTAATTATTAATAAATTATATATATAATATTATATATAAAATAAAGTTTTATTTTCAAAAAAATCAGCCCCAGATGCAAGAAGGGCGAGTGCATTACACACTCCCCTCTAAGGGGGTAAATTGCTTCAATTTTAAGAATACAAGAGTGTAATTTGGTAAAAAATTTTCACAGGGAGGTAATTTGCTCATTTCCTATATCACAGGGAGTAATTTGCATATTTCCCATTATCAATATATTAGGGGTAATTTGCATTTGACCCCTAAAAGTTATATCGTGTCAAAATTAATCACTTAGCATATACTTTTAAAATTCTCTCCAAAATTTTAACTAATTTTATCTTTTATTGTAGTAAGACTCAACTTTCACACAAAAGTCGCATTTTGCTGTATTGAGGATTTGAATGAATAAGAGATAACTCATGACTTCGTGAAAATGTGAAGTTTCTTTCTTTATGAATAATGATTACATGTGCACTAACTTAGTTTCATTTCATCATCAAACTCCTATTTCTCCCTCTTTTGACCTTCAAAATAAATTAATGCGAT
This sequence comes from Sesamum alatum, assembly GCA_034509735.1. NCBI lineage: Eukaryota > Viridiplantae > Streptophyta > Magnoliopsida > Lamiales > Pedaliaceae > Sesamum > Sesamum alatum. Next base: position 15,204,001 of record JACGWO010000010.1, read on the forward strand.
TACTTTAGAAGATTCCCAAAGAGGCTGCTAAAAGCGCGTCCACTTAATCCGCTTCCCATTGGCTTTCCTTCAATTTTTTTTATTTATTTTTTTTTGCTATCTAATAATAATTCAAAACTTTTTCCAAAAACCCATTTTGCCTCCTAAATATTAATTTCTCTTTTATTTTAAAGTTTCCTAATTGGGCATTGCTAAATTTGATGTCATATTAGTAATATAAATTTGTTGGATGTCCAACATAGAAGCGCTTTTTTAAAGTTGCATGAATGTTCCCATGAGTTGTAATCTGATCATTAGTTCTTACTCTTAAAACATAATTGGTTTTGTGGCATTATAAATAAAAAATAATAATTTTAATGACCAAAATATTATTAAAAATATTAAATTTATTTTTCTTTATACGTGTTAAATGATAAAAAAAATATATTATCATTATAATAAGTTTTATAATTTAGTACTGACAGTTATTGCGCAAAAAATATCGCTAGTCCTAGTTATTGACAGATAAATTGTGCATAAAATTATTACTAAAAATTGATAAAACATGTGTAACAACATACAAGTGAGAACACATTTAGTCGTCACTATATTTGTGCTATCACTACAAATTTATTACTACTTATCAATAGTGACACATTACGAACTTTTCAATCATAAATTTTTGAAGAATTATATTGTAAAAAACCAAAAATATTGTCGTTTAAATATATATTCGGGTACAACTTTAAAATTAGTATTAATATTTTATTTTTAATATTATCTTTTATCGTTGCAAACAATAAATTATTTATTATCAATCATAAGTGATATGGCAAAATTCAAATTGGCATAAAATACATCGTCACAATTAATTAAATTGCGAGAATCATGTCATCCACAATAATTATGAATCACGATTCCCGATAATAAGGACTGACAATCAAGGAGTGTATTAATGGGATGACTACGGAGCGAGATTACTAAAGTGTTCTCCGAATAACTACCAAATTTAGTTAGTTTCAGAGAGTACAAGACGAACAAAAAAAAAATTACTTTCCTTATTTCTCAAATAGTATAAATATGTCTTCCTTAGCTCATTTGAGGAGGTTGGATTTCAAAGAGAGAAAGAGAAATTGAAAGAGCTCTAGCTCATTTGTACATATTTTTTAAGTGAAAGTAATTAATTATTATTAATTAAAGTAAATCGATTACAATCAGTCCTGTCGAATATCAATATCTAACAGAGATAATTACAACAATCATACTCTGAACAACAATATCACATAAACTAAACCTAAACAACATTTTACTATTACAGTATATAAATAATGTCTATTATACAATAGACAACATCCCAAACATTCGTGGGATTCGAAACTACATATTGAGTACTGCAATTGTACCATCAATTTTACAAATATGTCCTTTATGGCTTTCCATTAATTTTACATTACAGTAAAACTTTTTGGGGGCAACTCTTGTCAACCCATTGACATGTACAAAATCGAACTGCCCACTTGATTAGGGCAAGAGGCTTTTTTTCTAGTATCCTCTTTTTGGTGGGGGAGGGTGGAGCCTTGATGAAAAATAATTTTGATGTATATTTTATTCTCCAATTATAGTTTAACTTAGAGGGTGTTTGGCTAAGCTTATAAACTCCTCAAAACATCTTATAAGATGTTTGAGAGCATATAAGTTTTAAAAAACTGTTTGGTAATTTTTTATGTAAAGAGCTTATAAGATTTTAAAATAAGATGTTTTGGATCTTATAAGCTCTTTAGAAAAAAGTTAACATCCTCCAACTTTTTTCTTAAGATCTTATAAGCTTTACAAAATTAATGTGTAATTAGACAAAAATACCCTTCATTCACACACCCACACCCACACATGCACACACTCTTACACACACACTCACTCACTCTCTCTCTCACCACTCTCTCTCTCTCTCTCTCTCTCTCTCTCTCCACACACACACACCCTTACACACACAAATACACTTTCTCTCACTTAAGATTTTAAATCATTTTATTGGTATTTAATTTCTCTTTCAATTAAAAAGGAGAAATTATTTCATTACTTTATAAATTATTATTTATGAAAAAAAAAATAAGATTGCTATTGATATTATATTTACTGAAAAAAATATAAATTAACGACATTAAAAATTATACGACTAGAAAATAGTCATTTCTTTAACAAAGAGAATATCAATTATATATCAATATCGATATTCGACTAACATTAATGTACATATATATTATTTTTATTCAAAATATTATGTAATAATTTTCATCATTTTTTTATATTTTTTAAAAAAATATTATCTATTAAATTTTTATTAAAAGTTAAACTAATGTGTACTACTTATGAAAGTATTTTTAAAATAATAACATACAACATATGTCAAGAAAATGACAACTTATTTGATTCTAATAGTAACATGTCCTTTTTGGTCATTTTGCAATAAAAAGACCTTATTATGTCAAACACACTAACATTTTATAAGATGCAAAAACATCTTATAAATTATAACATCTTATTTTATCCAAACACTTTAGATTTTATTTTTAAAATAAGATCCAACATCTTATAAGCTCCTAAAACATCTTATAAGATGTAGGAGCTTATAAGTTGTTTTAAAAAAGTTTAGCCAAACACCCTCTTACTAATTAAAACGTGATCAACGCTTAGGATTAAAGTCATTTTTGTCCTGTAATTATGCTCCATACTCATTTTAGTCCTTTATCTTTTTAGGGTTTCAAAAAAGTCCTGTAATTTTTTAATTGTCACAATTTTTTTCCTCCTTTCGCCAGAATTTCTTCAACGTTGCCGGAAATGTCTGAAATTCGGGCCGCCACATCAGACATTTCCGGCAACTTTGGAGAAATTCCGACAAAAGGAGGACCAAAATCGTGACAATTAACAAGGTACAGAACCTTTTTGAAACTCTAGAATGATAAAGGACTAAAATGATAATGGGAGTCCTTTAAGCCCAACGATTAATTGCATGTAGTATTGTCCTGTCTAATTTTGTATAAGTACTATAATTTTGTCTTGAAAAATGCCTTTGCCGGGATGAGGAGACATCGAGACTTATGAGCCACTCAATTTTCTCTTTTGCAATTGATATAGGACCGTGCCTACATCATTATTCTCTTTTTATTCTCAAAAGGGATAAATGTCAATCAAAATTTTAATCATATATATATATATATTAAGCTAATTTCGAGGGTCCCTCAAGAATTATATAAATAATTTACAAAAACCAAAGTTTGAAAAATAGAGAAAAAATGGAGAGAGAAGTCCAAGTTAAAGAACATGAGCTAAGGCAGTGGACAAAGCAATTTTCACCTAATAAAGCAAAAGAAAAGGACTTCCATTGAAAATTGGGAAAGCAGATAAAGGAATAAAAGCCCACGTTTAAGACTAAAGACAAAGGAAACTTCATCTTTATGTATGTCGCAATGTGGAAAAAAAAAAAATAAAATCAGATATTAAACTTGAATTATATAGAATTTCAAGAACTATAATAGTAATAATAACTAGTATGTGAAACACATTTTATGTACACAATTTTTAAAATTATTGAAAATAAAATATTTAATTTCTATAAATTATGTTATTTAATTTCGTAGAGTAAGAAACTACCTAAATATATATATATATATAAGATAATAAGATAATATTAATATTTTGATTTATTAAAAATTATTCATATAAGTCGGAGAGATGAAAAAATGCATAAGAGAAAAAAAACTATCGAACGTAGTTATGAAAGGCCATGATAAGTCTGGAAGTTAATAATAATTAATTAATTTAAAATTTTTAAATATAAATACAAACCATAATTAGGGAGGACACCCAAAGAGTGCTCTTTCTTAATAATAAATTATAGATAATAATAATAATAATAATAATAATAATAACAACAACAACAACAACAAGAACAACGATGATGATGATGATGATAATGATGATGATATGCAGCTTGCGTCTCATTCGGTGTCCCATTGCGCGAGATATTATTTGCTCTGATTTTGTATAAGTCTCATATTTTTATCCTGAAAATGCTACTCGCTAAGAAGAGGAGACTTTGGAACTTATAAGTCGTTTAAGTTCTTCGTCTGCAATTAATGTGGGACACTTGCCTACATCATCAGTCCCAAACGAGGGGCTTGGGACTGGCACATGACCTCACATACGGCGCCAAATAAATGCGACTTGGGACTCGATTGATGCCCCATTGCGTAAGGTATTGTCCGCTATGACTTCGTATGAGTCTCACAGTTTTGTTTTGAAAAAACGGCTCGCACGAAAGAAAAGGGTTTGGAGCTTATAAACTATTCAAACTCCTCATTTACAATCAATGTAGGACGTTTGGCTACATCAAATAATAAAACTAAGTTTTCTGTACAATGAGTAAAAAATTCTAATGAAACCCATAAAAGTTGTTTGAAACTTTTAGTTATAGTTATTGCCCAATTAATTTCTTGCTGCAATTCTTATATGGGTTACTTATTAATGACCTTTATAGGAAAAGTTGATTGAACAGGTCAAGGATCGGCCACAGTTTTACCCGACCCGATTCGATTCGATTTACCTATTCTTAATATCACTTGCCAATCGGAAAAATTATCGAGCACCGATAATACAACCACGTGGATCTATACATGTATTGACACGTAAAACTCTTTATAAATACTTACTATCATTCACCTATAAAAGGTACACCATTGATATATATCTTAAAATTTAGGGTAAATTACAGTCACCTCCTCTAAGGTTTGGCGTAATTACAAATACCATCTCGTTGTTTAAAAAATTATAAATACCCCCCTGAGATTTGTAATATTTAACCAAAGGCTTAAAATTGACCATTTCGCCCTTGAATTTTTTATTAAAATTGTAGAATAATCAGCGGAGATAAATTGCATTATTGCTCCTCTGTGTAAAAAACTTAAGAAACATCTCCCCACGCATTGTAGTCCAAAAAAAATTAAGAATTAAATAAAAAATAATTCAGTGCATAAGGGCATTTTGGTCGGTTCACTCATAAAAATGGATGAAAATTAGTTATTTGTTAGATAGTTACAAACCTCAGTGAGTATTTGTAATTTTTTAAACAACGAGAGGGTATTTGTAATTATACCAAATCTCAGGAGATATAGCTGTAATTTACCCTAAAATTTATCTATTTGATTCTGTCCGCTTTAAGACCTTAGGTGACTTAAAGCGTTATAAATAAGATGGATGGTAGTGGTACCCCAACAAACCTATCGGGTGTTTCTTGTTCCTAAGTTCCCCCTTTTTAATTTCCAAGGTAAGTTATGCTACATTTGGATGGAAAGATTTGCGCTTGAGGAAACATGTCAGATAACATAATTTGAATATGTTTGTATTAAAAAAATTTGAAATCCAACGATATTACACGAGACAAATTGAAAGTAGAATGATTTAAATTAATTCCTTTATAATAGAAAATCATTCAAACAAATGCAAATTATTTGTTGTTGAATATCTGAAATTCATAATTTCATATTCATCAATCAAAACACAACATAAGAGTATGTATTACCAGCTAATTTCACAAGAATTCCCCTGATTCACTTGACTTGACGTAGACCTCAACTTGAATCAAATTATTCAGATGGAATTAGATCAGAATTCCCACCACGAATATATCTGATATGGGGGCTACATCATGGCATCTTAAAATGATATGTAAATGCCCCCAAACTCATTATTATTACTAGTAATTTTGATACACCCTATATGTGTGCAACTTCTGAAAATATTTATAAAAGTTTATTATATGATAAAGTATATACAAAATAATAAGTTAGTATTAAATTTATAATAAAATTATGATAAAAATAATAAAGAAATAGTTATAAAAAGATAATGGACGAGTGAGAAGTTAAATGAAAAAAATAAATATACAATAAAAAAATAAGCCAAAAATGGGAGAGACACCAAAGAGGTGTTCTCTCTTAATATATAGTATAGATTATTAAAAAAAATGTCCAATGATCCGTGCCAGTCTTATTTGAGTCGTACCAAACTGGCCTCGATACGACTTGAGCCCAAGTTAGTACAAACAAATAATGACCACACACGATTATTTCTATTTTTATGGTTCATGTGCAATCATACAGTTCGAGAATACTTATAAGTACTGATCTTTTATACATCCAATCCAACTTTTGCTACCCTTGACTATTTTTACGATCTCATATTTCATCCGTTACGACTTTATTGACTTAAGTATTGAAAAATTATAACTGGAATTTTTCCAATTTTACTCACATATTTCTTTCTTGTAGGAGATGCAATCAAATTTCAGGTCTTACCTAAGCATCTGGACTTTTCCTAAAATAGATTTAATCCCATAAAATCTATTAATTCTAACACACACAACAATACCAGATTTATCGACTAATGCTGAAAGGAGATCCTAGCATATGATCTTTTTTTCACATTCTTTTCTAGTTTGAAGCAAAGATAATTTAGAGTTTGTATCGAAAAGAAAAAGGGATAATTAGATTTACACCCCTGTTTATAGTCTATTTACATAAATAATCATTTTCTTTTATAATTATAAAAATCATCATTGGCTGTAGAAAGAAAAAATAGGGGATAGTTTGTGTAAATAATATTTATATTTTTGGGAGATAGATGTTTAATTTTTCAAAAAATATGGATGAATTATGTAAATACTATAGATACTTTTTATGAGTATATTTGTATAATTTTTTAAAAGATATAAATGATTTGTGTAAATAAATCATAAGAAGATGATAAATTTAATTAGCCCAAACAAAGAAAAACATACCCGAAAGTGGAAATTTCATATTTAGGTTTCTTAATTGAAAAGTCAATTAAAAAAAGAAAATAAAACGAAGACTCTCACCGAACACACTTAGTATCCTTACCAAAAAAAAAAAAAACAAAAAAAAACAAAGGGTAGGGAGCCATCGAAAAAGACATGAATGATTGTGCAGAGTGAGAGGATAGTGTGCGTGAAAAATCAAAAGGGATGGGGGCTCCACATATATCTACTAGTACTAGTAGTATATGACACCTTCATTATGCTTTTCGTAAAGTCAACCCTTCGAGTATTCTTCGATGGCATCCCACAATAGTAGAATAAAAGTGGTATAATTGAGGGCCGTATGATTATGGCATCATCATCTTTTAGACAAGAAGATGAAAAAAAGTATGTTGACATCATCCGAGTGGGTATGGTGATGTTTTATATGTAAGTTTGTACTTACATAAACTATCAGATATTGGATCATACATGATATTATCATTGATACAGGGAGAAAATATCTTGAATAAAGACATGACCTTGTATGGGAATACTTACGGGATGCACAAGTATGGGGGATGGACTTAGGATGGAATAATACGAAGGGAGGCGGCACGCGCCAGACTATGACCCTACGGGTAAAATTATTTTTAAAATGCAAAAAAAAAAATCGAATATATAGGCAAAAATGGGGTTTAAACCCCCGTCTTTTGCCTTTGTCAGCAAGGAGTGTCAGCCTCGCTGACACTCAAGTGTTAATAGAGATGGGGTTTGAACCCCCGTCTCTCTTGAAGACTGTGTGAAGGTTGGGTTTCACGTGAAAGGTGATTAGTGCATGCTTCATAGAAGCATGCATTGCATACAGGTGGTAGGATTTCTTGTATAAAATGGGGGTGAAGTGAACAATTCTTCACTTCATTCTTCACTTCACCCCTTTACCTCCCAAAATCATTCAACATTTAGTGTCCGAAAATTTTAAAAAGACACCATTTTTTTTTTCATTTTTAAAATAATTTTACCGACCCTACGATACACGTGGAAAGGCAAATTAGAGGATGAAAGGGTACGACACGAGCAACAAGGAAGTACGAGGACAATCCTCCCATCGTAATAGGACAATAGAGATCTAGAGAATCCCATGTGAAACCTAACAACGATATGCCCCCTTCTCTCTGACAGAGATCTTTTGTAGGATCGAACGAAGATTCGGGAAGATAACGATAAGATCTCGCTCGGATTTGGTATGAGGGAACTCATCGCCTAGGCCTATAAATACACGACCCCAAAAAGCAGAAGGGGGCAAGCAAAAAGCGGGAAAAGAGAAAAAGAGCAAAAAAAGTTTAGATCGATGAAGTCAGCATTTTCTTCGACCCGGAACATTATTCTAGAGTACCCCTAATTTGATCCATATCAATCATCATGTTTTAATTCAATCATTCACAGCTCATATGGGTACATATTCACACGGATGACATCAAATTTTCCCATCTTGAGGTCTAATGTAGGGCTACTAGTTTAGTATTATGTCATTTCATTCAGTTTCAGGTTGATAAATTAGTCCTTATATATTTGCGGTCACAGATGTTGGTAAGATAATATTAGGTCAATTTTAGATATAGTTATTCGATACTTGAATTAGTGAGACTGATATGATAATAGTTCAAGTAATTAAAAAAGGCAATAGAAAACATATACGTACTTGACATTTGGGATCTACGTATTCATAGTAATGCCGAATTATATGACCCAACATGCATTGTCGATCTAGGCAGATCAAACAATTATGGAGATCAATGATATCATCGAGTTAGATTCAGATAAGAGTAAAACGTGTGCAGAATCTTGGAGTGTTTTGGTCATTTTGACAAGTATTGTGGGTATTTTAGTCATTTTACGTAATCTGAATGTGGTCCCTATATTACGACATATTGGGGAAGAAAAAGAGAAACTCTAGCTAGGAGCAAGTACTTCCTAATCAGACTATTCGCTTTTTAGCGTTGATGCATTTGTATAAGTTATTCTATAAAGAAACTTAGCTCGATACGTTTAGATTTTTTATTTCATTTAATATATGGGTTAAATGCAATTCATACCCCCCCCCCTCCTGTGTTTTTAAAAATGGACAAAAACCTTCCTAACGCGTTTCGTGAATGACATGCGCGTGTTTTTTTATTTATTTTTATTCTTAATTTAAAGTTTAAAATAATATTCATGCCCTTATTTAAAAATCATTGGATCTTATCAATCTAAGACCCAAATTTAACTAATAAATCAATGGTATAAATTTATCCAATTTGAATCAACAGCTTAGATTTAAATGAATAAAAATGAAAATTATATATTATATATAATTAAATTATATAGATATAGATAATAATTATATATTATATATATCTATAGATATATATATATATATATAGAGAGAGAGAGAGAGAGAGAGAGAGAGCGCAAGGGAGGTGGGCGCCGAGTGGAGGAGGGGAGCAGGCGATGGCTGCTTGGGGAGAAAGGGGAAGGTGGGCTGACGGGGAGATCTGGGAGGAAGGGTTTGCAGCGGCGGCGAGATCTTGGGAGGGGGTGGGCCGCCGTCGATATCTGGGGAGGACATGGGCAACAACGGGATTTAGGGAGGAGGTGGGCAGCGGGAAGGGGAGGGGGAGAAGGAGGCGGTGGCGACGCTCCTAAAGGGGGTGGAGGTGGCAGCGTGAGGTGGGGGGGAGATGGGGCAGTGATGGCGCGAGGTGAGGGCGACGGGGCATGATGGGAGCGGCGGTGACAGCGGTGGTCGCCGGAAAAGAAGAGAAAAAGATAAATATATATTATGTTATCTATTAATATATTTATATAATGCATATATTAATATATATATATATTAAATATATACATTATATTTTTTAAATTTTAAAAAATATGACCAGAGGCACTGGGGGCGCATGCATGTTGTGCACCACTGATCATAGGGGGGTATTTGCTCTATTTATCAAAACACGAGGTAAATTGCATTTTTTTTTCTTTTAATATATATATATATATGCCATACATAGAAAGATTACATTCTATATTTTATTTGAAGAATGATTTTATACGCGTAACGTGTAAATGTTAAATTAAATAGAAGATGCAACAGAATTTAGAATAAAAAATTTAATCCAATTCTCACAAATCTTGTAATTCTGTTCAGAATTTTAAATTAGAACAAGTTATAATTAAAATCGAGCTCGTGAGTCATCCTAGTACCATCATCTCGACCAGAATCGCACTCCAAACTAGAGGACTTTTACCTGCTAGTCGTATGCATATTCGATTAAAATACCTTTTGATTAGAATATTTCTATCTATATTTCATCGAAGTTCAAAAAAAAAATCTACAAAATTGTGTTGGGAGAATACCATCCTCTAAAATTTGATGTAATTACACGTGAGCTCCTTATAATTTGAGAAATTACATCGTCTGAAATGTGACATCCATGATCCATTCTGATGGGGATGTAACCCAAATATCAAGAAAAGACACAAATGGCCCTGAAAAAGGGCCAAAATCACCAAAAAGCCCATAGATCGCGCACTGCCCCATCGGGCCGGGTCACGCGACCCGGGCCGTACCCGAAGCTAGGTGTCCTAAATCTAGACCCTTGAAGAGTAGACAACTCAAGTTTTGAGATGAGTCCACGTGGACCAGGCAAGTACATACATTTGGTCCTATAAATATACGTACCCCATAACATTTATAGTAAGTTATTCAGGTTATTCAACCACATTTACTATATCGAATCACCATATTGCCATCTCGACCTATACTTACTTAAGCATCGGAGGGTCTTCGCCGGGGACACTCCCGACTAGCCTGACGTGCTTTCTTCTTCTCACGGATACACGAGTCTGGGAAGCCTAGGAGATCGTTCAGTAGATATACTCAGTGAAGTGCTCGATTGAGATCACAGGTTTTAGTGATGTACTCAGTGAGGTACTCGCTTGGGATCACATGAGGTGACCCGGATCAATTGGCGCCGTCTGTAGGAAATATCTTAGAAGAGCATTCATAGTTCAAGATGGAAGGACCATCTAGGAGAAAACAGATATCGGGGAATCATGACGATACCCCACAAAAGCAAAATGATTAGATCATCCAAATCACCATGGATGAGCTTTAGAGAATGATAGATAAAGCCAGTAGGAAAGCGAGTAGGAATGCTTTAGTGGAGTATGAGAGAAGAACTGTCACTCCAATAGCTCGAGATACAGCAAAAAGACAATTATTCAGAGAGAAAGAAGTTGAGGAAGAGCTTAGGGATGAGGATAGCAGGGAAGTGCCTGAGAAAGACGCAACAATAGAAGTATCAGATGTTGTATCTAGTCAAAAGGGGAAGGGCAAAAGAGGAGAATCAGGCAGATCAAAAGTTGAGTTCAAGGACGTTGGTCGCCAGATAGAAAAGCTTGGTGCTCAGATCAGCAAACTCAAACGAAAAGGGGAGATAGTGGCTCAAAACAGGAACTCGCCTTTCTCTCACAAGATTCCTACTCAGATCGTGGATCCCCACTCAGGATGCCAGATTTTCCTAAGCACATCATCGCATTCGACCTGGTAATGAACTTGTATGGTCAATCTGATTCCATGAATGCTAAACTCTTTGTGACTACTCTAATAGGAAAGGCACAAGAATGGTTCACCAGTTTGCCTAGTGGAACCATCGCGACATATGGACCGTTGATACAAAAATTTGCTTTTTATTTTGCGAGTATAAAAAAGCATAAAAGATCAGCCACATACTTGTTTACGATAAGGCAAATGGAGGACGAATCACTGAAAAGTTTTGTGGGAAGATTCAATAATAAAACCTTGGAGGTCTAGGGCCTCAGAATTGACATGATGATTAGTATCCTTATACATGGATTGAGAAAGGGACCGTTCGCTTCAGCCCTTGCAAGGGATCCTCCAGAGGACGTGGAGCAGCTGATGAAGATGGCTCAGAAATACATTGATGAGGAGGAGATGAACGCTATGAAGGATGGCGAATGGGCTGGAGGTAGAGGTCGCGACTGGGGTAGAGATCGAAGGGTGCGATCTGAGAAAGATCACGAGGCACCTTACCAACCCAGATTTCATAAGTATACCCTACTTAATGCATCAGGAACACAGATGATGATGATGGTAGAGAAGGCTAATGTACTTCAGTGGCTGAAGAGAACGTGAGCTACCCCATCAAAGATATATATAGGTAACAAATATTGTAAATTTCATAACGAGAAAGAGCATGATACAGAAGATTGTTTTCAGTTGAAGGATGAAATAGAGAGATTGGTAAGGCAAGGAGACTTTAAGGAATATGTGAGAGAATCTCGAGGTAGTGAGAGAGAACCCAGAGAAGAAAGGAAAGAGAGATCAAGGAGTAGGGCGTGCAGAAGGGAGCGATTTCAAACAAGAGAAAATAGAAGGGAAGAAAGACATGAGGAGGTGGCGCGCGACAACACTCCTATGAAAGGGGTTATCCATACGATCGCGGGTGGATCTACTAGGGAAGATTCAACGAGATCGCGCAAAAGATACGCAAGGAGTGGAAGTTCGGAAAGAAAGGAATTCATACTAAGTTTGGAACAAGATGAGGAGATCACCTTCAGTAGGAAAGATCTAGTGGCAGAGGTGGGGTCGCAAAACAACCCCATGATAATTAAAATGGACATCGCAAACTTTCTGGTGCACAAGGTGTTAGTGGACAATGTTAGCTCTGTGGATATCTTGTTCATGGATGTACTGAGAAAAATAGGTTTTGATGATACTCGATTACAACCGGTACAAACCCCCTTGGTGGGATTTGGGGGAAGCGAGGTAACACCCTTAGGAATTATTGATCTCCCGGACTCCTTGGGAGATTAACCAAGGAGGAGAACTCTGATGGTAAAATTTTTAGATGTGGATACTCCATGCATATAATAATTTTGGGAAAACCCAGTTTGAACTTGTTTCAGGCTATAGTGTCCACTTATCACTTGAAGATGAAGTTCCCAACACCAGGTGGAGTCGGCGAAGTTTGTTGCGACCAGAAGGTGGCCAAGAGGTGCTACAATTTGTCCTTAAAAAGGAATGATGGAGAAGATGTGAAGATTAAAAGGAAGATAGGAGCAGACCACCCAAAGGAAGTAACGGATACCTTGAAAAGGTCAAAACCTGAGCGTATAGAGCCAGCTGAGGAACATAAAATAATCGAGTTGACTCAAGGAGAGCCAAGCAGAATGACCAGGATCAGGTCGCGCATGAACTCGACCTTGAAACATTGATGATAGAATTTCTAAGGGAAAACAGTGGCATGTTCGAATGGAGCCCATCAAATTTTAAGGAAATAGATCTAGAGGCTATCGTTCACAGGCTTAATGTTGATCCACAGGTGAGGCCAGTTAAGCAAAAGAAAAGATCATTCAGAGTTGAAAGAAATAAAATCATCGAGGAGGAGGTGAACAAGCTTCTCGAAGAAGGGTACGGAGCAGAATTCAAATACACAGAGTGGTTATCAAATGTGGTGATTGTACGCAAAGCATCAGGAAAATCGTGGATGTGCACTGACTTCACATATTTAAACAAAGCATGCCCAAAGGACCCCTACCCGCTACCTCAAATAGATCTATTGGTGGACTCCACCACAGGATGCGCATTGTTCAGCATGATAGATGCGTACCAGGGTTACCATCAAATTTTCATGGCAGAAGAGGATAGAGATAGGACTTCCTTTGTTACTGAAAATGACATTTATTGTTATAATGTGATGTCCTTTTGATTAAAAAATACAGGTGCTACTTATCAAAGGCTGGTGAACAGGATGTTCAAGGACCTCATTGGACAATCCATGGTGGTTTATGTTGATGACATGCTGGTGAAAAGCAAGAAAGCAGAGGACCACCTTGATCACCTCAAAAAGGCGTTTGAGGTGATGAGAACCTACGGGATGAAGCTTAATCCGTCTAAGTGCACATTTGGTGTTCGAGGAAAACATTTGCAAGTTTCTGGGATACATGGTGAGCGAAAAAGGCATTGAGGTGAACCCAAAAACAATTGAAGCGACCCTGGGCCTGAGCTCGCCAGAAACCTGTCAAAGATTGCAACAATTAGCTAGAAAGGTCACATCTCTTAATCGTTTTATCTTGCAATCAGCGAACCGTAATTTGCCATTTTTTAAGATGCTGAGAAAGATGAAGAACTTTAGGTGGACAGATAAGTGCGAACAAGCATTAATGGACTTAAAGCATTACTTGACAAACCCACCCTTGTTGGTGAATCCCAAGGTAGGTGAGGTGTTGTATTTGTACCTGGTGCTCTCAGATAACGCGGTGAGCTCGGTATTAGTAAAATAAGAATCAGGGTCACAGAATTCGGTGTATTATGTGAGCATAATGTTGCAAGGGATTGGAAAAAGATATATCCATATCGAAAAATTGGCATTAGCATTGGTCAGCACAGCAAGAAAATTACAACCATATTTTCAATTCCATAAGGTCATAGTATTGACAAATTACACAATCAAACAGATCATGTCTAAGCCAGATGCATCAGGCCGCTTGATCAAATGGGGGTTGAGTTAGGGAAACTTGATATCGAGTATCAAGCAAGAACTTCTATTAAAGCTCAAGTTTTTGTTGACTTTATTGTACAGCTCGTAGGTGAACAAGAACAGAAGGAGCATAAAGGTTGGCTCTTGCATGTGGATGGATCATCTAATTCGAGTAACGGGGGAGCTGGAATTTTGTTGCAAGGACCTTGTGGGGTCAAGGTCGAAGTCGCAGCAAAATTAGCATTCCCTCCACCAACAATGAAGCATAATACGATTCATTGATTTTGGGACTGAAAATGGCAAGCGAGGCCGGGGTGAGAAAGTTAGATGTGTACACGGGCTCGCTATTGGTGGCAATGCAGATCGAAGGATCATACGAAACACACGAATGGCCCATGACACAATATTTGAAAAAAGTAAAAGAAATTATCAAAAAATTTGACAGGTGTTTGTTCCAGCAAATTCCAAGGGAGGAGAACGAATGAGCCGATGTGTTGTCAAAATTTGGAGCCATGATGGCAGGAGTGAAGGACCGAAGCATCTCGATGGTGATCAAAGAGATGACAGAAGTTGATGAGCCAGTATTGGAGGTGCAGAACGTTGAGGAGGAGAAATCATGGAAAACAGACATAGTGAAGTATCTGAAAGAAGGGATCGCACCCAGCGACCCCGTTAAAGCAAGAAGACTGAGTTAAGGCGAACAGGTTCACGTTGCTAGGTGATGAACTCTACAAAAGAACGACCGATGGACAACTATTAAAATGCCTTACTCTGGAAAAAGCCCAATATGTACTGAAAGAGATCCACGAAGGAAGTTGTGGTAATCACTCAGGTGGCAGGTCGCTTGCTCAGAAGGTGACGCGACAGGCTACTTTGGCCCACCCTTGTGAAAGATGCTATGGAGTTCACCAGAAAATGTGAAAGTTGTCAAAGGTATGAAACACTGATACACACACCAGCGACCCCACTGGAACCAATCAGGATTGCTTGTCCATTTGATCAATGGGGGATAGACATCGTTGGTCCGTTCCCTCCGGCACTAGCCCAGAAAAAGTTTGTTATTGTGGCGGTAAAATATTTCTCTAAGTAGATAGAGGCTGAGGCCTTAGCAAAAATATCAGAATGAGGTGATAAATTTTATCTGGAAGAACATAATTTTCAGGTTTGGTATACCTCGAATCTTGATCTCGGACAATGGTACTCAATTCCAAGGGAAGGGAATTCTAGCATGGTGCAAGGAGTTGAAGATATAACAAAATTTCACCGATGTTGGAAATCCACAGGCAAATGGACAGATGGAGGTGACCAATCGCACATTGCTGCAACACTTGAAAACAAGACTTGAAGGTGCAAAGGGGTCGTGGGTCGAGAAGCTACCAGGCGTGTTATGGGCGTACCGCACTACACCTTGATCCTCAACAGGTGAGTTCCCATTTTGTTTAGTTTATGGGATTGAAGCGATAATTCCTATAGAGTTTGGTGAGATGAAAGCCAGGATCGCACACTACGTTCCCCAGAAAAATCATGAAGAACGAGCATTTGACCTTGAAGAAAGAAGACATCGCGCTTATGCCAAGATTTTACATCACAACAATTTGATGATGCGAAGCTACAATCACAAGGTGAAGCCAAGATATTTTCAAGTTGGAGACTTGGCGTTAAAGAAGGTCAGGGTGTCCAAGCATGTCGGGAAATTATACCCTAGTTGGGAAGGACCCTATAAGGTCATTGAAATCAAAAGGCAAGGAACATACAGATTGCAAGACATGGATAGAAAGGACTTAACAAGACCATAGAATGTTCACAACTTGAAGAAATTCTACGTATGAGAGTATCCCGGATCTCGAGTAGCCTGTGAAGGGCCCCTTTTACACTCAAGATCACAGGGTGACATGAGACCTGTGAAAGGTCCAGGACATGGAAACGATCTGAAAAAGATCATGTTTTGCGATCTGTGAAAGATCATCTCTTTTTGTGATCTAAAAACGATCATGTTTTGCGATCTATGAAAGATCACTTCTTTTTGCAAGAGATCATATTTAGCGATTTGAAAAAGATCATTTTGTACCAAGTAGACATCACATGCAATCTAAATTTATGACCTATGAAAGGTCCATTTCTCGCAAAGTTCACACATTGCAGTACCTCGTTAGCAACGTAAGTCATTATACGTCAAGTTCATAAAACCACGATCTGAGAAAGATCACCTAAATCAACGACCTGAGAAAGGTTTAACCGAATTGGGAAATGAACAAGATCATCTTATTCTAGAAGTATCAACCAAGTCTGGATCACAAGAAGGTCGCCCTAATCATAATTTGAAAAAGATTGCTTGTCGTATGCTAAAAAAATAATTAAAAAAATCACTTAGACATATTTGAAAAGTATCACCTCATTTCATGATCGAACAAATTTCAAGCCCCCATGTGATCACACCAAGCGACCTTGAACAACTATTGTAAGGTAAAAGTTCAAAAAATGACAAGTGATTCAAGAAGAAAGGAAGGAAAAAGTTCATTGTATTCATCAGGATAATTACAAAAGGATGAGATTGAAAAACCATCTGACAAAAGGTGTTCAATAGAAATAAAGGTGGTTAAGCGATCTCAAAAGCAAAATAGCCGTCTACACCTATCCTGAGTATAACTAGACAAGGTCATAAGTTTGGAGATGCTAAGGGAGGTTCCCGACATCAGCGAGCAAGGTCTTGAACTCATCAGGACCGGGGACCTCGCAACATTCTCTTCAACGTAAAGCTGGAGTGAAGCATCAAGGGAAGAGTCGAGTTGATCCTGGTTGAACTCGTCGACAAAGCCCTTGAGGTGTTGCACTTACGAGATGCACTTATCAAAGCCTTCATTGAGGTAGCGAGCGAATCGAATGTCAACAATCATCTTGAAAGCTGGGGCCTTAAGGAAGTCTCGAGCACCTTGAAGTCGAGTCTCAGAGATAGAATTCTTGAATTCTTCTGACTGAAGGTAGGCCTCGCAACCCTCATTAAGACCTTCAGTTTTACCAGCGAGATGACCTGTCGAGAAGCCATCCGCTCGATCACGCTCCAGGGCATCAACAACAATTTTCTTGTTTTCCTCAATGGTAGAAGCTAATTGAGCTTCAAGGACAGCGACCCGAGCATCTAATGCTATCTTAGCCTCGAGAGCCTCCATCTCCTTAGCTTGAGCATGGGTATAATTTTGCTGAAGCTCACGAATCTGCTATTCGGAACAGCCTTGTCATGGCGGAACATGGAGCACTTCAAAGATAAGTTATGGCCAAAGGTGGAAGTCTACGAATTGAACAAAAAGGATGAGCAAAAAGGATAAGCAGAAAGAAGTGCATCAAGTAAAATCAAGAAAAAAACCTGCACCAGAACATGAGAGAGATGCTCCTCGACCCGGGTATGGGCAGTCTGGGCCAGCAGAACTTGGTCACGCTATAAGCAACAGGCCTTGAAAAACTCGAAGGAATCCTGGCCTACATGAGTTTGCAGTACGGAGCTACGAGCCGAGATCGCCCAGTTGGGGTCGAGCATCTCACCTTCCATTTTCGCAACCTTGCTGCTGGGAGTCTTGAGCTCCTCGCGGGCTTGTTTCCACCAAGCGACCAGCTCCTTCAAATGCTTGGTGTTTTCTTCCTCTTCGGCAGCTTCCTTGGCTGCATGGAGTTCAGATCGAGCAACGCTTGCTCGAATGCATGATGGACTTGCTTGAGCTTTTGATTTTGCTGCGGTGCTTGTGCTTCCGCTTCCGCTTTTTAGACTTGCTCGGTTCGCCAGCAGTAGGAGCGACCTCAACCTCTCCACTCGCATCCTTTGAGCTAATGGGAACGTCCTCGGTGGCAGGAATAGAACCAAGGGGGATGACCTCTACGGGGTTCGTGGCTGTGTGAGCATCACCACTAGCAACCTTGATCGGAGCCGACACTTGGCGCTCGGAGGATCTGCTAGGCTGGTCACCTACAGGAGCAGCAGAAACTTTAGCATCTGATGGTGGGGGGTCGCAACAGCATGTGAGTTTCTCCTCCTTAGGTTTCGAGCGAGCTGGGCAATTCGAGCATTCATCACCGCATTATCTGCAAGAACAAAGTTAGTAGTAGAAATAAAAGAAAGAGGTGAATAGGTAAGATGAACGCCAAAGAAGAATGAATCACCTATGGAACCTCGAACTCGGAGGGGTGCTGGAGAGAGACCGGCAAACTTCAAGATTTCCTCTGATATAAGGTTTTTTGGATCATAAGTTCAAAGGTAATAGCATTTATTTGATCACCCTCCAGGCCCCCACCATGAGTCTCAGATTCAGGTTTGGTGAGATGCCAGTTGCATCGGAAGGGCCAATTGTGACCTGGAGGTGGTCGAATAAAAATAAAACGCTCTCACCAAGGACCGACATTGGACTGTAACTTAAAAAGATACCTATAGGCTAGTCGAGCAGAGAGGTAGTAGAAACACTCGCTCGCTAGAACGCGCAGAGACAAAGAATGAGTATAACTACCAGAAGTTATCAAAACTTGGTTCTAGGTCGTGATATTGCATTATTATGACAAGAGGTACTATGTGGCTAATGGAATTAGGTGACAGTTGCATGGGACAAATATCTAAAGGATGTCCGCTACAGGTGGAGCTAAGGGAAAGCGAAGACTCGCTTCTAAATGTACAATTGAGAGGGGGGAAAAGCCCTCCGATGGACGATGCATGCGATCAAAAGAATGGGGAATTAAAATCTCAGAGTTATTAGGAATATGGCATTTTTCCCTAATTTTATGAATTGGTTGCTTTACATTGCTTATTATCCCTGCCCAAGGATTGGCAGCCATCATAGCCAAGTACCTATCAGTAGTTGGAACTTCATTGGGATCTACTTACTCTAAGGGAGATTCTACATTAGTGGTCGCTAAGTGAGTTTCTATATCAGCGATACTAGGGGGAGAAGCATGTACATGAGAGGGACCAGCCTCACTAGGAACAACTAAGTCAGGTAAAGGGGGAGGTGAACTAGTATCAATGACCATCTCTTTAGAGTGTGGCGAGGTTGCAGATGACCCCGAGGAAGAAGATCTGGAGCTCGACCCCGACTTAGACTCAGATTCGGACCTGGAGCTAGAACCGAAAGAAGACATTAATGTAAATAGGAGGAAGTCGCAAAGTACCTTGAGGATCAGTGACCATGAGGCGTCTAAGGAGGTGAGGTCGAGGGACACCCAGGATGAGAAAAAGAGTCAAATGGACCCCCTATATATAGGAGGTCGACATCAGAAGACGCGCCCATTCAGAATACGTTGGATGGCTGACACGTGGATGGCATCCGATGGCTGAAAAGAGATGACGTTTCGCTAGGTGACTTTTCGACTTCTCCTAGTGTAATAATTTATACTAGAAGAAGTGGGGGACTAATGATTGGGGTGTAACCCAAATATCATGAAAAGACACAAATGGCCCTGAAAAAGGGAAAAATCACCAAAAAAGCCCATTTATTCGCGCACTCCCCGTCGGGTTGGGTCATGTGACCCGACCTGGATCAGCGACCCAGATCGTACCTGATGCTAGGTGTGCAAGATCTAGACCCTTGAAGAGGAGACAACTCAAGTTTTGAGATGAGTCCACGTGGACCAGGCAAGTACATAAATTTGGTCCTATAAATACACCTACCCAACTACATTTATGGTAAGTTATTCAGGTTATATTCAACCACATTTACTGTATCAAATCGCCATATTGCCATCTCGACCTATACTGACTTAAGTATCGGAGGGTCTTCGCCGGGGATACTCCCGACTAGCCTGACGTGCTTTCTTCTTCTTAGGGATACACAAGTTTGGGAAGCTTAGGAGATCGTTCAGTGAGATACTCATTGAGGTGCTCGATTGGGATCATAGGTTTTAGTGAGATAGTCGCTTGGGATCACAAGAAGCGGTCCAGATCACATTGAGAACGTTTAATTGTTAGGATAAATGATTGTGGAGGTTAAAAGTGTGATTTCAAGGCTAATCACACATGTCCGATGAGGCCATAAGAATTAGGGATGGCAAAAGGTTGTGCACAGATGGGTTTATCAAAACGTTGGTCAGTCCGCACTTGAATATGATGGATTGAACCGATTAGATCAGCTAGACCTAATTTAAAAATTTTAAAATATTAAAAGTGAATAGTTTAAGAATAATACTATCATAACTTCATAAATATGAGATAATAATATAATAAAAAATAAATATTTTTGGTAAATTTGTTTAGCAGATCTTAGACTCTAAAAGTATTAAAACATTCAAAATATATGTTAATTATATATATATATATATGTTAAAATTAAAATGATTTTATATTAATATTTTAACTTAAAAAGTATTATCTTTATGTATTATATGTATGTATAAATAGCATATATGCGTATTTTATCATATCTATGCAAAATAGATAAAAAGAAATGTAAGCAATATTAAAAATAAATAAAACTCAAGGGTAAGTTATAGCTACCTCCCCTGAGATTTGACATAAACAAATACTCCTCGTTGTTTGAAAAATTACAAGTATCCCCTTAGGTTTGTAACTATCTAATAAATAACCTATTTCCATCCATTTTTATGGGTGAACAGACCAAAATGCCCTTATGCACTAAATTATTTTTTATTTAATTCTTAAAAAAAATTTGGACTACAATGCGCAGGGAGAGATTTCTTAAGTTTTTTACACAGAGGAGCAATAATGCAATTTTGCCTCGGTTGATTTTTCAACAATTTTAATAAAAAGTTCAAGGGCAAAATGATCAATTTCAGGCCTTTGGTTAAAAATTATAAACCTAGGGAGTATTTGTAATTTTTCAAATAACGAAACGATATTTGTAATTATGTCAAACCTCGGTAGATACAGGTCCAGAACACCAAGACCAGGGATCCACGTTGAAACCCTATTATAATTTCAAAACTCTTCCCAAGCTGAGCGGGTTTGTGGTCGAGTTCGGGTTTAACAAGAACCCATTCCCAAATCCAAGTCTAATAAATATCACCTTCGATCGAGAAAAGCGTGCATCAATTTTGACGTTTTCTATTCACAATGAAGTGTTCCGTAAGAAAGGGTTTGTCTGTTGTCAATAAACGGGCACAAAACTATCGACTTAAGCCACCTTAATCATGTCCAAATACTTTCCCAAAAATAAGGACTAAATGAAGTCTTGCTGTAATGACAAAAAAGTGATAGCTGTGAGCCCTCACACACATCTTAATTTCTTGCAAGGTTTATTCTCCCAATATATAGTTGTCCTGTAAAACTCATCTACACAATAATTGAGAAACCAAACCTAAATACAATTATTCACACCTACTATTCAATTATTTCCTTACCTTTTCATAGGCCCTTTTTGTGAACGTTGTATAATTTATTATGAGATAATTGTTTCTTTTTTTAAAAAAAATAATATGGCGTTCGGGTTCATATATAATTTCATAATTGATTATACAAAATAGAGGATTAAATGTATTTTTAGTCCAGTAATTTAAGTTATTTGGTGTTTTGGTCATTTAATTTTTTATAGTTGTATTTTAATTCTGTATCTTTTTAATTTTCGCGATTTTAGTTCTTTTGTTCATCAGAGTTCATCTCGATTGGCCAGAAGGGTAAACTCCGATGAAAAAAGGATTAAAATTGTAAAATTGAAAAGATGCAGGACAAAAATGATACCTTATAAGTTAAAGGACAAAAATTGTGGCAGAAATAGGCCAATAGGAACAAAAGCCCAATTTTTAAAATGTCACGTGAGGGGCACATGCATTTTTCCGGCGAGAAGGGTGAATTCAGGCGAAAAAATGACTATAATCATGAATATTAAAAAGATGCAGGAACCAAATTTTATCCTAAAAAGTTAAAGGACAAAAATGCCAAATAACCTAAGTTACAGGATTGAAAATACATTTAATCCCAAAACAGATCGTAATTAAGTTCCAAAACTACCTTTATTTTTAATTACATTAATGAAAAAATTAAAAATTATTTAATAAGCATAATAGATAATTAGATAACTCCTAATAACGAGGAACTTTCGTGATTGTAGTAGAATTCAAATCCAAAAGTAATTATTGTACAATGAATCAAACAACACAAGAAATTACGTTTGCACTCGAAATGCAGGTTTAGGTACGATTCAACTACGTTTGCACTCGAAATGCAGGTTTAGGTACGATTCAACTGTAGGAATAAGGACTTGAAACTAAAAAAAGAGGATATGATTATAGGTACATGTACGGTATTTTTTTTCACCAAAAACATCATTTATTTATCGTATTTACATAAAATTATTTTTTTCTGATCTACTTCGTGCCATAAAGTTGTAAAAATTTATAAATTTGCTCCCTTTTATTTAGGAAGATGAATATATGAACATGTCATTTATATTTATTAGTAGTATCTATATCTATACTATTATATAAAGCAAATCTTATTTTTATTAATAAATGGTTGTTACCTGCATCGCAACACTAATTTTTGGTTATACCGATAATACCCCTAAGTTAATTTTCATTTCTTTTCCTTCTTTCTTATTTTTTTAATGCAATGTGTTGATTAATATGTAATTTCTTATTTACAATAACTTTAAAGCGTGCAATATTATTTTATATGCACGCAGGGACGACGTGCCACGACGGTTAGTTAATATATAAAGAAAACACCGTTTTCACTCATAAAAAGCGGTTATTTACACCGTGACACCAAGTTTTTGTTATGCCAATAATATCTTAAGTTAGTTTCTTTTCTTTCTTTACTTCTTTCTCTCTTTCTCTCAGTTTTTTTTTTTTTTTTAAGTGTGTTATAATATATTTTAAAGCTTGAAATATTATTTATTATATGCATGCAGGGACAGCGTGTCACGCTGACTAGTTATATAAAAAAATTTATTTTTTACTCACAAATGATGGTTAATGACATCGCCGTACTATTTCTTTGTAATGCTAAAAATAACCCCCAATTGATATGATAACTATTTTATTCAACTTTTCAAATTTTATATTAATTGATAAAATAGTTTTTTCGTTCTTTACGTTTTTTTGTTAATGTGATGTGTTAGTTTATATATTTTACTCTTATTTATAATACATTTTTAAGCGGATAAATTATTGATTATATATACGCAAAAAAGACGTGCCATGACACCTAGTTATTGATAAAGAAAAGGCCGATTTCAGATACGTGTACGAATATTTTCGCCTTATTGAAGAACCACTAACCTTTCCAAATTTTAACAAAATTAATTTTTATGGGATTATTCGTTTATTAGTAAAAAGAATACCATATTACGAAAAAGATTATGCTTGTTGGTACTAATTTTATAATTGAGTCGATCGTATCATAATATAGAGTCATATATTACTATTTCGCCAAAAAGATTTAAATAGAACACTGATTTAGAAAATTATGAATTAGTTTCGCTCTTTTTTTTTTTCTTTTTAAACAGTCGTTATGGCACGTCATTCCTGCGTGCATATAATAAATATTTTTTTACATTTTAAAATATATTATAAATAAGAGTAAGATATATAAACTAACACATCACATTAATAAAAAGAAGGAAAGAAAGAAAAAATTAATTTATCAATTAATATAAAATTTGAAAAGTTGAATAAAGTAGTTATCATATCAGTTGAGGGTTATTTTTGGCATTACAAAAAGTAGTGCAGTAGTGTCATTAATTAACCATCATTTGTGAGTGAAAAAATGGGGTTTCTTTTATATAATAGTATAGATGTGAACTGTACTGTTTGTTTATGTTTTCATTTTCAGTTTTTGATTTTTAAAATTGTAATTATAGTGTAAAAATATTTGTTTATACATATTTTCATTGAAAATATATTGATTTGACACCACAATTTAATATAAAACATCTCTCAGTAACTAAATCTAAACATTTTCTTATTTTCACACAAAAACTTATACAAAATTAAAAGTACATATTTTTTATTGAAAATAAAAACATAAACAAGCAGGTCTAATAGGGTTGTTGTAGTTTTATTTTATTTTATTATTTTTAAGAATAATTGATTTGAGAAATTAGGAGCATGATTGCATGAACGTGTTTCTTAGTAGTAGGTAACAACTTTTACGTGGGACGTGATGACAATCACAATCATATTGAAATAATTAAAATTTTCCATTAATTAAATGAAAATGGAGAAGGGGTCATTACTTGTGAAAATTAATATAGTATGTGGGAGGCTCCCAATCATTTTTAATTATTTGGTTATGATAATATTTGCATCTTATTTAATTAATTCTTAGTCTTTTAGAATATTTGTTCCAAATATAATAAATGTTGCACTAATGTATACAACTCTATTTATGTCCATCATAATTGATGCTTATCGGTTAGTATTACAATACTATTTTGAATGATCTTCGAAGTATTTTATGACTATCGAATGACTAACATGTAAAATAAGAATTGACATTTTGATAGTTAACTCAGTAAAAAATATATAAAAATAAAAGCAAGAAAACTAAGTAAAATAATGAGAATTAAGACGTTTGGTGGTAAAATGTGTAGAAATCGAGCGGAATATGCTTGCAATAGTAAATGTTGCTTGAAAAAATGGGTATTGGTGAGTTGAAATTCCGGTGTGAGCTTCAAAATAAAGTGGAAAGCCAGGTTACCTCTCTTGACCTGCCTAAACCCCTATTTTATAGGAGCAGAATGAGATAAATGGGGATGATGTTGAGAGTGATTAAGATATCTTCTGATTTCTTATGATCTCTATATCCTCGTGATATGGTGGGTCCACCTGTACACGACATCATCCGTGTCTCACGCGAACATGAACAAAAATCACCACACCAGTAGGGAAGTAGCTGATAAGAGGAAAATGTTTACTTGACAGTTTTATCGAGTGAACTACAGATGCAAGCTTATTCTTGTTGACTTGCCTCTGTGTTGACGTGTCATGTGACCGTCGTATCACTAAGTCGAATGGGCCACCGACAGGTTGAAATTAGACTTGGGTTGACTACTACCTCGCCGGAAGGCTAGAGGTGGTTTTGGGCTAGTTGGATCTGTTGCTTAGTAGTCTGCTGATGTTATGAATCCTTGGATCGATTTGAGCCGGACTTTTTTATTGGGTTTGGGAAAAGAATATCGCGGCTATCAATAATGAACAAAATAAGGATAAAAAAGACTTAATTATCTTTTTAAGCTAAAATTTAATTTATTAATTTCACTTAAAGTAATAATATTGATCCTTACAAAAATCATTTCATTTTTTTATAATTTTTATAAAAGTTATGTTAGGTTTCTGGGTGGCTCCCACCTTAAATTTTCCGATATTTGAGTTAATTCGGATTTTTATGGGATGATCAACTACCTAGACTTATAGTATATAATAATTACAGTAACAACAATTGTGGGCAGTATTTGTATGGGTCATATTCATTAAATACGTATGCATTCATTTTACATACAAACCTTGATAAATTGAGTCATCTGATCGAGTCGGATCCTAATCATTCTATCATGTAATTCATTCATTAGAAGACAACAAATCTGAGGTTATTAATACACCCATATTTATGGAAAAACAACCAATAAAAAATGGTAAAAGAATTAAATGTACTTAAAATTTTATTCTTTTTTAGTGCTCGTTTGGCTCTGCGATCAAGTAAACTAAATTTGTATTGGAAATGCAAGCATAATTTTTATGTGTCTTTTGATCGATTTTGAGTAATCACTTTTGGAATAAAATTATATTAAAATCATGATTTAACAAAAGCTGCAATTATAACTTTTAATCCCATCGCAATCGTCTTTTATCTAATTATCCATTATACCCATTCAAATTATCTTCAATTCTTTCATTAAATTTAAAAATGAGGTTAAGTTTGAAATTTACCTACAATTTACGTGAACAATAATCAGTTATGATTATGAACCTAAACGCCATAGTCATTTTTTTTAAAATTAATTATATTAAAATAAATCCACTCATACTAAATGATCTTATAATAACTTATGCAATCGTTGGATCACGCTGGCCTTCGAATATTTAAATTGAGAAACTTTTGAGTAATCAATTTGATAAATAAGATTAAATATTGAAGAAATTTAATTTTGTAATATGGGAAATGAAATATTCTTCTCCAAAATTATAATTTGTTTTTCCTAATTCCCTAAAAAAAAAATTAGATTGTAGTTTTAATATTAACTTTCCTTTTGGTGTGGTTGATCAAATAGTGGGGGCTCCATAGCGACTCAACAATCAACAAACGCCTTAAATCAAATCAAACCCACATCTAAAATTTTACCATAACATTAACGCCTCTCTCTCTCTCTCTCTCTCTCTCTCTCTCTCACACACACACACACACACACACACACACTCGGACGCGCACGCACACGCAGTTTTTGTCTCCATCCCTTCTTTCTCTCTCTCTCACACACAAACCGTCCTGCCACCTCAGTCTCCGCCGGTTATACTCACCGCCACCCAAAAAATTAGTTGTATTCTCCTTCCGCCGGCCAGAACCTGCAGCGCTGCCACAGTTTCCCGAAATCCCATCAAAGCTGAAAAAACAACAAGAAAACAACTGTAGAAACAAAAAAAACTAAACAGAAACCGAATATTTTGACCACCACCAGCCCCGCCCTGACACACGCACACCCCATCTCCATTTTCCAGCTCATTCTTCACGCCCCTCTTTCTCTCTGTCTAGAATATAAAAATTGTAAATTCCCACGAACAATTCTTGATTTCTTTGTTGGGTGTTTTGTTATTTTTCGGTTTGACTAGCAAGCGACCAGCTAAACAGAGGAAAAATGGTGGAGGTCGTACAAAATCAAGTGGGTTGAAGTTGTTCGAAGTCTCTCCTTGGTCTGAATGTCTAAAGAGGAATTAGTTCCGAAGACATTCCGCGCTCTGGTGGAGAGCGCGGAGAGGAAATTCGCGCGGGTACGCGACGCGCCACTGCATCCGTACGGCGGGAGCGGGCCGCAGTACGGGCATTTCTACCACAAGGTTTTTAAGGCGTACATGCGGCTATGGAAGTATCAGCAGGAGAATCGGGCCAAATTGATGGAATCGGGGCTCCAGCGCTGGGAAATTGGGGAGATCGCTTCCAGAATCGGTCAGCTCTATTTCAACCAGTATTTGAGGACTAGCGAGGCGAGGTTTCTTCTCGAGGCGTACATATTTTACGAGGCGATTTTCCATAGGAAGTATTTTGAAGGTTCGGCCAAGGATCGAGGGATTAGGTTTAAGGAATTAAGGTTTTATGCTAGGTTTTTGATGGTTTCGTTGATTCTGAACCGTACGGAAATGGTGAAGCTGCTCGTCGAAAAGTTTAAGGAGCTCGTCGACGACAGTAAAGTTAATTTTCGGGTAAGGAATTGTTGTTCTACTCCGTTCCAATACTAAATTTATGTCTCAATTGGGATGAATTTGCGGTTCTTGGCGTTTGAATATGTTACTCTTTTTGTTTTTCAATTATGTGAACTTAGATTTCCTCTTTTGCTTGCTTGACTGTTCCGTGTGAAGTGGTTGAAGGGATATTGTTCCGTAAATTTGTGGAGGGTGTTGACCATTATTTCATCCATCTTGTTTCACAAATATTACATATTTGTTATTTATCTAGTCGGGTTTATACGACCTTTTTCTATTGATTTCGCCGACCAGCTATTATGGTGATTTTTTTGAACAAATCATGTTGCCCTTTATTTCTGCTGCAATTTTGGGTTGAATTCATTACTGTCACATGTGGCCGGTTCTGAGGACATGTAATTTTAATTACATACTGAGAGCATAGAGTATTTGAAAGTGATGTGGTAATGATGGCATATGATCGGTTGGCAAAAACACATGATGCTCTGCTGTAAATATACCATGAACAATGCCACTATCACATAAGTAGTATTTTTAATGTGATATGTGGAGAGCAATGATAATTTTGAATCTTGGGGTATAAGGATTTCTAGTTACAATGGAAGCAGCATATACATATTTGATTCTGAGGTTAGACGTATTAATGGACTTGACTACTTGAAAGTGACACCTAGAAAGCTGTTGAGTAATTCATCTCTCCCTTTCTGGTTCATTGTATTAATTTATTTTTACAAGTGCCAACATTGTTGCTAGAATAATCTGTTTGACTTGTTTCTGTTTGTTACTTTGTCTTATACATAAATGTGGCAACTATAAAAAATGCACATTTCAAGGGATGTAATGTTGACTGGCGGTGATATTTTATTGATAAAATAGGTTATAGTTTGTTGATTATTGTTGACAAATACTATTACTACATCAATGACATTGGGTAGTTCAGCTGACTTTTGGACAAGTGTTTGATCCTAAGAAAACCTTCCCCACTCCATGCAAACAAGGAGAAAAAGAAAGAAAGAAAGATAAGGGAGGCCTCAACCCCATCTCAATGCAGAAAATTAATCTAAAAACCTCTGAATTCTCTGAAAATTTCCATTCTGAGTTTGTCGAAAATGCTGAACTGAATCCGGAACCATCTGCTTCTTGTTTATCCATGAAAGTATGATTTCTTGAGTTTAAAGATAAATCAAATTTAATGCTGTGTAATCTGACCAATAGTGAAATTACTTAAGCATAGAACTCTAGAGAATTTGGTCATTATCTATTTGTATATGTGGACATCATTTTGTTGACTGGATATTAACAACACCCAAGTTTCCTATATATAATTATCTTGTGCTCTATCAAGTGTAGGATTGCAACTGGTGCACTTCAACTATTTAGATCAATTGAAGGATTTTTTTTTTCCCGGGTTGGTCCAAGTGGTAAAAGGTGGTCTTTTTTTGTTTTCTTTTCTTCTTTTTGTTGTTTGGGAGGGGGGGGGGGGGTTAGTAATTTTTGAAACTGATTAAAAATTGTAACCTTTTTATAAGAACTTCATTCATTACTCTGACCTGGTCAGTTATTCAGTGATGTGATGAATTATTTGAATTGGAACTTTGATCCAATTTCGAGGTAGGTGTGCAGTTATGTGATGAATTATTTGAATTGGAACTTTGATCCAATTTCAAGGTAGGTGTTTTGAAAAATAAAAGTATGCAGTGAAAGTGCTTGACATATTTGTCTGAGAGTAATCTTAAATAAAACTACCTTTTCAAACTGTTTTGAGTTGATTAATGCTATGATGATGAACAGTTTATGGAAACAGTAAAGTAAATAAACAAAGTTATGATTTTTATAGTGGGTTAGAAGGTGATGCCATCTTTTTACATTTACCCTCTCTATTTTCATTAGGAAGAAATTCACTAATTGGTTTGCAGACACAGTTTTACTACTATTAATTAACTTGGTCTCTCACACAATTGAGACTTTAACTAATTGTTCCTCTAAAAACCTACATATGATCTATGATGAAAAATTCTAAGGATAAATTTACACAAAATCTATCCTAAACTTTATAATTGTTTAAGCTACATAGAGCTCTACACAAGTGATTTCAAAGAGTAAAAGGTTGCAATGAGACTATAGTGAGGATGCTGGGAACAGATCAATGCAGTGGATTATTTATGATATCATTGTAAACATTAATTGCATCTTTGCATAACTGTATAACCAACAATATAGCCTTCTCCTCTAGGAGACAAACTTCAAAGAATGGAAGCTGGTGGTGCAAGAAATTGTGCGATTCACAAAAGCTGATTCAGCCTTCGTGAATGCTAGACCAGTGCGTTATACTGCAATGTTCGACTCATATCCAGCCTCACTCCCGTACGTGGCCCGATTCCATGCTAAGAGACTTCTGAAGTTTAGAGATGCATTGCTGACAAGCTATCGCAAAAACGAGGTTATAGATTTTTGTATTTAGAACTTTAGGTATTCAAATATTATCCTGTTGAAGTCAAATTAACAATTTGAATAAATGTTTTCAGGTGAAATTTGCAGAACTGACTTTAGACACTTTCAGAATGTTGCAATGTTTGGAATGGGAACCTACTGGATCTTTCTACCAGAAACATCCTGTTGAATCAAGAGAAAATGGCGTATTGGCTGATCATTCTATTACTTCGGGATTGATAGATATAAATTTGATGGCAGATATGACAGATCCAAATTTGCCTCCAAATCCCAAGAAAGCTGTCCTCTACCGTCCATCTGTGACACAATTGATAGCTGTGAGTGCCGGAATCTTGACATGATAATTTACCATTTAAGTAAAGTTATGCATATAATTAGGGTTTCAAAGAAAGTTTAAATGCATATTATAATAACTCTTAGAGCAAACTATTTGCTTACATGTTGGCACATTTCACGTGAAGTTCTAACAACTACCATCTCCTTGATGGTCCATTTATTGGCAGGTGATTGCAACAGTATGTGAGGAACTGCCACCAGATAGTGTTATGCTAATATACTTGTCGACCTCAGGTTGCCTGTTGCTCAAAATTGGTTGCTCTTTTTAAGCTGGATATAAGCATAGTAACTGACATCATATCGTGGATGCAGGGAATTCTTGTCATTGTAGTAATTCTCAAACGGAAAACTCTGGAACATCAAGAAAATGTACTGTGCACAGTGCCCCTGCCAATAACTATCATGAACAGAGGAATGGTTTTGGTGAAAATCATATTACAACTAAGGCTGCCTCAAATCAATATTTTGAGAATTATTTGTTGTTAGGTCCAACTAGAAATGGAGGTAGGAACATGAAAATTATGTTTGTTGTAGTTCTTCTCCGTGCTATGAGATTCTTTTATCACCATTAATACTTTTGGTTGCATCCTCTAATTCCAGCTTTCAAGTTTTGTTGCAGGTCCAAATATCCTCTTCCCTGGTGATATAATTCCTTTCACGAGAAGGCCCCTTTTCCTGATAATAGATAGTGATAATAGCCATGCATTCAAGGCAGGTTTGTTAAAACTTTGTTGAGTAACTTATCTCAGAGCATTAGCTGAACGACCAATTGTATACTCTAGCAGCAGTTTGAGGCTCCAATACTATCAGTAATATGTTAATTCAATAATATTTGCATTAAACATGTGCTATCAGATTTTCTAGATTGAAACGAAATCATTTTATTTTTTGGTACCATTAGCATTGGTGTAATTCCCTGTGGAACAGCCTGCAAATTATCATTAGTTAGTTTATAGTCCCTGCGAAACTGTTGAAAAGCATATTGTAATTCTTATAATTTGTTAAACACTAAGATGCAACGAGACAAGTACGGTTACTATATCTACTTGGGAAGAAAGTTGTGGCACAATAATTGATATTGAAACCAGTGTCCATATATCCATGACTTGCATTAAATATGATTAGCAGTGAAACATGATATTACTAAAAACTTGATTTCATAGTCTATATGCAAACATATGGATGTCTAGTTTGCAGGGCCGGTGAAAACTTTTGGACATCTCATGTGTTGGTTATTTACTAAAATATCTTGTCGTTGATTTTGCAAAGCCTCTTTAAACTATGTACTAGGCCAATTTTTTTATTCCTTTCCATATTTGAGCTGTGGTTACCTCAGTAAACTGAAGAAAACTCCTCAGTGTTTTGACTTAATAGGTGCTTGTGATAGTAATGGAATGATTGGTATGTAAGGAGGAAGGAATGGAATGAGCATTTCCAAACTCATTCCGACATATGTGCTTGGTATAAATTAGTATTAGAAATGACCATTCCCCTAGTAATGTCTATTTCTACTAGTATGGGATTGGCCGTTCCTTCATTATTCCATTCCTTTTCTTATTCCTTCATCGTACCAAACATAGGAACGATATACTAAAACCACCTTTCCCACCTGTATTCCGTTCTCACCCAATTCCATTCATGCGTACCAGTCGCCCCCTAAAACATTTCCTTCTTGGTTAATACTGCACAGCTTAATCTCAAGACGGAAAGCTTTGTTAGCCTCTTTTGTGGTTCTGCTTATACCTAAGGGTAGTCGATATAGTTACTCAATGAACATTTGCTGAATTCACTGCTAATTTTAATGAAGCATATAGTTTCTGCATTAGAATGCCAATTTAATTGTCAGCATTTCTCTTTAGAGAGAAAATTTTCTTGTTGAGTGCTAATATGCAGACTGCTATTCAGGTTCTACATGGAGCAGAAAGGGGTGAACCTGCTGCCCTATTTCTTTCTCCATTGAGGCCTTCATTCAAGAATCCAAGTGGTGTTGATGTGGTGCAGCATGGAAGTCAGTTTACCTTCTTCCTGGCTGCTCCTTTACAGGCTTTCTGCCAGTTAGTTGATTATAACTTTACCAGTGATGACATGGTTAGTGAACTTTAATCAATCTCGTGTCTTAGGAATTAGCTCCTCTGGTACCTAACTGTTTCTGTTAAATGATTTGTTGCAGGACATATACGACACTGGGGAAAGCATTCTCGCTACTGCTTTCTCTAAGTGGGAGGAGATTCTCTGTACTTCAACTGACCTGGATTTGGTTTGGGCTCAACTTCTGTGTGATCCATTTCTACGGCGCCTTATTCTTAGGTAATCAGCTTCTGTCCCAATCATCCTCATGATCGTCATTGGGTCAATGTTGGACAAATAATCATTCAAAATTCATCCCCATTTTACAAAAATATGATATCTTGATTTTTGCACATTTGCATTTCATATGAATTGTTATTCATCTTTATGTTTCCTTTTCATTGAAGAAGAGAAAAATTTGATGAGTCCAAATAACAATTGTCAGTTTTCTTGATAATGCGTTTAAATTGAAGATGCTTTGGAGACTTCAATATGGCCAGAACCCATTACTTTGAAGTAATATTTGTAAAAACATAAAGTCCTTGGGTTCTGGTGTCTGATGGTATTTGGCTTCTTCAAATTGATAAATATATATGCCATCATGTTCTATGTCTAACTTGATGTCCACTGATTTGAATACATAATGCACTACAGCAATTTTATATTTTGAGTTTCATTTTTTCCTTTCTATTCCTTCTTTTTTCTGTACCTCCTTTTCGTCTAGATTCATACTCATCAAACCTTTACACAGCCTAAATCTCTTTTGAGCCCAACCCAGTTAGGTAGTCCTCATTGATATCGGTATCAAGTTTCCAATAGTGGAATTTGTTTCAACGCTGAAACAAGGAAACTAGAGTACCTTTTGATGTGTGCCTTTGCCAATTCAATAGAATTTTAGGTTAATATAATTTACAAATAAAGTTATCTCCCTCTGAACTCTCTTAGAGCTTGGCAGCCTTCAGGATGTTATGCTGCAAACGTCTTGGTTTACCTAAGAGTGGGAGTTTATTAAACATTCTTTGAATTAATTAATGTGGTTCTATGAATGTTGAACGCGTTCAGAGAAATATTTATTCGTTGATCTAGCTTGGTCCAATTTTTCTTTTGAAATACTTATAAGAATGAAGTGGCATAAGTTGATCACTGAGCCATGCTTTAATGTCCCCAGATTTATTTTCTGCCGTGCTGCCCTCACTCTGTTTAGCTTACGAGAGAAAGGCGACAAATATTTGCCTGTTTGCATCCCCGAACTCCCCAATTCAGTAGCTGTAAACTCCAAAGCCGTGCAGCCTGCAATCTCCCAACTCGCAAGTCATCTTAAAGTTACAGATTGCTTTAGCTTTTGATAAATACTTACAGAAACGGAAGAAAATTGTATATTGAAGTGCGATGATATGCCACCTTCTGCTGGAATTAAAAGTCTCCAACAACCCACCTACCAGCATTTGAGCAGACTCCATAAAGATCTGTCCAATTGGAAGAAAATTCATGGAATATTACGGTGATTGATAGAATGCTTTCAACGAGCCTAAGAAGCATCACCATTTGCTCAATCCAGAAGCAGCGTGCATGTTTTTGTGGTTAGTTTCGTCGTGGAAAAACATTTCATGCATAGTGTGGATGAATGGTTCATTAGCTTATGGGCGTTTCTTGGCTTTTATAGTTTGTTACTTTATTACAAAATTGAGATGTAATTTGTTCATAACTTTTGTAAATTAGGGTGGAGTAGCTGTTGAGGTTTTTCCTTTTGTAGTTCTTCTTGTGAATTTGGAATGTGGATGCATAGCTGTTGGTACACTTTACAGATGTTCATGATGATTCATTTTGTATATTCTCTTGGTACACTTTCCAGCATTGGTGTTTCTTCCTTAAAATTTTGCTCCCATTTCTTTTTTATCTCAATTTAAATATTTGCTAGTACATTAGTAGATTGATGTTAGGGGTTTACGTTATAAGATTTGGCCAGTTTTCAGGGTCTTTTTTGTTAATATTTGTGGGTGATTTTTTTTTTTTTTTTTTTTTTTTTTCCCGAGAAGGATCAAAATTAATTCTCCTACTCCCCTCATTGAAATTCGAACTTGTGACTATCTTTAAGAGAACAATCTGCCTTCATTGGGCAACTTAATAGTCCATTTCCAATATTTGTGGGTTGATAAGAAAAGTAATCTGCATTTGTCCCTAGGGCCGATCAAAAAAAATTAAAATCGTTCGAAATCGCTCGAATTAAATTGAATCGAATCGTTTTTTATGATTTATCTTCCATACTGAGATTTTAAATTTTGAGTACAATTAAACTGCACTATTGATTTGGTTTTAATTTAGAGCTTGTAAAAATCTTCAAAAATCGAACTGCTCTGTTAAATATATAATTTTTTTAAAACTATATATATATATATATAATAATTTGATAAAATAATTAATTGTTTAGAAGAATTTCATATTCAAATTATATAAGCCAAATTCATAGTAATTTGATAAAAGAATGTGTTTAATCCTGTAAGCTCATAGGACTTTAAGCTCGTTAGATCCTTCTTCAATTTTCTCATTAGTTTTTCCCCTTCTTTCTTTTTTTTTCTTTTTTTTTCCTCACTCCCCCTTTCCTGCCTCTCTCTTTTCTCTCTTTCGCCGCTTCTATTCTCTATTCTCTCTCAGTCTCTTCGCTGCTCTTGCATTTTTTATTCTTTCCCAATCTTCTTTTTTTTATCCCCTTTCCCCTCTCCCTTTCTCCTCTTCGTTCGCCGCGCCTCCACCGCCTTCACCAAGCACTGCCACTAGCCCTGCTGCAGAAATTTTGTGAAGTTTTTGAAAATCTTTTACAATATGATGTTGAAATTCTCTAATTCATCTTATATCACTTCAAATGCATTTTTTCATGAACTTGCAACTTTACATGTGAGTTTGTTTACTATGATGAATAAGGGAGACTACCACATGGTATCAATGGCTATTTACATGAGAGACAAATTCAATAAATATTGTGAGAATATTGATAATATGAATTGTTCTGTATAGAGTATTACTTGGTACTAGTCATCAAATATTGATTAAGGATTAATTAAGTTTGATATGCTTTCTTGACAATATATTTGATATGTCCATAACTGACATTCGCGTTTGTTGGATTAAGTGTTTTCCTGTTGCTTAATTTTCTAGATTGTCAACATTGATATCAAACTCATGGCTTCAACAATTAATTACTATATATGTCATTATATTTTAATCTATTTAAAGTTGTGGAGAGTGTTGGTGATCTATGATGCAAAATATTGGTCTTTTGTGCTTGCTTTATACAAATACTTGTTTTACTTCTTGATTTTTGTTAGCCTCAATATCTTGTTTTTGTTATAAGTATTAAAACCGCCCCAAATCGCTCGAAACCGCCCAAAACCACACTTTTGATTTTGGTTTTAAAAGTGAAAATTTGAAAAATTATTTTATAAAACCGCCAATTGCAATTCGATTTGAAAATAGCTTTAAAAAAATCGAAACCGCACAGTGAGCACCCCTAATTGTCCCTTAGGGAAGATGGTAGCTAAATATTTCAGAGTTTTTTTTTTTTTTTTTGGGTAAAGATAAATTGCATTAATATAAAAAGAAAGGGGGGAGGGGGGGAAGGGTACATCCGGACCAAGGCACCAGCCCGAGGTCCAACAAAAAGAGTCAGCATTCAACAAAATATACAATCAAAACAACGCAACAACAAAATAAGAACAAGACACAAGAAGCTGAAACCGGATCTAAGAGCCCCAACCAAAAGAAATGATCAAGGAGCACTAGGAGGGGGACTCTCATGGGAGGTACCCGAGGTCAAGATCGTTAGGGATAGCATCAGGGGAACCAACAAGCTCCTGGAAAGAGTTGTGACAATGATCGCTTGCCTTCATCAAAGGCAAGAAACAAACTTCCAATGCCAGAAGAAGACGGTGACGAAGCAAGGCGGACTTGAGATGGAGGAGTCGGAAGCAAGTGCGATCGTGGTCTAGACAATGAGCCAGGAATGGGGGTCGATGCAGGAGGAGGGGCGTGGCTGCATGGGGCACCGACCTGGTGAGCTTTGAGTTTAAGTAAAAATACCGCAATGGGGTGTTGTGTCGGCCTGAGAGAGGATGGGCATGAGCTGAGGAGTGCCCAAGAGACTGACAAGAACGGCATTTGGAGGTGATCCATTCATACTCAACATCAACTCGGCTAGGAGATTCAACACCATCCACTGAGGGGCTCATAACCATAACATGGCGCGGGAGGGTGGACTCAAAGTCAAGCATAATGCATATACGAGAGAAGTCCAGCTTCGTGTATGCTTTCGTGAAGCCGTCTGAGTAGAGAGGACGACCAATGCCACTGGCCACAGTGCTAAGGCCATCATCAGTCCAGAACTCGACCGAAAGGTGGCGAAGTCGAATCTAGATCGGGACTGGGTATAGTTCTGCTTATGGAGTGCCAATCTGGGAACCCTACACTGGAGAATGATAGGCTGACCTTGGAAGAGCCAAGGACCGCCTTCAAGTGCCTCATCCATGGCAGAGGATGTCTCAAAGGTGAGGAAAAAGAAACCATTTTCCGTAGCAATAACTTCTTTAACCAATGGCCAAGAAGAGTGAACGTAGTCTTTGAGCATATGGTAGGCTGGTTTACAGCCCAAGAAGTATCCAACGGCTGTGTTAGCCCGTCGTTTAGAACATTCTGAAATCATGGCTAACGACGGCCGAACCACAACTTTGCCATTTTGTCGAACCGGAGCAATGTAACGAAGTATTTTATGGGCGGAATTTTCAAATGAATCAGCAAAACAGTCCGTAGAAGGGGCTACCGACGACGAAGGCCGAAGGGGACAACACCAAAAAAGAAACCCGAATGGCCTTAGTGAGCGGCCAACGGAAGCGACGGAGCTAATTCAATACCAGAAGCTATACTTACCTTTGCAAAAGGGGCAGCCATGGGAGGCGAAGGGACAACCAAACCATCAGCTATTGGAGGTGGCTGCGCATCCCTAGGAGATGAAGAGGCGCGGCCAACCAATGGGGAAGGTGAAGGGTCACCCACAAATGAGCAAGGCGGTGACGCAATTGGTGGTGAAGGCGGTGGCACCCCAGAATGTGAAGAGTCCGAGGCTGAAAATGGCTGATGGTGGACATTGATAGTAGCCCTAGGAGATGAAGAGTCAAGTGGCGGAACACAAGGTGAAGGAAGACCAAAAGACATTGTCGGTGGAGGAACATAAGTGTAGGAAGACCGAAAGACATTACCGACGACGAATCTTGGAGGATAACTCGATGAACACGGCGGGGAGCGTGGGGGGAAAGGAGTGAGGATGTGCTTCGATGAGGGCGTAAGAGTTGGACAAGATGACTTTGGATTTGCAGCACCATTCAAAGAAAGTAATAGATCTTTCGCATCTTTAAGATCAGCCAAGGCACGGAGATTACCTTCTTCAAGAATCCGAGCAACAAGAGAGGAGAACTCATCGATATTGAAGGGATTAAAAAAAGGGTGGTTTTCGAGTCCTCCACAAGCGACGGTGCAAAAATGGCATCTCCCTCTCCATGACAAGCCAAGGAGTCCACAGCCCCCTCTCCTCCCATAAGTTCGACCGGGTTTGAGCCGCCGGTAGCCATGGAAGAACCAATGGGACATGGTGAGGATGAGTGTGAAATGTGAGAGAGGAGAGTGTGTGTAGTGTGTGAGAGAGGGAGGAGAGAATTTGGCTTCTTTTTCCTAGCCATTTTCTAAATATTTCAAAGTTGAGGAGTTGAATTCGAAATCTATTGGAAGCACGTGTGTGTTAGTGGGTGCATGTGTGGGTTGAAAAGGAAAAAAGAGATTCATTGCAATTATACAATTATCCTTGCAAGCAAGCAGTTCGAATGGATTGAATTTAATTTATTGGTAATTAGATTGAAAAGTATAAGGGGTTGAATGTAAATTACTCTCCCTTTGATATTGAAAATAAGCAAATATTTCCCTATAAAAAAAAAAAAAAAAACTGCCCCTCACATGACTTTGTGCCATTCAGGCACATTTTTCAATTTTTTATTTTTATTTTTAATCATAAAATTACATTTTCAAAAGTTACAAAATAAATATTATGAATAAATTTTTTTAAACATATTTAAATTGAAATTTTGACATAATGATTGGGTGATACACTCCCTTGAATTGGAATTTCTGTCTATTGATTTCATCCTAATGATTTATTTCTGCTTTCTATTTAGTTTATATTAACTAGTAGTTAACTCTCAATTCAACCCCCCAATTTAGTAACTATAAACTAGACTAAGAAATTAATACATAATTCCCTAAAGATTAAACTTGATTCCACTATTGCTAATCAATAATTAATTTTGACAATTTCGACAACCGATCAAGAGACTCAACATGCTTGATGTGGTTCATATAATTCAATAACCTTGACTTAAACTGTAGAAGATA
Organism: Sesamum alatum; assembly: GCA_034509735.1. Classification (NCBI taxonomy): domain Eukaryota; kingdom Viridiplantae; phylum Streptophyta; class Magnoliopsida; order Lamiales; family Pedaliaceae; genus Sesamum; species Sesamum alatum. The sequence goes on from JACGWO010000010.1 coordinate 15,242,950, forward strand.
TTTTGTGATTATTGAAACTGGATGAAAAAAACTCATTCTTTTTCTTATTGAAAAATGACATTAGTACCACTTGATCCGATTCAATTAACTGTCTTAGGTAGCAAAATCATCCTTAAATATCTTTTAACTTCAAATTATAGTAAACATAAATCAAATTATTCAGGATTTTATGTTCCAACGTGTTACTCTTTTTAGTATATATTCGTTTGAAGACATTCTAATTTCTCTCACACTCAAATGAGATACTTGTTTGACAAAAAAATTGAGTTGCCAACTTTAGAAGATTATGTGCACTTACGCCAAATAATTTTCACCATTTGTTTAGGAGAGAAGAAAAAATATATTATAAACGGTCCAGAAAAAATGAAGTAAAGAGATAATTAACTTAGAAAACTTGCATTTTTGGTCCCACATGATATATGGTGTTGCTCTTTTAGTCCCATATGTTATGACTTTATCACATATGATCCCATAAGATAAAAAAAAAGTGTAATATTTTTAGTTCCAAGGTCATTTCAACTTATAATTGTAGGACGGAAAATCATTTGTATGTGGTCAAAGGTGGTAGGAAAACTACCATGCTTGTGGGAGGAATATGAAGATGATTAGTGTCATTTTCTTGTCATTTAAGTCGGATTTATATATAGTCATAACATTTTAATAGCTTGGTTTAATTAAATTTATGTAGTTTTGGCATATTATAATCTCCAATTATAAATGATACTATTATTAGTGAGATGTTAAATTTTGTGCATTAACTGACTGCAAAAATAAACAGATTGAAAAAATAAACTGCAAAAGCAAACTGGCTTCATTGATTCAAAGTACTCAAGGTATGAAAATTTAATCTTTCCTTGATTTTAATATTTTTTTATTATCAATTCTTTTTTTTTATAAGTTCACGTATATGTGATTTTATATGTTAATTATAGATTCTTTTATTTAATTTATATTTACGATTGTGCGTATTTTGATTATTTTATTACTAATCTTTGATAGAGAGATTGATTTTGCAGATACCTTTTATCGATCAGAATCAATACTTTCATTGCAATTTTAATTTTTTTATTGTCAATAATTTTGTTATTCGAGTTCATGAATTATGTGACATATACAATTGTTTCATAATAATAATAAAAAAATCCTTAAAACTATTAAGTGTACTTTAAAAAAAAAAAAAAAGATTCAAGACAAAATTCATACCTATCTTTATTGCACGTGGAAGTTGAAAATTCATTCCTATTTATGTCTTATATATGTAATGTGAGCAAAATCTGTCCAATCAAAAGGATGAACTTGGGCCGGAAGTCTGGAATCGAACGCTAGATTGATGCGAGGAAAGAGGACCTGCAAAACAAGCGTTAACACTCCGACGCTCAAGTCAGTAACTTTCTAGAAAAAGATAATTGAAAACATAATAAACGTGAGTAATGAAATCATGTTAGGTGTAGCATGAAACGTTCGTGTAGCGTGCAAAAAGTCGAAATTTGTTACCCACTAAGGGTGAAGACGGGATATTTATAGGCGAAACAGTCTTATCGGGTTGAGAAGTCTATTAAAATTAGGACTCTTAGAAGATGCTAGAGTGAGGACTCCTTGATCCCCGGGAGGAAGGACAGTGGATAACTCCTCCTTGAACCTCGGCCGAGTTTGGTGGATAAGGGGGCCTTTTCAGAATTCGGTTACCTCGCAACACTGGCAGTTGACGTGGACCATCCCAGATTACGCTGGCGGTCCTCGTATCTACTACCCTGGGCCACCAAGCCATGCAGGCGGATCTGGGCCAAATATGATTGACCCTACATCCCTAAGTTAGTTCTTCTCTTGGATCAAGTGGGGACGCGAGCCTTTCCGGATTGGGCTTCACCAAGTGGGTTGCTCGGATCTTCGGCCCAACCATGGCCTTTGTGATTTCTGGGCTTTACTTGTTAGGCCTGGACCAGGCCTGCCTAATTATTCCTTACCACTCAGTCCTCCCCACTTTGAGAGGAGGAGGTCCTGGCCCTCTTTCCGAGAGTAGCATGGTTCTCTTGGGAATCTTAACATTAAGAAAGGGGGCAACCCTCTTGGACTTCGGGACCGTGTCAGTGATTTGACGGCTATGATGCAAGACACTTCGTTCTCCGGGCGTGTGGGCTGGCATTGTTGCAGAGGCGGGAAAGTTACATGCTAAACCGCCTTCTGGGTATTTGGTAACCACCCAATCCCTGGCGGTTACGTGGCACGCAAGTGCATAATCATAGCAGACCACCCCCATCTGCCTTTTAACTTCCTTTCATTTGATTTCTTCCACTTTCCCCCCGCGATTTTGGACAGAGAAAAGCCTTACTCTTGCCTTCTTGCTTTTCGTTCTTCTTCCTTGTAAGTGTCCGTCGCCTTAAACTTTTTACTTCTCACGCTTTGTTTTTCTTCTTAAAGAAAAGTTGCGTCTTCTTTGTGAAAAATGGTGTCTTCTGATGAGTCTATTCGTTTGATTAGGGAAAAATGGGCAGACGATGATGCTGGCTTGCCACCTCTGGGGGGCCACCCTCTGGTCCTTCCTCGTTTGGAAGGAGTTGCCGGTGGAGTATCAGGAATGTAGCGAAGGGGCCTCGTTGCTTGTTAGATGAGCCTCCTAGTGGGGGTGAGGGTCCTACCAGCGATGAGGAGGAGGTGGTGGATTCCTCGCATGGAGGGGAGGTGGAGCCTCCCGTCGCTGGTGGAGAAAGAGTGAGGGAAAGTAGCCCCATCCTCCTGGAAGGTGTCTCCTCCTCGCTTTGGGCTTTCGATCTGGGGGCTCTATCTGTTGAATTCCATATTCCCCCTAACTTCACCCTCTTGGTCCCCTTTCTGACAGTCGTCCTGATTTCCCGCCTCCCAACTGCTTGTGTTTTTTTGTTGCCCAGCTGAAACCGAGCCTTCGTTTCCCCATTCTCCACTTTTACGTAGATTTGCTCGTACCTTTGGGGTCCCCCTGAATCAACTGGCCCAAACTCTTTTCGACTTTTGGCTAGTTTCGCCATGATTTTTAAGTATAATGGTCTTTACCCCACTGGCCAAGGACTTCTTGTCCTGTTTTCGACTGAAAAAGTCTGAACCCGGCATCTTCCAATTTTCCCCCGTCGAGGGGTGCATTTCCTACCTGCTCATAATGTCTCAAGTTATGGCGGGACAATTTTTTCTTTGTCCTTCCTCCTTCTCCCTAGGACTTCCCCTATGATTGGTTGTACGATCTCCCTCATGTTGTCTTCTTTTCTATTCATGATCGGGACCCTACTATGACGGCCGTCATCCAAGACCTCAACTCCTGGCCATATGACTGCCGAGGATTTATAGAGGAGAGGCTTCTGTCTTACTTCAAGCTCAGCCTAAGTGTGGTCTCCCTTGAGGAGCCACTAGGCATTAGTTGTCTCCTGCGCATTTTTCTTTTTTGATTTTTCTCGCTCCTTACTCTGTATTGATTTTTTTGCATTTTCTGCAGAACGCATAATGTTCAGTAAGTATTTGCGAAGCGGCATCTAGAGCGGCTCAAGGAGCCGCCAGGCGACACCTCGTAGTCGCCCTTCTGAGGGGACTCTCACTTCTGGCGACTCCATGGGGAAGCGAGCTGCCTCAGTCCCTCAGGGCTCTTCCAAGCGGGCCTCTTCCTCCGTCGTTCCCCTGCAAGTATCTTTGCGCTCTGGGGTGGTTACTCTGCCAATTTTGCCCCTTCCTTATTGGGACACCAGTAGCTCCTCTCCTCCCCGTTAAAGGTTCATCCCTTAGTGGGACCTCTTCTCCCACCAATCTCTGGTGAAGGAGCCTGAGGGAGGGAACTCCCTGGCCTTAGATTTTCAGAAGGGGGCTTTGCCTGGGGATAGGAAGATCCTATCGCAGGCCACCATGCCCGGGTATTTTTCTATCTTTCTTTTTCCTTTATCTTAATTGCTGATGCATTCTTCTTTTTCAGGAAGTTGCAGTGCTGGGTGAAGTACTCTCGCGCCCTTAAGTCCCACCTCCTCATCCTTCAGATGATCAGAGGAATAGGCTAGAGGGAAGGTGGATCGCTTGGGGGGAGAGCTGACTAAGGCCAAGGGCTAAGAAGGCGGCCTAGGAGTTGGCCCAGGGGGCTGAGGAGAGAGCCCAGGTGGCATAGGACAATATGGAGCAGTTGCAAAAGCAATTGATGGCGGTGATGGAGAGTCAGTCCACTACCCTGTCGAAAGCTCAAGAGCAAGCTTCCAAGGACTTCCCTAACTCCTCAGAGGGGTGCGAGTACCTGGAGGCCTACTGGGAGAGCTGCGTTACTGGATTTAGGAAGTTCGACGACTTCAAAACGGAGCTGGGTCGTTTAGCTGGTCCTTTTCTAGAATACGGCTTCAAGGCCTGCCAGCAGCAATTTGCTGCCAATGGTTATCCTCCCTAAAGATTGGATGCTTCCTTCCTCGACTTCAAGGCGGTCCTGGACGGGGCTCCTGATCCTCTTGCTCCTTCAGCTCCCAGTGCCGAGTCCCCCCCAGTGGCCTCAGGTACCAAGTTAACTAAGTTGTTTGCTGTAATAACCCCCATCTTTAGATTCTTAAATGACATGTCTAGTCACTTCCTCTCAGATGAGGAGCTGGACCTGATAATGGACACGACTATGGAGGAAGTGAGGAACCCCACTGAAGTTCCTGAGGATGAGAAGGAGCCTGCTGCGGAGGATGTCGCCGCCCCAGAGCCTGCTGCCATTGTCTCCCCCCAGAGGAGTCGCCCGCTGAAACTGCTCCCCCTGTTGCTGAGAAGAAAGGAATGGAAGGAGAGGAAAAGGCCTCGCCTGTGGGGCAACATAATTGAAATGTACCCCTTCCCCTTTAAACTAGTGTCTTATTCCCCCACCACCGGTAGGGATGAAACAATTTTAATTTTTGTTTTTGAATGATTCGGCCCTCAACTGGTTTGACTGGGGGTCCTTGTTATTACGTGCTTTGGATGCCCCTATCTGTTTGAGGTTGCCGCCTATATATGTATTTCCTTTCTTGTTAATGCATGTCTGCCTTGGGGGTATATCTTAGATGCATGCTGCCTAGTGCCATACTTGAAGTTCTACATGCCTGGATATAATTGATAAAGTTTAAAATGAGAAGGAGAAAATTGTCCCTATAGTTAGTACTTGTCATGCTTTTGCTTGGGTTGGCTGCCTATGCTTTATGACAGGGCTTTTATTTTAGACTCCAAATGCCTGTATGAAATCAGGGCTTACATTTTGAGGGGGGAGAATAGAGGTGCCTGCTCACGGGGGCAGGAGTTCTTTTCGGCCCCTAAAGGCTTTTCTGGGTGAAATGGAAGAGAAACATGAAAATTTAGAATAGGTACCTTATACAGGGCCTGAAACCTTATTCCTAAAACTCATCTTTTTCTTCTCAAGGGTTTTATGAAAATACTGATAGTATAGAAATACTTGCCAAGAAGAACTTTTCTGGCTTGAGAGGGTCTTGCCTCGTGAGGATTAGCTCTTGAGAGGGCTTCTTAGGGGGAGCCCCCACTAGAAGGATCTCTTGTTAAGGGGACTTTATTGCTGAGGGAGTCCCATAGAGGGAACTTTTATTCTTGAAGAGGAGCTATGCTGAGGAAGCTTCGATTTTGAGAAAGGGCCCTGCTGAGGGGGCTTACTCCGAAGTGGACTCCGCTGAGAGAGCCTTAGTTTTGAGAGGGAGCCCTGCTGAGGGGGCTTATTCCGAAGGGGTCTCTGCTGAGGAAGTCTATGAATAGAATTTCTTAAGGTTCTAAATATTCCAGGGTCAAGGGAGAGAGAGTCCTTCTCCATCCTCTAACTCATATGCTCCTCGACCCAATACACCCATCATCTTATAGGGGCCTTCCTAAGTAGGGTCCAGTTTCCCTACTAGTTTAGACGCTTCCACCTTCCGGAGAACCAGGTCACCCACTTGAAAGTTTCGAGGCTTGAGCAGGCGATTATGGACCTTAATCATCAGGCTTTTATACCTTTGCATTCGAAGGAATGTTTTTTTCTCGTAACTCCGCTATGAGATCTAGATTTATTTGAGTAAGTTGTTATCCCCCTCAGAGTAGCCCATAATCCTGTGTGAGGGCATGCCTAATTCACCAAGGATCACTGCATCCATTCCATATACAAAGGAAAATGGGCTTTCCCCTGTAGGGTTCGTGGGGGTAGTACGGTAGGCCATAGGACGCTAGATAACTCTTCCAGCCAATTTTCCCCAACTTGTCTAATCTCTTCTTGACCTCTTGGACCAAAGTCCTGTTGGTGACTTCTACTTGTCCGTTAGCTTGAGGATGTGCTACGGATGTAAACCTTTGTTTAATTCGCATGTTCCCACACCAGTCTTGTATCTTCTGTCCCTGGAACTGCCTCCTATTATCAAAGATAATTTCTCTGGGAATCCCGAAATGGCAGATTATATTTTTTCAAATAAACTTCATGACTTCTCCTTTAGTGATACGTGCGAGAGGTTCTGCCTCCACCCACTTAGAAAAGAAGTTAATGGCTGCTAACAGGAACTTCCTTTGGCTTGATGCCAGGGGGAAAGGTCCCACCAGATCCATCCCTTACTGTGCAAAGGGGCGGGGGGCTAATAGCATTGATAATGGCTCCGCTAGTTGGTGTGTGAGGGAGGCGTGCTTTTGACATTTATCACACCTCCTGACTAAAGATTTAGCATCTTGCCTCAAGGTGGGCGAAAAATATCCAGCCTTCAGGGCTTTGTTAGCGAGGGCTAGTGCCCCTATATGTGATCCACAACAACCTTCGTGAATTTCCTTCAAGACATACAACCCGTTCCCCTGGGAGAGGCACCTTAGTAGCGAGTGCGTGAAAGATTTCTTATACAATGTGTCCCCATGTAGGAGGAATCTTGTGGCCTTCTTCTTTAGCCGAGCTGCCTCCTATTGGTCCTTCGAGAGATGGCCTACTCCAACCAGGCCCGAATGGCTTGCCTCCAATCTTCGGTCTGGTAACATGTTTGGACTTCTGAGGGGGAATCTCCCCCAGGGAGGTACTGGATAGTTATCTGCTGGGTTCTGCAGTCTTCCAGGGCCTCGCTAGTTTAGACATGTAGTCTGCCTTGCCGTTTTCTTTCTTCGGAATTTGAACGAGCCTGAAGTTGTGGAACTTTGACTTCTATTCCTCTATCATTCACAAATATTTCCTTATTGTGTCTTCCTTAGCCTCGTAACTTCCTTCTACTTGTTTTACGATGAGTTGGGAGTCAGAGTATGCTATGAGCTGTCGCGCTCCTGCCTCCCAGGCCATCTTCATCCCTAAAGCCAAGGCTTCATATTCGGCCTCATTATTGGAGGCTTTGAACCCGAATTTGATAGCAAATTCTAGGTCTACCCCCTCAAGGGAGGTAATGACCAGGCCTGCATCGCTGCCTTGCGCCGTGGAGGACCCGTCCACATGTAATAACCAGCGTCCCCCCTCAGGGGGTGAAAAAGTTATTTCGAACATGAAGTCCACCAGGGCTTGAGCCTTGATCGTGGTGCGAGGAAGATATGTTATGTCATGCTCACTTAATTCTATGGCCCATTTGATCAAGTGTCCAGAGGTGTCAGGCTTCCCTAGGACCTGTTTAAGAGGATGATTAGTACGCACTCCTATAGGGTGCGACATGAAGTACGGCCTCAACCTACGAGCGGTGCTGACCAACTCGAACGCTATTTTTTCAATATTAGTGTATCATCCTTCAGCCCTGTTGAGGACCTTACTAGCATAATATATAGGCATCTGATTGCCGTCTTATTCTCTTAATAGGACAGAACTTACTGCCTAAGCTGAGGCGACAAGATAGACGTATATTTCAATATTAGTGTATCATCCTTCAGCCCTGTTGAGGACCTTACTAGCATAATATATAGGCATCTGATTGCCGTCTTATTCTCTTAATAGGACAGAACTTACTGCCTAAGCTGAGGCGACAAGATAGACGTATAGGATGTCCCCTGGCACTGGTTTGACCAAGAGGGGGAGCTTTACCAGGTACTTCTTGAGTTCTCCAAAGGCTGTATCACACTCGCCCCCCCCCCCCCCTCAAAGTGTCTGGCCTTTCTCAACACCTTGAAGAATGGGAGGCTCTTTTCCGCTGACTTGGCATTGAACCGGCTAAAGGCTGTTATCCTCCCCGTGAGCCGTTGCACCTCATTGATGTTGGTAGGGGCCTTCATGTCTAATACGTCCTTGATTTTGATGGGATTAGCTTCTATCCCCCTTTCGGTCACCATGAAGCCTAGGAACCGTCCACCATTCACTCCAAAAAGTACATTTTGTCGGGTTTAACTTCAGCCTATACTTTTTGAGGACGTTGAAGGTTTCCTCTAGGTCCGTGATGTGATCTTGAACCTTCTTGCTTTTCACTAGCATATCATCCACGTATACCTCCATGTTTCGCCCTATCTGTTCCCGTAATATTTTGTCCACCAGGCATTGGTATGTAGCTCCCGCATTTTTGAGCTCGAAGGGCATGGCGATGTAACAGAATGTGCCAGTCGAAGTGATGAAACTAACTCATTTTTAATCCTCGGGGGCTAGTATGATTTGATGGTACCCTTGGGAAGCATCCATCATACTCAACAGCTCACGCCCAGAGGTGGAGAGAATCAATTGATCGATGCTCGGTAAAGGGTAGAAATATTTGGGACAACCCTTGTTGAGGTCCCTAAAATCCACACACATCTTCCATTTCCCCTCTGGCTTGGGGACAAGCACCACATTTAATAACCATTCAGTGAACTGAATTTCTCGCATGTGACCTGTTTGCAGCAATTTATCTACCTCCACCTGGATTATTCGGTCCTTATTAGGGCCGAAATGCCTCTTCTTTTGTTTGACTGGCTTCCTCATCAGATCAATGTTGAGGTGATGAGTAATGACCTTTGGGTTGATACCTTCCAAATCCTGGCGGGACCAGGAGAAGATATCCAAGTTCCGCCATAGGCAATGTAAAAAGATCCTTCTAAAGACCTTCGGATAACTGGGTCCCCACACTCATAGTCCTCCCCGGAGTGTGCGGATCTAATTCCACAACCAGGAGTTCCTCCACTGGGAGAACCTTAGTCGGCTCTTCCTCTCGGGCTGCTCTGCCCCCATTTACAAGTGACCAAAGAATTTAAATCATGTCAATGATGGTAAATATTATAGAGAACAGTGAAATTAGTACCAAATGTTGTCTCACCTGAATGAAATATTTATGTCCAATTCTTTCGTTTTCTTAGTCAATCCAACCAATATATGTGATTGTACGCCAACATAGTCACTTGAGATGCTTTACTCACAATTTTAGCATTGGGAATGATTTACCTATATATTTTATAACCAAATTTAAGCAATGTGTGGCACAATGAGACCATTTGATAGATTTAAAATGATCTTGTGTCATTGTTCCTGCTGCAACATAATTTGAGTATTTATCGATAACTAAGTGCAATGTTTTAAAACTCGGACAATTGATCGAATCGGAAAATTGAGTGAGTTTAGGGTCGCTGGTTCAACCGTCAGGTGAACCATGGTCGAACCAATGATGCCATAATAAAAATTTAATACATAAAATTATATTAAAATAATATAAAATACAAAAATATAAATATATTTTTTTAAAGTTCATATAAGAATTAAAAGTATTCCAAAATTTGATAGTAAAATAAGTATATTAAAGATTTAGGCCAAAAATAAAAATCAAAGAATTGCGTAAATAACAAAACTGACGAACTATTTACCATTATAATTAAGTTATAACTAAATTTTATTTCCAACAAATAGTTAGCATCCTCATTTTTAAAATAATATATAAATCTTATTCTATTAGTTATTTAATTAGACATTAAGAAATCATAGGAGATAAATATTTAATTAGACTACGGATTTGATGACTTTATTCATTTATAAATATATAATTCAAATAATTATTACAATTTTAGTGTTGGTTTGTTGGTCTTTTCTCAATTTTCACACGAAACGTCATGGTTCAATTTCAAATTGTATAATTTCTAAAAATTTTAAACAAGTTCATGAACCGGGCTGGTTCACTTGATTTGGGACCAGGTCAACCGAATCATCGGTTCAACCGGCGGTTCGAGCGATTTCTAAAAAAATAGAACGATTTTGAGGCAAGTATGGTTTTATAGGTTGGACCAAACCGTTTTAAGGATTGTATCCCAATTTTACCGGTCTGGACTGGGTTTTAAAACACTGACTAAGTGGACCATGTTAGTTAGATTTGCCCATTCAGTAACTTCCCAAAATAACTTAGAAAATGTTTGTCCATCTTTTACAATATCATAAGCATCCACAGATTTTCAAAAGACGATTTCATGAGAAAATGAATAAATATACGACCTTCACCCATGATTGTGCTCCCACACTCTGCCTAAATACTTTGAATGTTGTTAATCCACATTGGAACTTACGTAAGTGATTTTGAAATAATTAATTTAAAAAAAAAAGTGATTATGGCATTTGATTCACGATTTCATAATTGATTATGTTCACTAAAAGAAAATTTACTATTAGTTGCAATTTTATTGGTTATGGACTAAAATCGTGATAAATAAGTATTAGTAACTATGGTTAAACAAAAATTGATGCAAAAACTTGGATTATCCACCATGAAACTATTTTTGCCATGACTATAAGCCTTTCAAAATGTTTTTGCCATAACTTTAGTCATAACAAATATTTTCGCCACACTCACAAAAACCACGACCAACAACTATTTCGTGACCGTTGTCAATAACTATTTATTATGACTATTTATTTTAACCATGGTTAAATATTAAATTTTTTATAGTGGTTAATGCAGATTGTAGCTAAATTATAGAACTGGCTTCATTCTGAAGGTTATTACTAAAGAATTAAAATAAATATTTAATGAATAATGAGGTAAAGAATAATTGTGGTGAACTCAAAAGCTACAAATTATAGTTCTTTTTTAATCAACTACTGGTTCAAATGAAATTTAATTCCAAACCTAATTATTAAAACAAGGGCCAGATAGCATAAGAAATTGCTTAGGCACTCAAAAACGGCAAATTTATTTATTAAATGTAAAAAAAATAAAAAAATTCAAAATTATTATCATTTGACAGCAATTTTAAAATTGGGCAAAGACGGGGGTATAGACCCCGTCTTTAGAAACGACGAGGTTTGTAACCCCGTCTGTCAGGCAATTTGCAAATTGCCTGACACACCCCACTTTATATTTTTTTTGTTTTTTTTTTAATTTTTTTTAAATTAATTAAGTATTATTATTAATTAAAATTTTAAAATAATAATTAAGTTTAATTATATAATTAATATTAATATTAATTAATTATTATTTTAAAATTTTAAATTATTAATAATATGTTAATTATTTTTTCTAAATAAATATAATTAACACTACAAAAAAACAGCTTATTGGGACGGAAATTTGGGACGGCCAACAGTGGTCGCAAAATCTATCCCAACTTTCGACGGCTTTGTAACAAATTTTACGAATTTTCGACGGATTCCTTTAATAGATGGAGGAATTGAACAATTCGTCGGAAAAAGGATATAGTCATCGCAAATTCCATCGAAAAATAGGACGTGAAAAGATGTTCATCGCTAATCGTCGGAACGTTCATCGGAAATATTTCTTTTCTCCAAGTTTGGGACGGAGTTTCCGACGGCGTACTGGTCGTCGGAACGATCGGACAGAATTTCGACCACTTGACAATTTTTTGCGACTGTAAGGCACCAAAACAATGTTCCGATGACAATCCGTCGGAACTTTTGTCGCTAAATATAATATTTTGAGATAGAATTTCCGAAGCCAAATGATGGTCACAAACTTTTGTAACGGATAGGTTGTGTCATCAGAAATGTCGTTCCAAAAAACCGTCGGAAAAAGGTCTAACGGCTATATTACAATGGCTATATTATAATGGTTATATGTCATCGAAAAATTCGTCCCAAAAACCGTCGAAAAATGGTCTAATGGCTATACTTCAACGGCTATAATACAATTAATAAATCCGTCGAAAAATTCATTCAAAATAACAATATATACTTGAATGCTACCTCTCATTTATGTCCCATTATTTGCATTCTAACTTTCAAATTAAGCTCTCAAATATGAAATATATACATATCAACCTTCAATTACATCATATATATACATATATAAATATATCAAATTTGCGCGTTCCAGAACTTGTGGTCGGCTATTTTCTTCGGAAAAATTGAGTTGGAGGGCGTCCATCGTTATCATCAGGTAATTAATAAATAATGTAACCATTTAATTTAAGTCTCTCATGTTTTTTTTGGTTTTAATGTCTTATATAATTAATTATGTATTAAATATTTAATTTAGATTTTATATATAATTGCTGAAGTATTTGTAAGTAATATGTCTAAGCATATATTTTTATATAATTAGGTAAAAATGTTAAAACAATCTAGGAGTTGGATGTATGAGAAATATCTGCGGGGGAATATTACTCTTTGATGTTTCTTCTGCCTCTGCCGCCGCCGCTGCTGCTCCTTCTGCCGCCACCGCCGCTGCTACTCACTCCGCCCTCGCCGCGCGCTGCTCACTGCCCTGCGCGCTGCACACTCCGCCGTTGCTGTCGCTGCTCACTCACAAGGTGAGTTCTGATTTCTAGTTGGATCTCATTCACTAGTCTTTTAGGCTTTAGGACATTTCGTTCGACATTTTTCGATTAATGCCAAGTATTTGATCTCTCTCTCTGTTCGTTTTTTTTTTTTTTTTTTTGTTTCCTTGGTTGCTTGGTTGGTGCAGTTGTTCTTACATTGAGGAGTCTTTCTCATTGTAATTGTATTGTGTTTGATTCACATGTATTCTCAGTTTGAATCAATATGTGTTTTGTCTACATTTGATGTTATTTTTCTTTTTTATAATTTTGGAATTTGTCTACAGTTTATTTATGATATCGATTCGAGCATTTTGTTCATATCTTTGTTTGCAATTTTTATCAACAAAGATATGGAGCGTAGATTTCCATCCTGGGTTCACTTCATTGACTTTGTTCATATTTTTGTTTGCAATTTTTTAAGCTTAGTAGTCATTCACTCTCGTATCTCTCCAAAATTCTTAATCATATGCTTGTTTCTGGGTTTGTGTTTGATTCGGTTTTGATTGGCCTAGGTAGTATCAGGAGAAAAGGGTTAGTCTAGAGAATTGAATCATCCTTAAATTTCTGTAGTGTGATGCTCTATGAAAATGAGATTGGGTGTGTCTGGGTGTTTTTTCACCTGTGGGATTTTGATATTATTATTGCATTATTGTAAATGGAAAGTGGTGATATTGTCTGATTTGCCTGAAAATTTTCTGAGTTTTAGCATTTTGGGCGTTGTGTACAAAAGCACTAATTCATAATGATTTAAATTTAGATCATGATATTGAATTTGAAGACTTTGTGCAACAGCTAAAAGCCAGGTTCCAAGTTAAGGGAAGAAATACCCATGAACGGAAAGAGTTTCTAAATGGTCTAGTGTCTTCCTGCTATGATGTTAAGTTAGAAGTGGGACTTGTTCATTGGTTTTGTGGTGGTGCCGTTTGGGCTACCAAATGCAGTTTTTTTGGTGGTGCCGTTTGGGCTACCAAGATATGAACAAAGTCAATGACTACTACAGTTTTTTTTGCAAAGACATTTTTCTGGAGAACCATAATTACCTCTTTTATTCATTTAACTACCCTTTTTTGAAGGGTGGAGAAATTGAAGAACTTTCTTGTAGAGGAAAAGAAGAATCTATTTGATACATTTGGGAAAAACCCCTATTTAAGGAGCTCTGATTAGCTCAACTGCTAACAACCAATTAACCACTCTTCACAACTAATAAATCTGCTTAAACAAAAACGCTAACAAAATTGTAAAACCGCAAAATATAACTCACGATTTGAAGTAAAATGCTCCAGGAACAAAAACAGCAATTCATCCTATTTCTGCCTATATTCTTTCACCCCCTCCTCAAGTCTGACTTGGTTGCAAATCCACCAATCCGAACTTGGAGATCAATGTAAGGAATGCAGGACCTGCCAATGACTTCGTGAACACGTCTGCTAGCTGTGACTTAGAAGCTACATGCGTTGGTGCCACAAAGCCTTCTTTATACTTATCTCGGACTAAATGACAATCGATCTCCAAATGTTTTGTCCTTTCATGGAAAACAGGATTAGCTACAATGTGTAATGCAACCTGATTGTCGCAAAAGAATGGTATAGGAGTTGGCACAACGACCCGCAAATCCTGTAACAGATTATACACCCAGACCAGTTCACAAGTAGTCGAGGCCATACTGCGGTACTCCGCCTCAGCAATGGAACGGGATACCGTTTGCTACTTCTTGGTTTTCCATGATACCAAGGCTGATCCATAGAAGATGCAGAAGCCCGTTAGAGATCTCTTCGTGTCCACACAAGATGCCCAATCCGCATCGCTGTAAGCTATCAATTCTTGTGAATTACTCGAGGGAAAGAAGAGCCCCTTTTTTTGTGTCCCCTTGAGGTACCTAAGAAGGTGCAATGCTGCATTCCAATGTTGTTGACAAGGTGTTTGTATAAACTGACTTAACTGTTGCGCAGCATGGCATAGATCCGGCCGTGTGAAACCTAAATACAAAATTCTCCCAATCAACCTTCGGTACAATTCTGGATGAGGGAGAGCATTACCTGTTTCGGTGGTGAACTTAATTCCTGTAGGCAGCGGCGTGGTTGTTGTGCGTGCTTGTGTTACACTGGCATCTAACAGCAGGTCATTAATGTATTTAGACTGAGTGACCACCATCCCTTCATTGCTTCTAGCGATTTCCAGCCCGAGGAAATATTTTATCATTCCAAGGTCTTTGACAAAGAATTGAACATCAAGGTATGCTTTCAGCCCTTGTATGTCCTCTTCAGAATTTTCTGCGATCAAAATGTCATCGACATATACAAGTAATACGAACAAACCTGCGGATGTGCCTTTTGTGAAGAGACAATGGTCGTGTTTAGACTGTAGGAACCCAAATGCTGCCACCTTCGCTGTAAATTCTGCATTCCACTGTCTGGATGCTTGTTTCAGGCCGTAGAGCGATCTTTTGAGCTTACAAACGTGTCCTTTCGGAACTTCAATCCCCTCCGGAGGCTGCATATAAATTTCCTCCTCGAGGTGGCCGTTGAGAAATGCATTATTCATATCGATGTGATGCAGATGCCAGTTCAATGAGGCCACAACCGCAAGCAATACTCTTACTGTCACAGCCTTCGCCACTAGTGAAAAGCAGTCAACGTAGTCAATTCCTTCAACCTGGTTGTATCCCTTAGCAACCAGTCTCGCCTTATGTTTGTTGATGGAGCCATCAACGTTCAGCTTGAGTTTGAAGATCCACCTGCGACCTATCGCTTTTTTCCCAAGCGGCAGTGGTACCACTTCCCACGTATTGTTTTTTTCGAGTGCTCCAAGCTCATGCTGCATGGCTGACCTCCAATTTTCATCGACACAGGCTTGTTTGTAACTTTGTGGTTCCTGCAAGTTAGTCAACGAGCCCAAAAAACAAGTATGGATAGGGGATAAGGTGGTAGCAGACAAAGTGTGATGTGTTGTGTCTGAAAAGGTGCAGTAAAAATCTTGCATCCAACTTGGTTTGCTAGTAGTACGTGTGGATCTCCTAAGGTTCTCTACGTTTTGTGAAGGCATAACAGCATCAGTGTCAAAACTTTCAGGAACATCAGCATTGTTTTCAGAAGGTTCAGGGCCACTTTCTTCCTCATCTACCACATTAGGTATGGGACATGTCACTGGATCTAACTGTCTACCCACATAAGGAAATACTTCCTCATGGAATATCACATCACGGGACACAAGCATGGTGTTGTTTCTTAAGTCAAAAACTCTATATCCTTTGTGTGCTGCAGCATAACCTAGGAATACCCCCTTGACTGCCCTAGCTTCAAACTTCCCTTTATGTGGTTGTGTATTCGTGGCAAAGCAAAGGCTGCCAAAGACTCTCAAGTGTTCATATGTGGGGGCTCTCTTATGGAGGAGCTCAAAAGGAGTTTTCCAATTGAGAGTTGGAGTAGGTAACCTGTTTATGATGTGTGTGGCTGTAGAAGGGCTTCGGACCAAAACATACTAGGTACGTTGGACTGAAACATCAAGGCCCTTGCTATTTCTAGCAAATGTTTAAACTTTCTTTTGACAATACCATTTTGTTGTGGTGTGTATACACATGTTCGTTGGTGAATGATTCCCTTTTCTTTCATGAAATCCTGGCTGTCTTGGCTAAGAAATTCTGTCCCATTGTCACTCCTAAAGGCTTTTATGTTCTTATCAAATTGGGTGATTACCATTTTGTGAAATTGCTTTAAGATAGACAAAGTTTGGGACTTATACTTCATTAGATATGTCCAAGTAGTCCTACTGTAATCATCCACCAACGTGAGCATATAAGTGCAATTCGACATAGAATGTTGATTATAAGGACCCCACACATCTATGTGAACTAAATCAAATATACTGTCAGTTTTTGTTTTGCTAACAGGAAAAGTCAATCTTTGTTGCTTTGCTAACAGGCATACTTCACACAGTTTTAATGAAGTTTTATTGTCTTTCAAAAAGGCCAAATGATTAAGAACAACAGAAGATGTGTGGCCTAATCGTCTATGCCACAAATTTACATCGGTAGAACTAGCTATGAGTCCTATATCCTGGCTATGCTGCAACATGCATGCAATAGTGCCTTTTTCAAAGGAATGTTCATCCAGTATGTAAAGTGTTCCTACTAGCCTGCCTACTGCCACAATCCTGTTAGTCATGTGGTCCTGCAACAGACAATGAGAAGGCGAGAATTTGAACTTGGGAGAGTTATATTGGCACAGTTTACTGACAGAGAGTAAATTAAATTTAAGGGCAGGTACATATAACACATCTTTCAGTCTAACATCATTAGGCAACAAAACATGTCCCATTATTTTAACAGTCTGTTTTGATCCATCCGCCAGGTGTATATAAGAGGCAAGTTTGTTTTGTTTAGACTGTACGAACAAGTTCTTATCATTGCACATGTGGGAGGTGGCCCCACTATCAATGATCCAAGATTTTGATTGCATAAGAATGGTATGATCAGATGCATTACCTGCATAATCGTTGTACTCTTCAAAGGTATCTTCTCCATCAGATCCACTTGTATTGCTTCTACTCAGCAACCTCCTCATTTCTGTTCTTATGTAGTCTGTTATTGCTTCATCATCCAATGCATTCTGCATTGATTCTTGGTCAGTAATCTAACTGCTTGTGGTGCTCAGTGCCCTGCTTGTATTTTGAGATCCCTTTTTTCGCTGGCTAACAAGAGGTTTCTACCACTCCGGGTAGCCATTGATTTCAAAACAATCCTCCTTTAAATGTCCAGTTTTCCTGCAATGGGTACAGTATTGCCCCTTCTTATCTTGAGCATTTTTCTTCTTCCACAAATTGCCGGCAGTTCCAGCTTGTGGCCCTCTTGTCTGCATTGCCAGATCTTGTGAGGCATGTCCATAAGTTGTGCTCACATTTCTCTGTCTTTCTGCTTGCAACACCAGTGCATAAACCTTGGACACATCAGGGAGTGGCTCTGTCATCAATATTTGGTTTCTAATTCCATCAAAATAGTCGTCTAATCCCATCAAAAACTGCATAAAATGGTCCCTTTGGTATAATTTGGCAATCTCCCTTGAAGTACCACAGCTACAAGATGGCATTGCAACCAAACATCCCAACTCGTCCCACAATTACTTGATCTTGCTAAAATAGGTAGAGACTGTGAGATTTCCTTGCGCGGCGAAAGCTATCTCTCTCTGCAACTGGTACACTAGAGGCCCAGTGCTCACTCCATATCTCGCCTCTAATTCAAGCCAGAGGTCCCTTGCAGTTTTAGTGTACAGAAACGACTCTACGATCTCTTTTGAGATTGAATTCAAAATCCACGAGATGACCATTCCGTCAGCTCGTTCCCATTGTTCGAACCCTTCGTCAGATTCATCGGGTTTGGGCTGTTTGCCGTTAATGAAACCCAGTTTCATTTTCGCCCTTAGGGCGAATTTGATGGAACGACTCCAAGGAAGGAAGTTCGTGCCATTTAACAGACTTGACACTAGAATAGTACCCGGATTATCTGCAGCTTGAACGACTCCAAGGAAGGAAGTGTTCTGGTTCCGTCTCCACTTTCTTGCCTTTCTCTTCTTGTTTTGGGTCGTTCGCCATGGTCAGATTTTGAGTCCTTCTCAGCAATTTGTCTCAGAGGGGTTTTTAGCGGAAAAATGTGAAAAACAAAAATAGCAGAGACCATTAATTAGTGGCTCTGGTACCATGAAAGAATCACCCAGTTGAAGACAAGCATGGTTATTTTGCTATGGAGAAATTGAAGAACTTTCTTGTAGAGGAAAAGAAGAATCTATTTGATACATTTGGGAAAAACCCCTATTTAAAGAGCTCTGATTAGCTCAACTGCTAACAACCAATTAACCACTATTCACAACTAATAAATCTGCTTAAACAAAAACGCTAACAAAATTGTAAAATCGTAAAATATAACTCACGATTTGAAGTAAAATGCTCCAGGAACAAAAACAGCAATTCATCCTATTTCTGCCTATATTCTTTCAAGTTCCAATTCAGGTAAATACACGGAGAAAAAAATTTCTGCACATGACTTATATTGGTCAAGTCTTAAGGAATACATCGTTAACTTGAGGTATCATCATGGGTGATAGAATGACATTTCTGGTATTTTGATATAATCTTTAAGTTTGATTATTTTATATTTGTTTAGAATCAATTTTTGTTGCATTTATGATTTGTAAAAGTTGGATTATAATCTTTAAGTTGGGTTCGTTCATGATTTGTTCATTCATTCATGATTCTCAGATATTTTTCGAGGTGCAGTCGACCACTGATGATGTAGTCGAGGGAGCAGCACAGTCGGCAGTCGAGGATGCTGTAGATCCGGAGCTGGGGGACGAGTTGCCGTCAGAGCGTCTAGATTAGGATTTGTTTTAATTTTTATTTTATATGCTTTGTAAAACGACAATATTTACTTTTGGCAATTAGTTATAATTTTAATGGATAAAATGTGGTTTCTAAAATATTATTTTTAATAAAATATTAAAAAATAAAAATAATATTTTTATAAAACTTAATAAATATTTGGGATGGATTTCGGGATGACAATCGTTGCAAATTACATCGGAATATTTTGGAACGAAATTGTGACCATTTCGATTTATATTCCGTCCCTAATTCTTTTCAATTCTCAAATTAATTTGGGACGGTTTTCGACGAATATTTTTCGATGATGAAATATTCGTCACAATTTTCCGGACCAACTTTTCAACGAATGTTCCACCACACATTATGTCATAATTTTTCCGATCAACTTCTGACAAATTTTTTTACGGATGTTCCGACGACACTATATAATTTTTTTTGTTCAAAATTCATTGCAAATCCTCAAATTTTGTCCCAAAATCTGTTCCAACTTTCGTTCCAAATAAAAAAACATATTTTCATCCTATGGACGAAATTTCTGACAGCATTAATGGACCATCGGAACTCCGTTACAAATATTCCGACAGAAATGCATTTTCGTCGGAACATTCGTCGGAAATATTTTCCGATGTGTCTTTTTGAAACGATGACCGTTTCGTCCCACATCTGTCGGAAAGTTTGTCGAAAACCTTATTAGCGACGAATTTTTGTTGGAAATTCCGTCCCAATATCTGTCCCAAATAAGCCTTTTTTTTGTAGTGTAAGTTTTTAATAATTAATAAATATATTTATTAATTAAATATGACCTATAATATTACATTGTGTAAAAAATAAAAAATATTATAAATTAGTGATGATTATAAATTATAATAGTGACCACCAGTCTTATATGTATGTCGTTTGTATTGGTGTCGAGGTCATTTTTTTTTTTCCACCAATCAGTTGTGTTGGCTAATTTATTTTTAAACTACAATTAACAACTATATTATCTAATTTTTAATTAGTTGTCGAGGTCTTTTTTTTAAAAAAAAAAAAATTGATAAACGTAGTTGTTAATCAACATAGTTTAGGGTAACTTAGGTCATTTGGCATTTCCGTCCTTTAACTTTTTAGGATAGCATTTTGGTCTTGTATCATTTTAATTTTTATAATTTTAGTCCTTTTTTCGCCGGAGTTCACATTTCTCGCCGGAAAAGTACTTGTCATGTCTCTCAATTTAGTCATTTATTTTAAACTACGATTAACAACTATATTATTTACTTTTTAAATTAGTTGTCAAGGTCTTTTTGTTATTTAAAAATTTGATAAACGTAGTTGTTAATCAACATAGTTTAAAAATATGAGCCAACAGACGCGATTGGTTGAAAA
The DNA here is from genome assembly GCA_034509735.1 of Sesamum alatum. Taxonomy (NCBI): domain Eukaryota; kingdom Viridiplantae; phylum Streptophyta; class Magnoliopsida; order Lamiales; family Pedaliaceae; genus Sesamum; species Sesamum alatum. Next base: position 15,263,272 of record JACGWO010000010.1, read on the forward strand.
AAAAAAAAAGACCTCGACACCAATACAAACGACATACATATGAGACTGGTGGTCACTATTATAATTTATAATCATCACTAATTTATAATATATTTTATTTTTTACACATTATAATATTATAGGTCATATTTAATTAATAAATATATTTATTAATTATTAAAAATTTAATTATATTTATTAGAAAAATAATTAATATATTAAATAATAATTTAAAATTTTAAAAATAATAATTAATTAATATTAAAATTAATTATATAATTAAACTTAATTATTATTTTAAAATTTTAATTAATAATAATACTTAATTAATTTACAAAATTAATATATATATATATATATATATATATATATATATATATGAAGTGGGGTGTGTTAGGCAATTTACAAATTGCCTGACACACCCAACAAAGACGGGGTTACAAACCCCGTCTTTTCTTTGCCAAATTTTAAAATTGGTGTCAAATGACACCAATTTTAAAATTTTTATTTTTTTTTACATTTAATAAATAAATTTGCCCTCAAAAACATAAATTTAACTGATCAACTGTAGAGACAAAGTTTATATCTATATTTTATGAATGTGGAGTTAGAGATTTTAAATCCATTATAACAATTTACTTAGACTCATTTGGATAATTTCATGTTTCAAGGGATTTTAAATCATTAACATTATATTTTATTAGGGATAAAATAATTTATGCCCTTGTGATATAAGAAATGAGCAAAAAACCCCCTGTTAAAAAATAATTAGCAAATTACCTCCCTGTGTTTTGAGAAATGAAGTAAATTACCCCTTTCAAGGGAAAACATAGGGGGTAATTTGCTTTATTTTAATATCATAGGGGATAATTTGCTAATTATTTTTTTACAGGAATTTTTTTGCTCATTTCTTATATCACACGGGGATAAATTACGTCTATCCCAATTTTATTATGTTGTATAATTTTGAATTGTTTTAATATGAGTAATTGAAAACCACTTTTCCAAATGCATTAATTATGGATCTTCTGTGATATTCTCGTTCGTCTCATATCAACGAGTGATTAATACATATTTTTTTAATTTTAAAAAACACAAATTAAATTAAAAAATAATTATATTTAAACCCCCTAATATATAGTCTATTTATATAAATTATCCTTATCTTTTGAATAATTATACATACACATCCTAAAAATAACATCATTTATATATACCACCCTTGCTTTTTAAAAAATTACACTTACATCCCCGAAAATATCAAAATCATTATACAAATTACCCAAACTATTTAGCTGTCAGGAGTGATTTCTATAATTATGTAAAAGACATAAATGATTTGTGCAAATAGATTAGGGAAGTAAATATAATTATCCCTTAAATTAAACTATAATTTAAAAAACAGAGCCACATAGAATATGATATATCAGATTATAACACCAAAGGGTGGCAAAAGATGAATTATGGGTTTTCTTATGACCCTTTCTCTGTCTCTTTGAGTTGCTCCAAACGTACCCGCCAACTTCGGGCATTTGTCAATGGATTTCTCATAAACCAGAAATTCCCCATCCACACACAGCACACATTCAGACGCACTACAAATTTTCCTGGTTTTATCCTGTTTTTTCCAAAGATAGTAAAGCAAATTCGTAGCCCAAGAATCACCGCAGAACTCGTCTAAGACACCAACATGATGCGTTCCGGATAAGGGTACTGAATGCGGTGTTTCTCGTTCTCCATTTTCTTCGGAGCATCACTATTCGCATGGGATATTATGATACGGAGATTTTATCGGGATCTTTCCCTGCTACATGTTCCTTAGTTTGACGGGCTGTTGTTTTTTGACCCTTTTTCTCTAAGTCTTGATCCGTCTCATCATATATTGTTTGCAAGAACATCGAAGATATTAGTATCACTTGAGTTTTTCATCGAATTTGTGGGTGCTTTTGTGAGATTGAACAAAGATAAGGGTCGGTTGATATTGAACAAAGAACCTTTTGTTCATCAGTAGTTTAAAGAAATCTTTCTGCAATCGAAGCTTTGTGGTGGTGAAGCTTTCCGATCACACACTGATCCAAAGGCCCTTTATCTGTTCATAGAAGCCCACCTGTTTGATATTTGGTAACTTTATTGAATGAAGCACTTGTATGTTTTATGATATGTGGATTTGTCTTTTTTTTTTTTTATTTAGATTGTTGTATTGAGGAAAAATATTTTGTGGGATTTTCGTTTTGGTGCAGAATCAGATTGATAGAGTTATGTCATTGCAAAAACGGATGGGAGAGACCGAGGAGGAGCATAAGAGGGCTAAACAAAAGCTAAGTGTTACTGAGGTGGAGGAGGATCTTGTTCTTGATCATCAGTCTAATATGAACGAGGAAGGGGAAGTAATGATGGAGCTTGAAAATATGAAGAAGTTGCTCTCTGATTTGCGAAATGAATTGAAGTATAAGGATGAAAAGATCGATTCTTTACAAACGGAGGTTGGAAAAGCAAGACAGGTCGAGTTGGTTTCAGCAGAGAAGGATGTGTATTTGGAGAAGTTGAATGAGGAATTGAGAATTGCGAGAGAGAAGGAGCAAGATATGATGGTGTTGCTCTCAGAAAATAAGAGAAGGATTCAAGAACTTGAAGCGGAAGCAGAAAGGGAGAAGCAGTCGGAGTCCAAAATGGTTGAATCGTTTGAAGTTCGGTCTAAAGAGCTTGAGGCAACAAAGATTGAACTTGAGAAATCAAGGACTATAATCAGTACTTTAAGAAATCGGGTTGAGTCGTTGGAAGAAATGTCGAGGAAAAGTAGCAGAGACATCAAGTGTTACAGTAGTGAAGACGATGGTAGTTCCAGAGATGTGGGGATCAAAAGTCTCATTCTTGAGCTGCAGATGACAAAGGAGAATCTGGCTCAGGCCCAAGAATGTGAAAAGCAAGCGTTGCTTAAGGTGACATGTCTACATGATGAGGCGGAAGCGCTGAAAATGGAATTGAATAGAGCTCTTGAGGCCGACGAGAAGAGTACAAAGGCCTTGGAAGACTTAGCTTTGGCACTTAAAGAAGTTTCGACAGAAGCCAATCATGCAAAAGAGAAGATGAGTTTTACAATAATCGAGCTTGAGCAGGTGAAAGGAGAAGCTGAACTGCTGAAGACGATGTTAAGAAACACTGAGGAAAGTTTTCAAAAGCTCTTAAATCAAGCTAGACAAGAGGCAGAGTTAAACAGAAACACTGCAGAGAGGCTGAGATTAGAAGCAGAGGAAACGGTCATGGCTTGGAACGGGAAAGAAATGGGCTTTGTCGGTTGCATAAAAAGAGCTGAAGAGGAAAGGGTTATCACACAAAGTGAGAACTGTAAACTTGTCGAGTCGTTGAAAGCAGCTGAGACTATGGCACGGGCAGCAAGGGAAGATACGAACAGATTACGGGACATACTTAAGCAGGCTGTCAGTGAAGCCAATGCTGCAAAAGCAGCTGCAGATATTGCTCGAGAGGAAAACTATCAACTGAAAGATTATCTTTCTGAAAAGGATGAGCAATTGCATTTCCTTATGGAGGAAAACATTCGCCTTAGAATTAGCGAAGCTGCTGCTCAAGAGCACGTGAAGGAGATTAATAGATTGCTCTCGACATTCTCATCAGAACTGAAGACTGAGGATGTGGACGAGGATGGGATTCTGAGCTCACCCGATTCGGATGATCAAGGAGACAAGATGGACAATAGTGAGAAAAATTTGAGCTTTAATCTTGAAGGCCTAAAGTTCACGACGAAACCTGAAGATTCAGTCAACAAAGTTTTGGATGAAGATCTCATGAAGGGAGGAATACTGAAAGGCTCAATATTTGATACTGATGCAGAAACACTGTTGTCAGAGCCTCAAACGCCAATACCAGTTCTTCCCCACCAAAGGAGGTATTCGTACGCCTTCACAGATGATGAAGGATCAACAGATTCAGCCGATTTTTATCATTCAGACAGTGCACTTGATGAGCCAGATAGCGATGGAAATTCCAACAAACGAACGAAAACAATGTTTCAGCGAGTGGGAAGTCTGATGATGGCCAGAAAAAGTCCATCCAACCGGAAGACCATTGTTGCACAGCCTTTGGCCTGAAAATGGTTAAAGTGTCGTTGTCATGTAGATCTTTCAATGTACATCTCAAACATGTTACATATAGTGAAGAAAAACAAGAGAATCTGTGTCTTGCTAAGGATGGTTTTCTGAGTATTGTCAGAGTCTTGATCATTTCTTAGCATCTTACTGATGGAAACTTTTACATATGACAACCATCTTCTAGATATTGTTTAGTTTGTGTAGGAGTAAGCATATGCAGTCAAAAACTAAATTACAAAGAAAGAGTTGTATAGCATTGTCTGAATACTATAGTCTATGATACTATTTATTATGGGGAAGCCCCTCTACTAAGTACCTTGTGAGAATGTGTACAGACTAAAATACTCTTATATATATATTTATTTTTCCGTATCATACTTTATCCAATCAGCTTTATCGATAAATTTTATTTATATACATTTCAATAAGTGAAGAACTAAATCAATAAACAATCAGTCACGTAAATATATAGTTTATTAAATAAATAAGGATTAATTACAACTGGAGATATCAATCAGCAGCCAGCCCGAAACAACTATGAGTAGTTTATAAAATAAACGAGGGTTGGTTAGAATGACCTTGAATGAAAGTTAGTGTATGATGCCTAAATCATTTCGGGTGCAAGATCGAAGCAGAGCACAAGTGAATTATTTAAAAGAATGGTGTACCTTGACCCTAGATGATTTGGAGTATTTATAAGGAGCAGATGTTTGTATTTGTACGGATTCACGAGTCACAAGCTCCAACTTTCAAGTATCGAGGAATCAAAAGGTGTGGTGTTGAGTCCTTGAGTCGGTTCCAAATTGGGTTGGATCCGACCAGATGAAAAACTGCACGGATTTTGGGTCCTATTTGGGAATTTTAATCTATGGAGGGTAGTTTTGTCTTTTTAGGTAGTTTCCATATTTTACCCCATCAATGTACTTTACGATGTTTATTTGAGATGTCTTTGTGGTAGGCTTTTGAGTTGAAATGTCATCCAAAATTTTAATTCATATTTTCAATTTTCCTCTATTTGTTAAACTTTCAGGAATGCTTACAATAAATTAAAGATTATAAGTGTTAACACTGAAATGTTTGGAATAATTTATCAATTAAAAGTCCAAACAAATTAACTAATAATTGAGTTCCATTAAAGTTCATAACAAATTTTGATTTTAATGTATACAAGACAAATTAGGACAAGTGTCTAAATTTAGGCCTTATGCACTTTGATCGACTGATCCAAAATAAAATATAAAGTTATTCTTTTATTTTGGATTGGTTAATTGTGCCTAAACATATTCAAGTACGGCTTGCTAGGAGAATGATTCACGTAAAAGTCCATAGTGTTAAAAAAAACAGAAGTGAACCCAAGCTCTTTAAAGCCTTGCTCATGCTTATAAAAAGAGCTCCACCACACTACACGCACTAAAGCAACACAAGTAACTACAAACAAAGCATAAAACAAATCAAAAGAGGCTAGAGTCCAAAACGAGCCATGATGAAGCTCTGCAACTGCATCTTCTTAGCAGCCTTTAAATCTTGATAGTGTATTTCAAGGTGACACGTGATTTTCTCCCACAAGTCTGGCAAATTGCGCTTCCACATCCAAGAATAAGTTTCAAGCCCCAGGATCAACACGAAGAATTATGGTATAATTTTTAATCCAAAGATTGTAACACTTTTTATTTAAATTAATAAAAATCATTTGTTCATATCATATTTATCTCATAATTTATTTTTGCAGACACGAAATTTATACACAAATTTCTGATATGCCAATAGGACAATCTCTGCCCTTCGTCTCTCCTCCGACATCAAAGTTTAAGTCATCATTTGCAAATGCCCCATGGCACCCAAGAAGAATCAAGTCACCCTAAACGAAAAGGACTTCATTGACATCATTCCTACTATTGCCAATCAATCATCCTTTGGCTGCAAACACTGTTGACATGACTCCTTCTAACGGCGAATCAAGCAAAAGAAGGGGGGGGGGGGGGAGGATGATGGCATGAACATGGCCTGCCTGTGGTGCGATGACAGGAAGGAACATAATCTAGTCGTGTTCTTTAACATGGTCATGTCGTGTTCTATTTGTTCGTTTAAAACAAAAGGAAGGAGAAGGGACGAAGTTTTCTCAAAAAGTTTGTCAATTTTAGTTCCAAGTGTAACAAGTTTTGAAGTTTCAATTCGTTACAGGATGCGTGTTGCAACGGTTTGCAATTGGCGTCAGCATAAATCATAAACAAAACAAAAAAAAGGATGCTTTAAGAAATATAAAAAGGAAATTTGAAATGAAAAAACATCGTTATTTCATGTCATGTTCTTTTACATCAAATGATATTAAAACATTGAAAGACAAAAAAAAAAAAAAGGAGAATGAAAATGTTAACTACTAAACACTTAAGCAGATAAGTCGAAAGTTATCAATCTTGTCTTGAGTTTTCAAGAAGTGTTTCCATCTTCTCGAAGCCTCAATTCATTGTCAGACAAATACGAAGTATCATCAAGTGTTGAAGTACTTTCTCTCTTACGACTACGTCTTTTGAGGTTGACCAAGTTCTCTTTGACTTCTTGGCAGGTGTCTTTTCATTTAAGTAGAAAAGACTTCTCATCAATTGCTTCATAGCTTGGGAACAAGAATCACAACTTCGACAAGTGAGTCGAGGTTGTTCAAGAATTAGAAAGTTGATTTCACTCAAGAAATGCGTGAAGAAAATTTCATATGTTTGGTTTGATCCGTTGAACTGAAAAGCAACCCAATTACAAATGAGCACGTCGTTTCGAATCCTTAGAAAATGGGTGGTACACCAAAACCAAGTACTCGCAACTTCATGACACGGAAGGCTTACAAGTATCATTGCCTAGCAACTCCTCAAAAAATGGGACGTCGAACTCCTCACGTACAAGTAGCCATGAACATCCAACAAGGAGACAGACAATTATCTGACAACAACATACAAGGTGTTTGTGGAGGGACATCATAACTCGAGGAAAGCTTGGATTAGGTTCTTATTGTGGATGCACGTGAAAAGAAATGTGTGAATGACTGCGAAATTCTTGGCTTCATGAAGGATGTTTGCATGATGGCCCATCATATTTTGTATGGAGGAAGTTTTTGTGGCGGGCAAACGGGAAAAGAAATGCGTGAACAACTACGAGAATTTGAGCTTCACAAAGGATGCTTGCGTGATGGGCTAGCACGCCTTCCGTTAAAATAGACCTCGACTAACTTGGATTTGAAAGTACAAACTCAACGTCGGTTTCGACAGCATGAAGAGAAGATTTCTTCACCAAGATCTTGGATTAGGACGAAGTGTTGAAGTGAGAGTCAAGTGCCTATCTTGTTATCCTTCTCGAATGTGCAAGGATTTGATCAAGGAACGTGCCTTGAAAGGTTTAGCAAAGGTGACTGCTCATGTACGTGCAAAGGTGGTGCTTTTGACTTTGAGGCCGATCTCTCCCACTACAAATGACAAATCAAGAAACGACTCATTTTGATCTTCAAAGTCCAACTGCAAGACGAAGAAAAAAAGAAGAAGTTCTTGTAATTTTAGCACGAAAAGGAAATGAAATAAAGAAGATAAATAAATACATGAATAATGCTGATGGTTTTGTTGAGCGAGAAATAGCTCCCAATATGTATCTACTTCTTGTTCTACATATACTCTCTAATATGTCCACTCGTGGTACAAAATTGAAATAGAAAATTATAATTATTCAGAAGAAGAGAAGGATGAAAGAGAAGAAGAGAGAAAAGAGTTATTGTGTTTTGATTCTAAAAAAGCCGAGCCTTTTAAGGAGAGAGTTCGTACCTTTGCCTGAGTTGCAATTTAGTTAATGATTAAGATAAAAAGGTAAGCTCAACCATTTTGTTTAAATCACCCGCGGGCCCAGATAATTCAAAATAGATCATCAGAAAATAATTTTTCTCTCCAAAACGTTGTAGTCTAGTGGCCCAACACCGTCCGAACCAGGCTGACCTGGTGGGCGCACGCATGCGATACAAAAGGCTACTTGTACCCATTCCAAAAAAATACACCACAAATGACTAACTAGTTAGAGAATAATATTTTCTGGGTAAAGGAAGGAACTTTTAGTTAAGCATTAATTTCTTTCAATTGAACTAATTACGTGTAGTGAAATGAGGCAACAACTCAGCCAATGAAAGTGAAATAATTCTTGAACTTTTAATAGCTCAAGTTGAGAACCTCCACAACATGTTTTAATTCCTTAATGTGTGTTATTTTGTAATATATATTTAAAGTCATGCATTATCAACGGCCATGCTCGCACACATTTAGCTCTTATAAGCTCTAAAAAAGAAAACCCTTTATTCTTTTATGAGATACGACCATCTTCATACTCAACTAGATAATTTCATCAAGTTTATAGCACAATTGATCACTCAATGACAAAGTATAAGCTATTAGAGTCCATCATACTCACATTTTATCAAGATTATCCATCAAGTCCTTACTATAACCATCTAAATTATAGGGCTATGAAAGCAAACACTACAACTAGTACAGGGATGAAAAGTAGTGAACTCAAATATCTCACATGGCTTTGTTTACCATAAAATGGTATCCACCATATTTTCTCAGTCCAAGGGTTTAAGACCCACCCCCGTTGAAGACTCCAGAATAATTCTCCTTGTTAATCCTTTTGTGAGCGAATCTGTCAAAATTTTCTCGAATCTCACACATTCCAAGGAGATTATTCCATTTTCAAGAGGTCTTTAAGTGCATCATGTGTGATGTAAAGATGTCTTCTCTTGCCATTATATACATAACTTTTGGCTATTCCAATGGCAGCTTGAGAGTCAGAACACAATGAGGCCGGTACAGATGACTCCCACATTGGTATATCTCCTAACAAGTTTCTCATTCAGCTTCTTGACCTACTAATTCAAGAGTAATAGTATAGTGAGAAATACAAGTCTGTTTCCCCAAAAAGTTTTCATGATATAGCTCCCCACTTAAAGGAAACACTACACAACAAAGAATTTATTAAAATGCAAACAGAAATTCATTGTACCCTTACGATATCTCAACAAACAAAGCAGTGCATTCCAATATTCATTATTGGGGATTTTGAATATAGCAACTTAATCTATTTACAGCATAGGCTATGTCAGGCCTAGTATAGTGCATAAGAAACATAACAGTTCCTACGATTGTTGTATATTCAACTTGTGAGACATTATCACCACTATTCTTTTTAAGATGTATGCTAAGATCATGAAGTGTTCTCAACGACATTTTGTAAAATAAATAAAATCATTTTAGTATTTTCGATGTAATGTGATTGACACAACCAAAAGTCTTTTTAACACCAAGAATCATATCACCTTCACACAGATCTTTCATGTCAATATATGAAGATAAAAGTATCTTGATTTCATAAATCACATCCAAGTTGGTACTGGAAATGAGCATGGCATCAACTTACAAACATATAATCACAGAACTCCAACAATTTAGAGTAAACAGAGGAATCATATGCATTCACATTTTATCTGTTGCTAACTAAAGTGAGAGCAAATTTCTTATACCATTATCTTGGGGCCTGCGTAAGACCATAAAAGGGATTTTCTGAGCTTGCATACCTTATTTTTTTCTACTTGGAATTACAAACCCTTTAAATTGTTCCATGTATATCTCCTCTTCCAAGGAGCCAGTGAAAAAGACCATTTTACATCCATTTGATGAATTACTAGGCCATGAATAACTAAAAGTGCAACCAAATAATTTTGATGGTTACAATATTAGTCATGAGAGAGTAGATATCAAAGTAGTCTAGACCTTTCTTTTGAGTTATCCCATAATCATCAATTTAGCTTTGGATCTCTATAGATCCATCATATCCAATTTTCCTATAAAGAGCCATTTATATATAGGTTTACTCCCTATAAGCAAACGAACAAAATCCTAGGTATAATTCATCATAATAGAGTCTAATTCACTTTTATTAGCTTCTTCGCAAAAACTAGATTCTACAGAATTTACTACCTCTTCGTATGGTTTAAGATCTTCATCAACCAAAATTGTAGAAACAAATTGCTGATTTATTGTATCAGGATTCTCAGCTAGAAATGCAATTATAAAAATCTGGTTCAAAAACTATGTTTTAGTTTTTTGTCTCTTGCTCCCTCTAAGTTCATCGCATGTGCATTTAAAACGAAGAAAGATAGCAAAGATGTAGATATTAAATTAATTCTTGAAGGAGAAACATGAACATCAACAGATTTATTCAAAGGAAAAACAAGTTAAAAAAATTCAACATCTCTAGATTCACAAATTGAGTTATCATGCAAACACGTGAATCTATATGCAAGACTATTTTGAACATAACCAACAAACACACAATCAAAACTCTGAGGTCCATTTGATTTTCTAAAATCTAGATATGCAACTTTAGTTGAACACCACCATACTTTGAGGTAGTTTAGGTTAAATGCAAAGCCTTTCCATAGTTCCTAAGGAGTTTTGTCCAACTTTTTATGAGGAACATTTTAAGAATGCAACATGTAGATAGGACAACTTCTCCCCACATATTAGAAGGCATACTAGAATTTAGCAACAAAGTGTTTTTCTTCTAGTGTTCTATTTTCTATTTTACTCTACCATGGAACAAGTCTTTGTGGAGTATAAGTGTCTTAAGGTGCCTATATCAAGCACCCTCTATTTTGTTTTCCACTAAATTTGCCTCCACGACCACAACAACAATCATTTCATCTTTTTCAACGGCATTAGTTTGTGGAGCAATTTGAGATGTAGGCTTTTGATTCAGCTCTTGTTGATCGTTTTTGTAGCATTGATACGCCATATTGTAGTATCAGTAGATTTTTAATACGTAATTGAGGGGCTAATTCGTAATTATTAAGAAGAAAAGGATCTAAATTGATTAAAAATAAATTATAGATTGAAATTTGAATATGTTAAAACTTAAAGGGGTTAATTAGAACTTTATAAAATATTTGGGGTAAAATTATATCAATTAAAAAAGGGGACAAAATTAAAATTTTGATAAAAATGAAAATCAAGTGGCAACAGGCTGCCTAGTGCTGCTACAAAAAAAAGGTGGTAAGTGATGCATACACTTATAAAAGAAAAAAAAAAACAAAGAAAATAATATATATATATATATATATATATGTATATATATATATTATAGTAACAATCTCACGCACACATATAAGCATGAAGAAAAGTTTTTGGCTTCCTGATTTGTTTGTCTTCCTTCAGCGACCATCAATAGGTAAGAATATAAATGTTTAAATCATTAATTAAATTATATATAATAAATTTATTAAATATAATTTTTATCAGATGTTTAATGATAAAGTTTTTATGAATTGGATTATTTATAAATTAGTGTTTGGCTAAAGGTTCCATTGGAATCGAGGTATTACAGTGAATTAATTAAATTACTTAATTTATTAGTTTAAGTTATTGTTAAAATTGATTTATTCAACTTAATTGAATTTATGAACCAAATACTTGATGATAAGTGCAGGTGTTTAAATTAGTAGCTATAGTAGTGAGCAATTGACGAAAAATTAATATAAATATTAGAAAATTATATTTGAGAAATATTAGAAAATTATATTTGAGAAATATTATATTAAAAAGAAATATGAGAATTTTGAGATAATTTAATTTAAGAATATTATCAAGAATGGTAGCTATAAAAATATGAGTTTGATAAAATAAATTCTTACGAGTTAATTGACAAATTACATGTATACATGAAAAGCTTAGAATATCTAGTTATTTAAAAAGAAATGTAACTGAGATTTGAATTTCGATATAAATGAAATATTAAAGATTAGTGAAAAATATATAAATATTATTTTAATATTTTTTTAGATTTATGATATTCTCGATATATCTGTTATACATATTATGACTTATTATAAGAGACGAAGATAAAGTAGAGAGTGAAGCAACTCCTCATACTAGCGTAATCATTTGGAGATTGAGGTAAGTATAGTTAATTGGATTTTTATATATATGGATATATATGTACTTGTATTGTATACTTGATCGTTGTTGATTATTTGTCTAGATTACTTTGTTGTTATGTGAAATTGTTGTTGTATGCTTATATGTGGTTACGGTGTAAGGAAGACGGATGAATGATTGTGGGTTGCTATACTTTGTGGATTCAAAAAGAATGATGAAGTTATTGATAGGATATTGTAAATTGAGATTAAGAGATGACTTACCTAACTGGGAGGCGATTGCAATGGCTTATGATGACATGATTGATGATAAATTGTGTGTTGTCAATTGATCAACAGGGATAATGAGATATCATACGAGTTGTCTGTTGTATGGTATGATTGATGATAAGATATCATACGAGTTGTGTGTTGTGTGATATCAGAAAAAAGAAGAAGAGATATTGCGATTGAGATTAAGGTAGACGACAAAAATCATTGAGTGATGCAATCCAGTTTGGGTAAGCAGGGACCCCAAAATAATAAACAATGATTCCATATGAATTAATGTGTATGTAAACTAATTAGTTATACTTATTGAGTATGCAACTCATTTCTTACCACATATTTTACAAGAGACAAGCTGCAGTGACTAGTCGAATCATAAGTTGATCACCAGTATCACTAGGTGGATCAGCAGTGATGTATGAGGTGGAAGCTCTAGCTACCAAATTGCATATATACTAAACTTTCACTCAGTTAGTATTTCAAGTTCAATAATAATTAGAAACTTCACTTTTATCTTTTTTTCACATTCATTAATGTTGTGGTTGATGATTAAATACAATGTTTTGATGAGATATGTCATATGTTATGCCATAATGTTTATGTACTATATTGGTGAAAATATGAATTATCTTATTGGACTTAAATGTGTTTCTTATGAGATTGAATGTATTTCTAGTGAGGGTGCTACACTTATGACCTGGTTTTCCACAACAATACAAAAGCTTTTTTTTTTTTTTTTTTTCTAGATTTCATTGTTGCTTCCTTCAAACGTTTTTGTTCTCCAATGTTTTAGAACTTCTTCTCTTTGTTTCTACTTGTCTTTAGAAATATCAGCAGATTCAACTATGTTAGTCTAACAGAAATAGAATAAATTGAGTTTTGCTTATAGTTCAATCAATATGCCTCCTCGGCCCTCGTATGGCTACTCAGCTCTTGGAGGGTGAGATCTTGTTTCTTGTGTTTCAAATGATTCCTATAATCACTCTAGGTGAGTGGAAATTTCTCCAACAATTCGTTCGCTGGCAAAACTTCATGCATCTTTATACCTCCAATCAACACATTATCCACTATATTTTCATATTCATGAACTTGGTCTATTATAAACTTATCATCCACCATTTGAAACTGCAACTATTTGCCGGCGACATATTTTTTCATTCCCATGTCATGAGCCCTGTACCTCATCTCAGAAGTGTCCTAAATTGCTTTGGCATATGTTTTAGGGTAAATTACTACCACCTCTCCTAATGTTTGACATAATTATAAATACCTCCTCGTTGTTTGCAAAATTGCAAATACCCCCTTGACTTTAACGTCTGTCTAACAACGAGTCCATTATGTTAGATTTTCATCAAATTTTTGTAATGAACTGCCTAAAATGCCCTTTTAGATTATAAGTTATAATTTTATATATTTTTTAGAATTTTCTAAAATATTTTTATGAATTAAGATTCTTTATGAATTATTTATTTTACCCATCCTCAAAAAATTTTACATTTTTTCAAATATTTTTTGAAAAAATAAAAATCCAGCAAGGGTAAAATAGTCATTTTCACACCTCCGTCTAGGGACTACATAATTATTTTCAATTTGAGGGGGGTATTCGTAATTTTTTAAATAACAAGTGGATATTTGTAATTATATCAAATCTCGGATAAGGCGGTTGTAGTTTTATTAACAAACAGATCAAACAATGAGTTTATCATATGATTAGAATATGACCTCTAATGGTCTTGTTATTCTTGTCTAATTTCACTCTGGTCTTATCCGGTGGTGGAGTGATAATGAGAGTAGCAGGAATTACAGAAGACTTTGGTTACTCTCCGAAAGGTCTGCAAATAGAACATAATCCACCTCTAGTTGGTTGAAAAAAAAAAACAACAGCTTCTGCGACCAACATTTGTAATTGGTTCCATGAAGTGGTTCCAATTTTGAGAGATTAGAGTGAACAATGGATAAGAAGGCCTGCCCAGGCCAAATAGATATGGACTAACCCAAAGAAGCTCGAGTTAGGCCCAACCCAATACTACTTATGGCCAATTCTGAAGTGATCTGGTCTTTAAATGGGCTCTAAATGGGCTATGTTTTAAACATACACTTGGCCCTATGAACCAACCCAATTGAGGGTCAATCCAGGCTTGGACGGCCCAACTCAAGATGGGTCTGTTTATTGTTTTAAAAAGTAGTTTGGATTAAGCTCAAACCATTGAATTATAAGGAAAAAAGAATTGGGTCAACCCAGACGAGCCTTGATCCCAAGTCCCTATGTGACCGTTAGTAGGTTTGCACCCAGATGGACTGCTGATTTATTTAATTTTTCTTTACCCCTTCTCCCCCTTGCGCCTATAAATATGAAGGGTGAAATTTGTGGTTCAAAATCTCTCTTTTGTCTCTCAATTTGTTATTTCAAAGTCAATCTTGACAATGTTGGACAAATCATTCTGACATGTTGTTTTGTAGTCAGAAGCGAACATGTGATAAGCTGTGGCCACGGCTTATCACATGACCGAAACTGCCCAGCATATTTCTGATAACCCGTGGGCACGGCTTATCATAAATGTGTTTCTGTCGCCCACTACAAAAACGAGTATAACTTAAATCGTGCCAACGACTTATCTCTGCATGACAGTTTTTTTTATGTGGTCCACTATCTAACTCAAGTAACTTCTAGTAACCGCCGAATATGAACACAAGAGACATTTTTTTATGGAAAAATGTATCAAAAAATATTGATTTTTGTTGGAGTTTTCCTTAGAAAACTTGATGAAGAGGCTTGTGTCCCCTAAAATTTTGCGATCGTAAGGAAACGCGCCATCGAGTTGATTGCACCAGATATCAGAAGAATCCAACATCAATTTTCTGCAGTCTTCTGGATTCCTTTATAGATTTGCATTTGAATCAATGGCTGGAAGTAAGTATTCTAAATTATTCGCTTCTGCACTCAGTAATCTAACATGTATATTGTGTAATTTATAAATATATATGTTAGATATAAATTTTGCCAGCAGTTATGTTGGATTATGTTAATTGGATGGATTCATGTTTAGACCATCTTATTTCTTATAGCCTATGTTTATTATGCTTACAGACAATTGATATTAAAAATGTATCGTTATTTATATTTCTTTTTTTTTGGCTTAATTACATTTATTGCCCTGTATGTAGGGGGGTAGCAAAATAAGGACACTAAATATAGGGGTACCAAAATTGACCTATAATTAAGTTTTTTTTTTTTTTTTTTTTGCAATTATAGGACTCTGATCATCGAATTTTCAAAATTGGCCGGAAATTGCTGACATGGCATAAATTAGGGTTGAATCAATTAGGACTTTTGCTGATTCTACCTTTTTTTAAATATATAATTCCACCTAGTTAATTACTTGGAAAATTAAAAAAAAAAATCAAGGATACAATCATGTGGGTTTCTATAAAAGACCCACACACTAAAACACACATTCACAAATTCACACACTAAAACACACACCCAAATAGTAGAAGTCAACAAAAAAAAAAAAAATTCACCCTAATCGTCTTCTCCCCACATAAACCCTAATCCCCAATTCATTCACCCCAATACATTGCACTCCAATCTGTGCTCTCCAATACATTCGAAGGCGTAAAATTCGTTGATTATGGTGGTGATACAGAGCAAACGAAACTTGAACCTTCCCCCCTGCATACCGTAAGTTTTCACTTTTTATATATGAATCTATTTTCTATGTTTCGACGTATTTTGGGTATTGTTTATTGCTTTCAAATAGTATATATGTTGTTTCTTTGTGGTCCCTCTTGGTCCCCTCCCCCTTACGACGTTTGTGTTTTGAGTGGAAGACATGTGGGTTTCTCGCAATTGTTTAATGTGGAAAGGCAATTTTTTAATGTTTCTGCAATTGTTTATTTTCGAAAATGCAATTATTTTAGTTGTTTATTGATGTTGTTGGGTATGTTGGATTTATTTATTTTGGGTGTTGTTTGTTGTTGTTGTTGGGCATGGTGTTGATCTTTCTTTTTCTTTTATTCTTTTTTTATGACAGATCCTAACAGTAGTTCTACTAGTGTCACATTATTTTGGGGGTAAATTTAGTCCTACAAATGATCCTGTACCTAGTTACAATGTTACATTGGGGGTGAAATGGCTAAATTTGATTATGTAGAGTCAACCCACCTTTGTCTTGCAAGCCTCAACTTGTTTTGTGAAAAGTTAGGACTGAATGGAGATAAAAGATTTTATAAAAAAAATAAACATGGGTTTCCAACTCCTAACTTCAGATGCACAATGTTTAGAGTTGGGAAGCAAATATAGGTCTGCAAGGGATGTCCCAATATATGTCGAACTGTTGGGTGATTTGGGGACAGGGTATGAGAGTGGGGGTGAGTAGGATGATGCTGTGGGTGAAATGGGGCATGATAGTGGGGCTGTTGATCTAGATGATGATGCTGACTTAATTTATAGTGATTATGATATTTCAACAGAGCTAGGTGATGATGATGATAGATTGTTTGAAGACAATGTGGATGATATAATTAGTGATGATAATAGTGATGGGTTAAGTACTTCTAGTGATGAGAGTGAAGCAGATGTTGTGGGTAGTGATGGGGATCTTGATGAAAACAGGGTAAGTGACGATGAGCATGCTGAACCAAGCTACCCTATTTTCAATCCTGTTGAAATATTTGATCCAACATTTGTTTTGGGTATGATATGTAGTACAAAGGGTGAGCTCAAAAGGGCTATTCAGTCTCATGCAATTAAAACAAAAAGATACATAATTTGTAGCAAAAGTGACCCAAAAAGATACCTTGCTAAATGTGGTGATAAAGAATGTCAATGAAGGTTGCATGCTCATAAAGTCACAGATGAATCTACTTTTCAAATTAGAGATTATGACCCTAAACACACATGTGCAAAGACTTTTAATGTTAAGAACATGAAGTCAAGTTGGTTGTGTGACAAGTACCTTGACAAATTCAAATCAGATCCCAAAAGGACTGTGAAGGGTTTTAGAGTGGATGCTATAAATGAAATCGGATGTCACATTTCTAAGGATCAAGCCTATAGGGCCAGAAGGCACTGAAGAAGCTTGAGGGAAGTCCTGAGTACCAATACACAAGACTATGGGATATGCAGATGAATTAAGGAGAACCAATCCAGGCAGCACTGTTGTGTTGGGTACTGAAGATGTTGGAGGGGAGAATAGATTCAGTAAGTTTTATGTCTGTTTTGCTGCCATAAAAGTTGGTTTCATAGAGGGTTGTAGGAAGATAATTGGTGTAGATGGTTGCCACTTGAAGGGTTGTAACGGGGAGATTCTTTTAACTACAGTAGGGATGGATCCAAATAATAACCTCTTTCCATTGTCATATGCTGTTGTGAATCGAGAGGCTAGGGAAACATGGGAGTGGTTTTTGATACTATTGAAATAGGATTTTAGTATTGAAGACCAGAGTCAATATGTGTTTATGTCTGACGAACAGAAAGGTTTGATTCAAGCATTTCAAAAAGTGTTACCTGGTGCTGCTCATAGGTTCTGTGTAAGGCATATGCACAGTAACTTCAAAAATGCAAGGTTCAGAGGGTTGTCGTTTAAGAATTCTTTATGAAGGGCTGCTAAGGCATCCACTAAGGGTGAATTTAAGGCAAGGATGAAGGAACTTCAAGATCTTGATCAAACTGCTTTTGAATGGTTTACTGACAAACCCCCTTAGGAGTGGAGTAGATCACACTACCACTAATGTAAAGTGTGATATGCTACTGAACAACTGTAGAATGGATCAGGGAATTCATGATGAGAAGGTTACAACAAAACAGAGACTTGGCAGTAGCAAAGTGGAAAGCCAGATTCTGTCCAAGATCAACAAATCCAAGATCTTACAATTACCTAACTTATGGAATTAGATATAAAACAGTTATTCCCCTTATTTCTTAAATTTTAAAAGGTAGGCATTCAGAACATCTAACAATAAACATGATTATCTATCCTATTGTATAAGAATGACTTTTTTTTATCATACTAATTTTTGAATAGCCAAATTTATCCTTCAATTCATTTATTTTTTTAAAAAAGAAAAAATCAAAATAACAATTTCAATATTTTTTCCTCTCAATCAACTGCTTGACGTTTCTCTCATACCTTATTTCTCCATATTTCTCTTTTTCACAAACTTTCATAATTTTAAGATTTGTACTCCATATCAATTACCCTTCTAAAGTATTAAAATCTTAAAAAAAAAAAAAAAAAAACACTTTGACCTTCTAACTCCTTTAATTTTTTTAGTAAAAAATTCATTTTACCCTTACTAAAAATTATTTTCTGAAAAAAAAAATGAATTTCTAAGAAACTAAAATCACCATTTGCTGAGCTCCGTCTAGTTTTAATTTTACTTGTTTGTCAAATTAAATTAAAAATAAATTTATACATACATATATATATATTTATATATTTACTCAACAAATATACAATTAATAAAATCGAAAGGATTGACAAGCTAATAAGAAAATATACAATTGATATATATATTTATAATATATTTATATATATACTAATTATATAAATGTTGTAATTATACGCATATATAATATTTTTAACTTGGTTTAACAAATAAGTGGAACTAAAATCAAATGAGCTTCAAATACTTTAGGATTAAAAAAATAAAAAGAGTTCAACGAACAAGTGAAACTCGAATTAAACAAAGTTTGAAAAAAGAATGATTTTGACACTTTAAAAATTCCTTTAATTTTTTTTTTTCAAAAATCAATTTTTTTGTAAGGATAAATGGACTTTTCAAACTTACAAATTGAAGGAGTTAGAAAGTCAGATTTTTTTTTAAGGTTTTAATACTTCAAAAGCAGATAATTGATGTGGGATAAATACTTTAAGGGTGGTAACTATATTTAACCTTAATTTTAATAAACTCACAATTACAATTTAATTTTCCCACCTCATTCCACATTTCTTTCTCACGACAGACTTGTTTCTTTCCAATCTAACACTAATAACACCATTTTTCATAAATTTCTTTTTTCTCTTCATCTCACACATCAATTTTTTATGTGCTCGTGGGATCTGTATGAAACGATGACTAGCGATGCAAAATTAAAAGAAATAATTACATCGTCCTCCCTTGAGGTTCGACGCAATTACACATAGACCATCTATGATTTTTAGAATTATATCTAGTACCCATAAGATTTATTTGTAACTAACAAATAATTCCTTTGTTAGTCAAAATTCATGAATTTATTGATGTTACCAAAAAAATTAAATGAAAATTCATATTTACCAGCAATTGACTTATTATTAACTTATTACAAGTCAAACAAATCATTTTCTAACCAAATTACCCTATAATGATGTACCTCCTCACATGCATTAACATATAAAGATGTTTAAGAATAATTTGGTCAAAAAAAATTTATTTGATCTTCAAATAAACCAATAATAAATCAATTTAGAGTAATTAACAAATTTTCATTCAATTTTTTGATAATATTAACAAATTTAATGAATTTTTATAATAAAATGATCTATGTGTTAGACAGAAACAAAATTCAGATGTATTAAATGTAATTTTTTTGAACCACAGGGTCCACATATAAATCATACCAAACCTCAAGAACGAGGCATAATTGTCCCAAATAAAAACCTAAAAAAAAAAAAGAAAATCCCAAATGGCTTGTATGGTCCTCCTTATATTAACCAAATCAAAGAGGGACCATGATTGGTGGGTCAACGAGACCATCAAAATCCTAAAACACCACAGCCATTCATCAGCAAAAGATAACACTATCACAGTTTAAAAGAGATTTCATCAAGTGGGAACCGACCAAACATTTCACAAGCCGACCAACCAACTGTAAAGTCAGCAGAAAGGCACAAAAGGTGCCAACTTTAGTTGCAAGAACGAGCTTTCACATACCATTCTCAAGAAGCCAAAGTTTTTGCTGACCCTTCAGGACTCTAAACTCCAACAAAAACTTGTGCTATTCACCTTGTGGCTGAATTCAAGTGCTACCTACCTTCTCTACTTTTGATGGCCGGAGTTTGTTAGCCCATTATCACGGTCAACGCTCATCTGTTGATGGCAATGAAACCAAAGCTGATGCCATCGACTTTAGAGACCACAAGCTAGGAAAGTAAAATTACTTTCTAAACCTCAAGTCAAAAGGCTATGTAATCACGGCAAAGATATTCAAATTCAAATAAAGGGGAACTGAGAGCAAATACAGAACACCATTGCTTTCTTAAAGACAAATGGACATCAATTATATAGGCAAACTTTGGCACAGACATCATCAGTGTTTTGAAAAGAAATGGAAGCGAAATCATGAAATGAGGGAGACAAAGACATCTAATTGGAGGCCACAAAAGACGCCGACTATCAAGCTAAATACTTACTACGAGCAGCATTCTCTTTTGCTTTTGTTTTTTCTTTTGGGTGGGGGGGAGCAGACTACTATAGAGAAAATAGCAGAACACACAAACTTAAACTGAGAGTCTACTGCTCGTTATCAGGTTTTGGTGCTTCCTTGATCTCTTCAGAAATATCATCCTGTATCAGAACGATAAAGAATATCGATCAGAAAATTCATTCGATAATATTGGGCTAAAATAGTGTAAAAAGGAGGAAGAACTGACCTGCATGTCTGAAGTCCACAAAGTAAGGTTGTCACGGAGAAGCTGCATGATTAAGGTGCTATCCTTGTATGATTCCTCTCCAAGAGTGTCCAACTCAGCAATTGCCTCATCGAAAGCCTTAAATAGCATACAAGTAATCATTAAGCACATCTGAAGAAATTTTCTTCAACCGAGACAAGCCCAATTTAATGTTAGGGAGAAGTCTACTATGTTCATCTTGACCTCACCCACCACAAATAAATTGAAGTAAATTGATATGACCTCATATAATACGGAATAGATATATATATATATATTTTAGTTTGTAAAACAAGAAAGAAGTAAGACCTAGCAAGGGTCATATTATCAAGCATACCTGCTTAGCAAGATTACAAGCTCGATCAGGAGAATTCAAAATCTCATAGTAAAAGACTGAGAAGTTGAGTGCCAGTCCAAGCCGAATTGGATGTGTTGGGGCCAACTCAGTATTGGCAATATCCTGTGGACACCAAAACAAACTCGCTTTAGCCAATAGTTTGCATATTCAGATTTCAGAACATAACCTGCTCTGATTTGCATCTGAAAACAGAGTATGAGAAGGTAAAAATGTAAGGAAATTAATGGATACCATTTTTTCAGAAAAGTAAAATCTAAGGCAAATATACCCATAATCACAGAAACTCAAGCGGCAGCATTTGCATCAAACTGCTACCTATAGTATCTCAAATGAACTCGCAAAGCAGATATAAGCTAGATGTGTGTCTGTGTACGACAAATACACAGACACAAGCAAGGGCTCAAACTGGAATCTCATCGTGCACCCGGTTGCAACTAAATCTAAACAACACAACAAATGCAGAGCATCTACCTAATTGAGCACAGTGCCTCGTTTGCTGAAACAACCGATGAAACCCCAAAGCAAATCGAGTCAACAAAACAATTCACGCACATCAACAACATTTTCCATTAATCTATTAACAACTTGTTAAAATGGGCAGTTCAATTAATTACAAACTCAACATCCATCAAATAAAAAAATAGGGTGAAAGCTAAAATTCCCGATATCGACCAAATAACTTAATCTATATTCTCTTCCACATAGATCACAAAATGCAGAAAGTCAACGACGAACAAAATTCTGCGGGACTAAAAATAAATTAATCAAACACGAAACCTGACCTGAGCGGACTTGTACGCGGAGAGAGTGTTCTCAGCAGCTTCCTTGCGCTCAGCTCCAGTCTTAAACTCCGCCAGGTAACGGTGATAATCACCCTTCATCTTCAAGTAAAAGACCTTGGAGTCACCGTTGGATGCAGATCCGATGAGTTTCGAATCGAGGAGCTTGAGAATGCCGTCGCAAATGGAGGAGAGCTCCGATTCGATCTTGGATCTGTAGCTTTTGATGGCAGTCACGTGGCTCTCATTCCCACGGCTCTCCTCCTTCTGCTCAATTGAGGAGATTATCCTCCAGGAGGCGCGACGGGCGCCTATGACGTTCTTGTAGGCGACGGAGAGGAGGTTACGCTCCTCCACAGTGAGCTCGTCGCCGTCGACGGCACCGACTACCTTCTCCATGAACTCAACCATCTCCTCGTAGCGCTCGGCCTGCTCGGCCAGCTTGGCCATGTACACATTCTCCTCGCGCGGGGATGCCATTCAGATTTGGGAAGACGAGAGGGATTTTGATTTCTAGAGAGAGAAAGTGCAGGAGCCAAGAGAGATAGAGTGGCGAAATACGATGGAGCGGTTCTTGGATTCTGTGTACTTATTAAAATTTTCTTAGTAATTAATTAAATTTTATAATCCGCATTTGGGCCAATTGGTTTGGGCTATTCTGGCGTTCAGCCCAGTTTCAGATGGGCCGTTTGGGTTGTATACGAATTGGGCTTATCAATATCCAATGTGAACACTTGAGACAATAGAGCAATTCTTGGAATTGGAATTGATTTATTGTGCTGGACGTCGTGTAAAGCCGTTCATGTATGTATATATAAATAATATTTTATATTTTAAAATAAAAAATATATATGACATTTCACCCAAAAAATATGAAATAAAGAATTAAAAAAAATAACTTAGGGGTATTATAGACACAATAAACAAATTGATGTCGCGGAGTCACAAGCTGTTGTTTTTGTTAAAATATATTTATTTTTTATATTAGTATAAATTCACCTTTAGAGTAAATTACGTCGAGCTCCAACGAGTTTTGATACAATTATAAGTACCCGTAGTTATTTGAGAAATTGTTGATGCCCCCTGATAATAATGCTTGTTCAACAATTGGCCCATTTCGTTAGCTACCATTAGGATTTCATCTAAATTTTGTATTGAATTATCCAAAATGCCCTTTTTTACCAACAATTATAATTTTACATATTTTTAAAGTTTTTATATAATAACATCCGCCCACCATCAAATTTCAAAATTTTTATAATAACCTCCGTATACCATCAGATTTGTTTTATATTCTTTTAAAAAAAATTCAGTAAGGATAAAATTGACATTCTCACCTTACCGTTTAAGAGTTACATAATTATGTCGTATATCAGAGGTTATTGGCAATTTCTCAAACAACGAGATATATCTGTAATTGTATCAAATATTAGGATAGCTCGATGTAATTTACTTTTATCTTTGTATAGTTTCAAAAATAAGGACAAAGTTGAGGGATGTCTTGATGAAATGATAAGGGCATAATTATATAAAACCCTACTGTGTTTTGGTTTTTCTTTAAAAAAAACTCATATTAATTAAATTTGCAAAAGAAAAAAAAATCGTGTTTAGTTAAATATTGCTCATCCCACTCTTGTTAAGTCAACTATAACGGCGTTAGTGTGTGAAAGAAAATACCCGTTATGCCTTTGTTACCTTATTTAGGTAAAAAACAAAGTTTAACCTTTATTATTTACGAAGTGAGAGAAAACAGACTTGGGATTAGGGTTTTTACAAAAAAATTGGGACACGGTGCTTTTCAATCTTTAGACGTTAGTTGTAGGTAGAAATTACTAGTGAAAATTGAGTAAAAGTACACTAAATCTAAGTGTTGATTAATATTCAGATGTTCGGTTTGAAAACTGCGGTCGAAGAGCAAGGCGATTTGAAGGTAATATATATTCTTTGATTTTTTG
Organism: Sesamum alatum; assembly: GCA_034509735.1. Lineage (NCBI taxonomy): Eukaryota > Viridiplantae > Streptophyta > Magnoliopsida > Lamiales > Pedaliaceae > Sesamum > Sesamum alatum. The sequence goes on from JACGWO010000010.1 coordinate 15,287,321, forward strand.
TTATTTTTCTTCAATATAGTGGTAAAATACCCAATCTTTGTTGACTAATTAGTTTTTTTTTTTGGAATATCGCATATAGTTTTTTCAAGAAATGGTTGTTTGATGCTTTGTCGAAGTATTTAATTAATGGAGTGTTGTTGCAAGTATAATTATTGTTTGATGGTCCTGACCCATAACGTTTGCGATGTAATTTTGATTAATTGTATTGTTTGTTGGTCCCCTGCATTTCCTGTCCCCACCCCATGACTGAAATGTTCCTGAATTAATTTTGTGAGTAATCATAGTTTTTTTTTTTTTTTTATATGCGGCATGGTGTTGCCTGATTATGCAGATTTTGATGTATGGGTTGGTTAATGTGTACCCATTATTAGGTAATGTGGATGGCATTAGGGTGTGGGTTCCCAAAGTAGATAGGGAGAGATTGTACTATGGGATATGTATACTCAGGCAGGGGGTAAGGGTACCAATATTGCTGTGTATTATTGTCTTTTGGAGCAAAGTCTGGATAATAGTATTAGACTTTTAAATGAGAATGAGGGAATTATTGAATTATTGAGGGCATATAGGGGTTTGGATGTAATACCACTTTACTTTGAAGAAAAAGAGAGTCCTTTGTTGGTGATTGATACTCAGGGTAATATGATTCCAACAAATGAACAAATACCTTCATTGCCCTTTCATAACCAGCCTGAAACTAATCCATTGAACGAATATGCACCTGAACAGACACTAAAAAAAACCCCTCAACTTAGATATGCACCTGAAATTCCCCTTGAACCCCAATATGCACCTGAAACCCCCCCTAAACCTGAACAAACATCTGAAAATCCCCCTGAACTTGAACAAACACATGAAAATTGCCCTGAGAATCCACCAACAAAAGGGGTAAGTAATGAGGGTGGGGATGATTCAAAATCTAGTAGTTCTGATTCCTCAGCATCTCAATGTCCTTCATGGATGCTAGAGGATTTAGAGAGTAGACCAGATGGTCATGCTAGAAGACTTTTTAAAACAATGAAGGCTTTCTTGAGAGAACTAAGAAAGAAAAGAAAAGCAGAAAGAGAACAATCAAAGAGAGTGGGTGGTCTAGTGATGATGGAGAGAGATGAACTTGTATCTTTAAGGGGGTCAAATGATGAGGGTGATGGATATTGAGTGGGATATAACAGAATGGATGGTAGGGATTTTGACTTGCAAGTAGGGATGAAATCAATCTATAAGAATGAAATAATATGATTACTTAATTTGGAGTCTATTTGATAGGAATAACAAGCATTAATTAATTTGATTAATTCAGACTTGTGGTCAATTAATTGAGATTAATTGGTTTCAGCTTCTAATCAATTAACAATATTAATTGATTAAAAGAACTCATAAGTATTAATTAATTTTATTAATTAAATACTTACGATCAGTTAATTGAGAATTAATTATCTGGGCTCGTAAACCAATTACTTAGATTAATTGAACTGGGCTTATGTTTAATTAATGAATTAGGCATTATGGGCCTAGGCAAGGTTGAATGCAATTAAACTGGAATTAATTGAATTTGGACTTGATCCAATTTAGAATTGAGATCAAGCCCAAGTCTAAGCCCAAGCCTACAAGTCCACATGACAAAAGAGGACAAGATCAATGAACCTAGACAAATATTTGTATTGAGATGAAAAATCAAGGTATGACTTTGCTAAAAGATTGTCTATGTAGAGGGGACATAAGGAGATATCAAGACAACAATTGTCTCATGGTTGTTTATGACTATATTCAGTGTATGTTTTCCTAGCTCTTGTATATATATATATGTATATATATATGAGAGCTTGGATGAATTCATTTGATGCTGACATGGTTACAATGATGAGATGATGTTCATTTTACAAATCTAGAAGGTCTACCTCTTTCGCTCACTTCCTCTCTTACTCTTGGCCAACATCCTCAAAACACATATGATGTATTTCTTATGCTAGAAAGTCTGGACATTATACTTGCTATCTTTCACTCCAAAAAGAGAAGTGTTCCCTTGTATTTACAAAACGCCAACTTAAGAATTGATAAAATCAAAAAAACTCGTTGAAGAGGAATCTGGGGAATTAAACAAGTAATAGAAATAGGTGAGTGTTTGTCAAGCAGCGGCCAACCGGAGACGGCGGCAAACGTGGTGGTGGGTTTCTTCTGTCGGAAAATATTGACGGCGGACGTGGTGGTGGGTTTCTTCTATCGAAAAATATCTACGATGACAGACGTGATGGTGAGTTTGGAGACCGGAGCGAGATGGAGTGTTTTTTCTTAACATCAAAAAGAGAGAGCAAAGTGTTGATGGAAGGTTGAGAGAGAGAAAGAAAGTTGATAGAAGGTGAGAGAGAGAAACAGAGGTGAGAGAGAGTGATGAAAAGTTTAAGAGAGAGAGAGAGAGAGAGAGAGTTAAGAGAGGGGAGAGATGAAAAGTTTATGGCTGTGAGTTGGTGAGAGAATTAGAGAATTGGAAGGTTCGAGTATAATCGGGTATGATACCCGACCCAAACCCAATCTTTTAAATTTAAAGGTTTGGGTCTGGGTCTGGGCCTGGTCCTGATGCAAAATAAAGTGGTCAAGGACTCCAAGTGAATTATGCTACTCTATGTTAAGCCCAACCAATCAACCAAAAAGAACCCCACACTATCGGGCCCCAAGAATCTAAAAATAGATTATTTGGATGCTCTTTCGACTTACGAATGTTGTCTTAAAGGGAAAATGACAAAGAAGCAATTTGTAGGAGAAAGTAGCAAGGCCGTAAATCTTTTGGATTTGATCCATACGTACAGATGTTTGTGATGTACTCAAGCCTAAGGATGATTTTCTTACTTCATAAATGCCTATCGATGATTACTCACGGCTTGGTTATAAAGTAAAAGTTTGAAGTGTTTAAAAAGTTCAAACTTGATATAGAAAACAACATTGGGCGGAAGATTAAGACCCTTTGATCCGATTGAAGTGGTGAGTACTTACATGAAAGTTCTTGAATTACCTAAAAGAGAATAGGATTCTCTCTCAGTGAATGCCTCCTGTATACATCATAGCTTAACGGCATGACTAAAAGGAGGAATCTAACCTTGTTAGACATGCTTCAGTCTACGATGAGTTCTGCTAGAATACCTTTTTCGTTTTGAGGCTACGCGTTAGAAGTAGTTGCCAAGTTATTGAACATGGCATCATCTGAAGTTTTATCCTAAATGCCATATAAGATATGGCATGGCAAACCACCCTCCTATAAGCATCTTAGTATGAGGGTGTCCCTCATACGTCAATAGACTAGTGGGAGTTTGGTTGGATATTAGATCCACCTTGTAGGGGTAATCCAAAAGAAACTGCATTATACTATTTTGTGATCCCTTAGAACAAACATGTGTTTCAAGATTGCAGTGTTCTTAGAAAAAGAGTTTTCTATTGGATGCTTAAAAATATTGCAACTCGAAGAGTCGAGTACAACACCACTTATGGTAGTGGATATACTCATAACATCACATGTTAATCTTAATGATACACTAGCTTTTACTAGTCAACTGGATAAATGATCCAAAGACGTTCAAAGGGGCGATGTCTGACATCGATTCGGGAGAAGTGGCTTGAGGCCATGAGATCCAAGATGGACTCCAAATACTCCAACAAAGTATGGACTTTGGTGGACCCACCTAAGCGAGTTAGGCTCATTAGGTGTAAATGGGTCTACGAGTGTAAGCTTGGAGTTGATGGAGAGGTAATAACCCTTATGTCTCTATTGGTGGTGAAATGTTATATTGGAAGAAACCATGTGGACTTTGAGATAACATATTCCTCATCGAATATGGCCATATCCATGCGGATCCTATGTCATAGTCACGTGTTATGTCTACGCGATATGACAAGTAAATGTAAAGACTATATTCATTAGCGGAAGGGTTGAGGAAGAGATCTACATGAATAAATCTGAAGGTGTTACATCCAAAAGGGAGAAACAAAATGTTTTTATACTCCAAAGGGCCTATTTATGGACTTAATAGGCATCCCGAAGTTGAATATCATTTTTCATAGTCATAAAGTTGTATGATTGTGTCATTCATGAATATGATTCATTAGTGTATTAGAAGGTCAGTGGGGGCTTAATAGATGTTATCGATGCTAAATCTAAATCTGCTTATGTATTTTGGCTGAATCGAGGAGTTGTCAGTTAGACGGCGATTCCACATCACAGGTCGAGTATGTTGTAGCTTATGAAGTTGCAAAAGAGATAGTTTGGATGTAAACTACATCCAAGAGCTGTGTGTAGTGTCTAGCATTGCCGAATCTAGAGTTATAGCTTGTAATAACAACAGGACAATCACGTAAGTGTGAAAGCCAAGATCTCTTGCATCAACATCGAATATAGCAGACCCGCTAACTAAGCCTGATTGTGGATTGCACATACTCAACATCTTGAGAAGATGAGCATGAGTTTATGGGCAATTGGCTTTCAGGTCAAGTGAGAGATTATTAGAATTGGTGGTCATCAAGCCAATTGTTGGCTTATTGTCAACCATTCTAAGCAATTTTTTTCAATAAAATATTAATATTAAGAATTATTCTTTGGCCATCTTTATCATATGCTTGATACAATATTTGTATGCATTTGATTGAAACCCTTATATCATAATGCTACAAGGTTGGCTCACGCATATGATGACAACCATGAAATCAACCTCTATGGTTTGATCTAAAATGTTCTAAGTCGATGAATCGGTAGAGATGAGGCATCGACTATGATTCCTTATAGACTTATACTAAGTGATGGGTTCATATGATGATTGTTGCGTTTCATAGACAATGACATACAATCTCTACGCACTTTAGTGGGTGCTTGATAAGAAGTTATCAAGTTCACTGAACTAACTCGCAGGAGTTGTCATAAGGAAGCCAATAAGGCATGATCGGTATGACTGAAACTCCTTGGCTACGATAGTTCATTAAGTGGTCATTTGACTTGAGGTTCCATATGACTTGATCATGTCTGACGCAGCTGTAGTTTCTTCTATAGTTGTTAAAAAGTCATGTTTTAGACAAAGTCAGAGCATGCATAGAGGTTGGTGAGTTCCAAGATAGGATCCATCTCATCATGAATAATGAACAATCTCCTATGTTCTCTACATTGTGTTCGCCAAAATCCGTGGCCACGCTAATTGATCAAATAGTAAAGGAATTCCCTGTGTTGATAAATGAGTAGCACAAAGTGTAGAGTGGACTCATAGATATCAAAGTCCAAGATGGGAACTGATTGCAATTCCGTGCCCTAGACTTCAATCGGGAGATTAGCTTGATGGAAGGACTGTATTTGCATGGAACTTGTAACTCATAGGTTCATGTAGATTCACCTATTCTCTAGTGCCAATGGACCACTGCTAGGTAGCCACCATGTGCAACGAGTACTCTTGAACTAAAGCGTTAATCGAGAGTCATTAATTAAATATAATTTAATTAATCTATGAAACATTAGTTGCCAATTAAACTGTATACAATACAAGCCCAGGTCTAATTGAGTAGTGAACCCAAAGGGTCACACAAAAATCCATGATGGAATATTGGAATCAATTAATATGTTTAATTACGGAAAAGATGTCAATTAATTTAAGGAGTAAATTAATTGATACATTTGGACGATTTATGAAATTGATCCATAAGAATTAAATAATATGATTATTTAAGTCTATTTGATAGGAGTCATAAGTCCTAATTAATTTCATTAACTAAGACTTGTGACCAATTAATTGAGATTAATTGGTTTTGAGCTTGTAATCAATTAATGAGATTAATCGATTAAAAGAACTCATAAGCATTAATTAATTTGATTAATTGAACACTTATGATCAATTAAATAGAATTAATTATTTTGGCTTGTAAATCAATTAACTAGATTAATTGAATTGGGTTTATGTTTAATTAATGAACTAGGCATTATGGGCCTAGGCAAGCTTGAATTCAACAAAATTGAAATTAATTGAATTTGGACTTGATCCAATTTAATTGGATCAAGTCCAAGCCTAAGCCTAAGCCTAAGCCAACAAGCCCACATGACAAAAGAGGACAACATTCAATGAATCTAGACAAATCTTCATCTTTAGATGAAAAAGCAAGGTATGACTTTGCTAAAAGTTTGTCTATGTAGAGGGGAGATAAGGAGATATCAAGACAAAAGTTGTCTCATGGTTGTTTGTGGCTACATTCAATGTATTTTGTCCTAGCTCTTGTCTATATATATATGAGCTTGGATGAATTCATTTGATGCTAACATGGTCAAATGATGAGATGATGTTCATTTTACAAAGCTAGAAGGTCTAGCTCTCTCGCTCACTTCCTCTCTTGCTCTTGGCCAACATCCTCAAAATACATATGATGTATTTCTTATGTAAGAAATTCTAGCCATTATACATGCTCTCTTTCACTCCAAAAAAGAGTAGTGTTCCCTTCTGTTCTCCATGGATCAATAGGTGATCTACCATAATTCTATAAGACCTACCAGCATAAGGTTATAGGAGATTTTATCATAGGTGGTGTAGACTATCTTTAGAGGGAAGACACATGCTTTCCTACTGTGAACGATGACCCGAACGGTTTTACCTTGCCGAAGGACTACAAGCCATTTTCACTGTTAGCTTAGAATTGGATCGTTCTTGAGAATGTCAAATCCTCTACATCAACCAGAGTGCACCAAAAGTTGGTATCTTTAAACAATTCAATTAACTCAGTGCATGAAGTCCGCGTCATAGTAGCAACGAGACGGACGATTCAGTCGCGCTAATTGCAATATTGTATTGTAATTAAATTTTTAATTTCTGTTGCATTTAACGTCTTGGGACCTATTAAGAATCTAACAGATAAATCTTGTGCTTGAAATGCATGATTTTGAGGAATCACCATTGGGTACTATTGAGCCTCCTCAAGTCAAATCAAAACATGGAAGGCCCAAGAAAGTAAGGAGGCATGTCAATGACATTAGAGATGGAGTGGTGTTAAGAAAGAGTTTGTCTCACACTTACGCAAATTGTTTGAGAACAGGCTATAACAAAAGGAGTTGTACAAATCCTACTCATCCCAAATCCAAAAACACATAGGTAGTGAACTTCTTTTTTTATGTATGAGTGTCATTTAGTTTTTGTTCTCTTGTTTACAGTATTTATTCACTTGTACTCTTGTTTGCAAAACAACTATGCTGGGCCATTAGACAACATGATTGAGCAAATTGATCGTGAAACTGACACTCAACCTGAAGAGGTTAGCAATTACTTTCACTCTTTAAATACTGTTTTAGTTGATTTATCACTTTCAGTTTTAGTTGATTTATCAGTTTCAGTTTGACACTATAAACTGTTCGTTGTCGATTTTCTATTTTTAGATGATTATGCCTTTCAAGTGCCCAATCATTCTCCAAAACAACACCTGATCAGGTGAAATTGAACATTCTTTAACTGTTGGTTTTTAGGTTCAAAAGGGTTTAATACACTTGTTCATGATGCAAATGCCCTAGAATATGTCCTGGACTGAAAGTAACAATGTTGAAATCCTGTCCCAAGGACTTTTCACCTCACTGTTAACCTAATATTTGCAGCTAGAGAAAGAAACATAACATTCCACAGGCCTCCTCAATCAAGACCATCTTTTACTCAACCAATTAGAAGTGGTCAAAGGCCCTCACCTTCTAAAATTTTACGGAGGTTAAGGAGACCTACACAACATGATTCATGGCCAGCCTTTTAACCCCAAGGTCATCAAATCCTGTACAAAGAGATGTGACCACTCAATTTAGAAGCCAATTTCAGGTTCCCCTACAATGCTACAACAATTTTCAGGTATTTCATATTTCCTCAAAGACAGTAATATTTCATTTAATTCTAATAAGATGTTTATTTTCTATAATACTATTTTTCAAAGTAATTCCTCAATTTCACTATAATTGTAACTTACTATTGAAATTAGTTTATGTATGGAATAATATTATTAAGTAGTCATTTTTATATAGATATTAAAAAGGGTATTGTTGTATAATAATATTTAAACACATCAAAAAACAACTCATGCTTTATATAATTACATCTACACCCTCTAATCTATTGTCTATTTACACAAATCACATATGCCTTTTGAAAAATTACACATACAACACCAGAAACGTCAATTTTATTTACACAAACCACCCATTTTTTGAAAAATTACACATACACCCCCAAAAATGTCCACATCGTTACACAAACTACCTTTGCTTTCTGGCTGTCAGGGCTAGTTTTTGCAATTACACAAAAAAATAGGTGCTTTATGTAAATAATAGATTAGGGGGTGCAAATGTAATCATCCCTCATATATAACTAGCAGTAGTGGCACATTCAATATATGTGCTAAAATTTATTTTATGTTAAATTAGAGAAGTTTAGTCAAAATCTCACTTTTGGTCCACTAGCTAGGGGGTGCAACACTTTTGGTCCCGTAGGAGGTTAATATATTTGGTCCCACAGTTTAAAAAAAGATCGTAGATGTGGTCCCAAGGGGAATGACCGTTATTTCTTGGATGGAAACCAATCGCATTCACTCAATGGTTAATTAACGAAGTTAGTTTTGATTCTTCTATGTGAGAAGCACGTGGTAATAAGTCAACACAATGGTCAGATGTAAGTCCACTTTTCATTATATTTTCCCCAATTTTGAGAAAATCCTTGTCTAAATTCTCTCAAAAACCATCAAAATTCCCTAAAATCTTCACAAAAGAGTAAAAGTTTGTTTCTTGGTTGGTGAACAACAAAGAAGGTGGATCATAGCCATGGCGATAAGGATTCACTGTTTTAACCACCTGCAAAGTCTCAAATACGGTGAGTCTTTCTAAAGCTACCAGGGTTTATTTTTTTGCTAAAATAAGTTGGTTTATTAAACAACGAATCTTTGTTGTGTTCTCTGCTATGATGCATGGACACTAACACGGGCACGACACGAACACGGCAACATGAAAATTTTTAAAAAATTAGGACACGACATGGACACGGTTATATATAATATATTTTTTTAATATGTATACACTTAATTTTTCATAGAATTAATACATGCGATATGAAAAAATATCAAGATAAAACATAATATAAGGATGACTTACATCTAAGTTCTTTAACCAAAATACATGGCTTCCAATATATATATATATATATATAATCAGTTAAATCATCCAAATGAGTTAAATCATCATGATCATCTCTCATATCTTAAGTAATTTCATCCACAAATAAAATAGACCCCAACTCCTGTTCATCAAGCGAGAGATTAGCAATGTGTAGAATCCCAACATCTTCTATGGTCTCAAAATCATCTCCTGCTACATCCAATATTTTAGCATCGCCTTGTATGTATTGTGGAGTTCTTCTTGACAAAAGTCGGAGATTTTTGTGCACAAAAAGTAGATCTTGAGCATGAGTGGAATAACTTGATTCCTCTTTGTCGAGTGGATGAATGCATAAGTACTCCAATTTCTCTCACAATAAGACGAGGAAGAAACATGGCCGAGTAACTTCAGAGAAATACTTTGAAGGTGAGGGACTGCAAAGCCATGTCCTAACCACCACTTTATTGGATCTATACCATCTATCTCAAAAAGAATTTTCATCAGCAAAGTCATCAAGGCATCCAAAAAATCTTGCAAGCTCCACGCTTACTTCCCGTCGTGTATTGTCATTAGGGAAAAGATGTTTCAAACATATTTTCCTCATCCTAGAAATTTTCACATCACTTTGTGGTGGAGTGAGGTTCGGATGTTGACTTTGCTATTCTTTTATTGAACATCTATAAAAATTAAAATACTTTAAGCACAAGTTTGAGAATAAACTAAGATAAAATAATTAAAATTTATAAATAAATAGGTTACCTTGGATTTAAGGAATGAGCAAGACAATGTAAAGGAGTTTTACTCTGCTCCATCTATCTGCTAATACTTTGTACACAACACTCAAAAAACTTGATTCCTCACGATCATTTTTTGTTCTCATACTTATATATTGCTTCCTTCAATTTAGATATCATATTATCCCACATGTCATAGACCAAATGAAAATAAGGCTTGTCTGTGTCACTTGCTCTAAGCATCTCATAAATAGGCTTTGTGAATCATAAATGTTAATAGAAGTGGTGCTGCCAAGATAGTGGTTTCGATCAGCAAAGCCCGAGTAACTTTCCAAATTTTCTCTTGAGCGAATTTATGGTAAATCCTACCCTTGGATTATTTGAAGAAGTTATATGCATATTATTTCTATATGCACTCCAAGTTAGATTTCAATTATTATTCTAAATGCATGCCCCAATGGCAAGTCCTAAAGAGACTGTTACTAAGGATCTGAAAAAGATCTCCAAAACTGATGAAAGGTCTGAAAAAGACCTTCGGAACTTCATAAAAAAATATGGTTGTCTTGAAAATATCTCCAATGGTAATTCAATAGGTCTGAAAAAGACCTCCAAAAGTAATTATGCGAAAATCTTCATGAGACATCCAGAGGATAGTAGGTTGCATGGCTTCATTAGGTAATATCATCTCTCGAGCTACAGACAAAGATTGGTCTTCCTTTGAAATTTGGCAAATGGTCTCAGGTTGATGGATTTTTTCTACAAGTTCATCATTATCTCCGTCCGAGGTCCCCAAGGATTTTATCATTATCTTAATCCGAGGACTCCAAGATATTAAATCAGAGGCTATTATTAAATTAGAGTTCATCAGTGTGAATAACGAAGTTAAGTGTGAGGCTATCGTTTCGGGAATACGGCTAGCTTGAAGGCTGGAAAGAAAGCATTTGATAGCTTGCTCCGCCTTTCATTAGTTAAGTTATTTGAAGAAGGTGAAGGAGCTCTAACAATAGTTTATCAGGTTTTTTCCAAACAAGTTTACAACAGTTTATGAGGTTTTCTCCAACAACAGCTTATGAGGTTTTAGCTTCACCATTTCATAGAAGAATCATATTATTGGTCCTGAGTAACTGTCGTACAACGTCATCTGACTAAACTTTGGGCGGAGTGGGATTCTTCTCAAGCGCTGATAACAACAAAAGTGAGATTTTTCAAATATTTGTGGATTGAGACAAGAGAAGGTGAAATTTAATTTCGTGAGCTTCCAGTCCCCAGTCTCGACAGAGGCTTAGTTCAAGAAAATTCAGACTTGAATGTAAGCCGGAAGAAAATTTTCTTGAAATCTCATCTTTATTATCACATAAATTTTATCAGAGTTGAAATTCTTGCTTCAGGCGGAAGAGAAGGAAATAAATTTTTCAAGATTTGGTAATGAATATTACTACCCACTATGGATAGTTTCTTCAGAATTTGGTGGTAAATATTACTACCACTATGGATAGTGCTCCATATTGCATAGACTCTGCTTCTGAGAAAAAAATAGTCCTGTCTATGAGCACGCACTCCTCGACGGTATTCTCATGGCTCGTCATTGATTTATCATTCATAAGACACTTCTCTTTGCCTAACTGAAAATTTGTTCATTCCTAGTTGATTTTTTGGGCTTCAAATTAAGTTAGCGTTGTCATAACATAAGAGGATGTCGGATCCAAGAATAGATCCCTTGATTAATAGAACCTCCGAGGAGATTCAAAGTGGCGACAATACGTTGTCTTCTACAGACTTGGATTCTGAAATTGAGGGCTTGTGTCACCAACATCCATGGGGCAGAGGTTTACTGTTTGTTTAGCTGTGAAAACCTATTTCACTATCTCGTACGCCTTTGTCTTTCTTAAGGTTCTTTGGGTTGGGTGGTCGGATCCTCCGATGCTCATCGGAGGTATGTTAGATGTTTTGGTTTTTCTCATGAGACTAATGATGAAATGCATTTACATTTTTCGCTTATCATTAGTAGTCGATTGCTTCTCAATTCGACAGCTACTTCCCTCACATTAAGCCGTCGCACCCATTGATGGTATTACTATTATTTTGCTTACATTATGCCAAATTGCTCAGTGGAATAGGACGTGTTTTGTCTGCTTAACTAGCAAGGTCTTGGGAGGCCTTGGGGTTGTTTGAATGATGGACAGTTGGAAGAGCACAAAATAACTTCATATGGTTGCAATTTATTTTTATGAAGGTGAATATCTATTGAAGTTCCATGGCGAATTTTCATCAGTTCGATCGCAAGCCGATATGGATGGTTTTTTTACACCAAAGGCCTCATTTAGTCATATTTCACAATTCGAAAATACAGATATGCCGAAGACTTTTAGTTGCGTTGTCCATTCAATGCTATATTATTTTGGATATGTCTTGTTGGATTGGACTATTTGGGGTGCTAACACCAATCCAATTCAAATTGCTTTACTTGGATTTCTTGTGTCCCTAGTCTCCACGCATTGGTATAAAAGCGACAACTTTACAACTCTCTATAGAATTAATCTCAATTCAAATGCCCACATTCAGAGATGAATTTTGGAGATCGGACAGTTGGTCATGCAAATGAATTTCAGGTGGTCAATTTGTGAAGAAACTGATTTACTGTACATATCTCTCACAGTTGAGATAAGGGATAGAATATTCTCAACAACTGTTGTCTCTGTCGCTCCTGGGTCTTCTTCATACCTGCCGTTGGAGAAAATTTGTGCTTCGAATAATTCTTGAGTCTATTGAAAAAATCAATACTTTTCTTTGGAATTCATTTATTAAGGCCCACTTGAATTTGCAGTTAACCGAATTAGGAATTTGGATCTATGAGAAATCAGGGCGAACTTGTGATTAAATGAGACTGTTGTAGTAGATGATGAGCTTGGGCAACAATATGTTTATGTTCCTCTTGGTTTGCTTGATTTGAGACTCCTAATGAGAAAATTACATTACCAAGGACTTCATAAATCTTCTCGGCAATCTCTGAATTATTGGTAAAAGCTTTAAGGTAATCTATGGTCTACTTAACAAGCTTTGTCCTTTACAAAACTTGGTAAATGGGGAACTTCTATTCTAGGAATATTTATAACAAGTCATCAGAGACCTTCAGAAGTAGCCGATACCTTATTTATATGGTTACTTGAAGAAGGGTTCTATGGGAGACCTTAGGTATGACCCAGACAAAGGTCTCCCAATAGACCCGCTTGTGAGAACATAATATTCTAAGTACCCAAGGTATCCAACGAAAACCTTCGTAGTTCCCTCTGGAGACATGAGACCTTCATCCGTTCACATTAGTATTAAAAGGCTCACAAGAGACCTTCTGTAAAAAGTATTCAAGGTCTGGACGTGGGCCCTAAGTTACTGTAAAATTGCCTAAGTACCAAGGTTTGGGAGACCTCCGTACTTAGTGAAAAAGACACTCATCCTTGTTTGACATAAAGGTTCGTATAGTACAAATAGGACCCCCTTTATATGTATTGGCCTTTTGTATTGCAGGTATAGGCTCATACATCCCACTCTCTCTCTCTCTCTCTCTCTCTCTCTCTCTCTCTCTCTTATTATCTTCTTCATCTTCTCCAACCGTGGACTAACCTAACCATCGGAGGGCCATCTTCAGAGCTCCCCATAGCGTGGTTCTAATGATTGTGTGTTCTGCAGGCTTCATATTGGAGATTCATGGCATATCCATATGAGTGGGGGTACCAATATATGTTGCTTAGAGTTTTTGGAACAATATCGATCAAATGGTGGTTGAGTGGTTAAGTGATAAGCCTCAAATGCATTGGAACATGGCCTTTTCGTAACACATTTACAAAGTGTGATATGTTATTGAACAATGTATGTGGGACTTTCAATAGTTGCATACTAGAAGCAAGGGAGAAACCCTTTTAACAATGCTTGAGTGGGTCAAGGAGTTCATCATGTTGAGGTTGACAGATAATAGGGAATGAAAGCAGTTATATTGTGTATATCTTGTTTTTCCAGGCAATGAAAAGTATCATTTCAATGCCAATGTCGCAGAGTCAAGACTTTATATCTGTAAGTATCCTTTTTTTTTTTTTTTTTTTTCCAGTTCCTTGTAAGTCAATTTTGGACAATAAATTGCTTGTTCATTTCAGTTATGGAAGCCAGCCCCCTACACAGGGATTCCACATCAGAAAGAGAATGTTGCAGGAGTTCAAGAACAGGTAATTATTAATTTTCAAATCTGAATTTGGTTTAATAATAAATTACATTCTTCTTTGTGTGCAGATACATTTTTACACAAATATCAATCAAGTATCAGGAAGTGGGAGTCAAGCATCACTCTCAACATTCAATTTGTTGTTTGTACTTGGTGAACTTATTTGCATATAATTGCTTAACCATGATGATAGGTTCCAATTACAATTGTATATCAGTTTTTGTCGGCTACAAAGTACAATTGGATTTTAGTTTTGTAGTCAGGTTATGAAATATCACTTGTTTTTCGAAATATTGGCAACTTTTGGGATGTAAGTGCAACAATGGTTGTATATAAACCAACGCATGTCTAATTTACTTTTGAAATCAATGATTGTTATTTTTGTGAATTCTTAATTTGTTCTAGCATGTCAGTTGTATGCACAAAAAATCAATATTTCATTAATAATATTATTATTACAGAATTGTAAATTATAATATGTCGAAATTACATAAACCTAATTAAATCAAGCTATTAAATGCCTACAACCAACAAAATAAGGGCAATAATAATTCCCAAACAATTTCATTACCTCTTTTGCATTTTTGCGATTTCCTCGTCCTTCGTGTTTGCATCAAATCAGACTAATGGCAGTTGATCACGCACTCATTAGTAGGTCATATAAAAACTCACATCCATCCCTTCCCCACATCAAAGAACACGCATAAAACGTAGCCTATCTATTAAATTAATTCAAAAAGAACAAATAACAAATATAATAATATATTAAAAGTTATAACAAATTCTTTTCTTTTTTTTTAAAAAACAAATCGAAGTCGCACTCATGTGAAGTGTGAGACTTGCCATTTTTTTTTAAAAAAAAAATTGTAAGTTGTACTCGCGGTGTGCGACTCCACTTTTACTTTTTTTTTTTTTTATAAAAAGTAGTAATTTAATTATTGTTATTATAATTAATTAATAATTATAAATTTAACTAATTGAACTTAAATTTTACCATATTTATAGCATCAAGTACTTAAATCTGACTTATACTTTTCCAAAGTGGGACAATAAACTTGGCTTAAGCTATTCTTTGTTTATAGCCTCAAGAACTTAAACTTGACTTATGTTTCTAATATAAGACCATAAACTTGGCTTAAGATTTTCCTCATTTATAGCCTAAAGTTTTTAAGTTTGGCTTATATTTTTTCAATGTGGTACGGACAATGAGTCACTTCTAAGGGTCTTTCTTGCTTTCTTCTTCATCAACTCTTTTCTCTTTTTTTCAAACTTCTTCAATCTTTTTTGGGCTTTTTTTTTTTGAAAAAAATATATGGGGCCATAGGTTACTACCTCTATTTGATTAAAAAAGGAAAGCAACAAAGCATTCAATTTTTTAAGAGTTTGTGGGGTTTTAAATTTTAAATTTTTGTTAGTATAAATTTTGATTTAATTTCCTCCAAGAGCTTTCTTGATTTTTATTGTTATATGTTTGGTTGGGAGGACAAGTGGAAGTATAGGAGAAGTGGAAATAACAGGGGATGTATAAGAAAAAGTTTAGCATTTGGTTCGGGGGAAGAGATGGAAGGGAAGTAAAACTGGATGTATATCAAACCTCTCCGGAGTCCAATTTCATTTCCATCCGAAATTCGGTGAAAAAGTGGAAGTTGAAGGACAAGCGGATCTTCCCGGGAGCGCGAGGAGAAGCGAGAGTTGCGGAATCTAATGGTATTTAAAACACATATCATAATAAAACGTCCCAAGGGGTATTCCCTTGGGTGTTCAACCGGGTATTCGATGTAGAATATGATAATATAAAGCAAGTATATCATATAGGGCAGATAGACAATCATAAAGAGAACTACATATAAATAAACGGGGTTACCTTTGTAGTTATCTTCCACGCACCGCTACTAGTGTTGTTCCCTCTCGAATGGATCACAAACGTTCACTAAGATTCAAACGTATGGATCCTCTGACGTAGTCCACACCACAAGGGGAGAAGTCACATTTTTCTTGCTAAAGAAAAATGGACCTAAGAAGATGAGATCAAGACAAGGATTACACTATTGTATTAGTGTATCCTTCTTAGTCTAACTTTGTTCCTCAATTGATCCTAGATCAATGAAGGAACAAAGTGAGAGGGATAGAGAGCAAGATAGGGCCTGAAAATGAGAGAGAGATATATGAGAGTTCTCTTCTTTCTCCTAGAAAATGATGAATAATGATAATCCTCTTGTTGATGATTGTATATACTCATATATATACGTCATTAATGTGATTATAGGAATGTGTCTAGGTTCATCCAAGGATGTGTAGATACATTCCAATCAATCTCCATTAATCTTCAATCAAGCCTACCAATTTTACAAGGTATGATTAAATCATACCAAATAAAGGAGGCTTGATTGGATCCTCAATGTGATTATTGGAATGTGTCTAGGTTCATCCAAGAGATGTTTAGACACATTCCAATCAATCCTCATTAATCTTCAATCAAACCTACCACTTTACATGGTATGATTAAATTATACCAAGTAAAGGAGACTTAATCTTCAATCAGGCCTACCACTTTACAAGGTATGATTAAATCATACCAAGTAAAGGAGGCTTGATTGGATCATTAATGTGATTATTGAAATGTGTCTAGATTCATCCAAGGGATGTCTAGATACATTTAAATAAATTCCCATTAATCTTCAATCAAGCCTACCACTTTACAAGGTATGATTAAATCATACCAAGTAAAGGAGGCTTGATTGGAGTTGATTTGTTCTTTTCCAAAAGGGAACAAGTCAACTACATCAATCAGGGCCATCCATTTTGGGAGAAGTCCAACTTCCTCTAATTCCAAAAGTGGAATTAATATATCTCTTGGCACAAGATTTAATGGACCGGGTCTTATTATAATCCAATTACAAAAAGCACAAGAAATAAATATAATTTAAATCAAGGTCCGATTAAATAATGTCCATGGATCTTTTAATTCAATTAGAAGATCCAAACCCTTAATCTCTACTTAATTGATAAATCTCAGCTATCAATTAATCGAGGGCCCATTACAATATCAACCCGTCTATCCAATGGATTACTCCATAAACAATCCAATTATTTATAATATTTAGAAATTGACTCCAAGTTAATTTCTTCATTTCCTCGGTGATTTGTGTGTGACCCTTCAGGTTCATCCTTAGCTAGGCTTGGGCCGGTATCGAACAGAAGCCTGTTATCATGGCACTAAACACTAGGTGAATGTTGTCGTGAATATTTAGGCATCGATTTCGTGCGGGTACGGTCCTTTCGTCTACCGTCTCCCTGCCTTAATCTAAGATATGGAATTGAGCGTCGGTTCCCATCCTTGACTAGGCAACTATGCTTAATACTCGAGACTATGCATTTCTCATTGCATCGACGCAGGGAACCATTCCCTACTTGATCAACCATTGTGGCCACAGCTTTAAGCAACATCAACGTGTCCCCGAGTGCATAGGAGATACATCTGTCATATACTGACAGGGGATGGATCCTCTTCTTGAAACCCACCATCCTCGATACACATTCTGACTGCACTGGACAAGACCTATAATGAACATGTCCGCGACATGAACACCTCTCGCCAGATCCAAGATACAACCATCGTGTGCACGTGACTATCGTGGTTCCTCAAGTCCGAGGACTACTTCCATACTATAGGAACTGGGGAACTCCAATCATACCGACCAAGCTTCCAAGGCTCCCATCTGATGATCCCCGCGAGTTACTTCAGTCGACTTGACCCCAGTCGATCAACCCACCAAGATCGTATAGGCATCCCACGTCTGTTGCCGATGAAACACGACATTCATCCAATGAATACGACTCTTAGTGCAACTCTCCATAGGACTCTTGATGCCCAGTCTCGAGGTCCTCGACTTGGAACGTTTCAGACCTAATCCTCATCAATTGGTTTTATAGCCGCCATTTAATGCGCGACCCAACTGCATGGGTTGTCCAATTGGTCTGTAGGCATCTGCTGTGACATTAAAGCATCTCAGTAACGTAATTGGTAAGCACAACAGACACATGTGCCAATGACGAACACTTACCATGTTCATCAATACAAAGTTACTTTCAATAAAGATTGGTGAATAGTTCCCAAAACCGTCAACCCAATTGGCTTTCTGGTCACCTATTCCAACAGAAGTATAAAGTCAAAAAGACAAAAAAAAAAAAAAAAACAATACATATTTTATTTTTTATTTACTCTATTACCCATATATATATATATATACTTTCCTCCAATTCTTTTTCTCATTCTTGCTGATAATACCATACATAATCTTTATAAATTTGGATTTGGATTCTTTTTTTGAGGACTTTGGTAGTAATTTTATATTATTTAAACTAAATAGTTTAGAATAAATGAATAATATTTATTTTGATAAATATTTTTATTAATAAGAAATATTATTGTTCTTGTTTAATATATATTTTTATTAATAAGATTTTTAAATCTTTGATATACTAAAATTATATTAGTATAATAGTAACTTGCATATTTTCTAATATAAAATGTAGAAAAAGAGTTAACCAGTAAAATTACAAAAAATAGTCTTTTGTTCTCAATCTATTTTTCTCGTACCAAACGAGGGGAAGTATTTGAGATTTACTCCCCTTCCAATCATACCAAACAATTTGAAGGAAAACTATTATTCTTCACCCTCCCCTCGCCCTCCCCCTTCCCCTTCCCCTTTCCTCCCATTTGAATCAAATGAACCCTAAACTGTTATATATTTGTAGTATATCAATACATTATATGTCAAATGATTAATAAATACAACTTATAACCACAATTTATAAAAATGAGATAATTTACAAATAAATACAATCAATAACAATTTAACAAATTATAAGCACAATTTAGATTATATATTTGTAGAATATCAATACATTATATATCAATTGAATAAATGCAACTTATAACCACAATTTATAAAAATGAGACAATTTATAAATAAATACAACTATAACAATTTAACAATTTATAACCACAATTTAGATTATATAAATAACAACTTATAGAAATTTATCAATAAAAAACCAAAAACCTCTTGGAGAAAACAAATTAAATCAAAATTGAAACTAACAAAAATTTAAAATTTAAAACCCCACAAACTCTTGAAACTTGAATGTTTTGTTGCTTCCCTTTTTTAATCAAATAGAAGTAGCAACCGATGGCTCCATATACTTTTATAAAAATGCAAAAAGATTGAAGAAGCTTGGAGACAAGGATAAATGAAGAAGAAAGGAGGAAAGACCCTTAGAAGTGACTCATTGTCCGTCCCTAATTGAAAAGGCATAAGTCAAGCTTAAAAATTTTAGGCTATAAATCAGGAAAAACTGAAGTCAAGCTTATTATCCCACATTGAAAAACATTAACCAAGTTTAAGTACTTGAGACTATAAATAAGGAATAACTTAAGCGAAGTTTCACTGCAAGAAAAACGTTCAATAGCAACGAAAAAAATCAGCATCGAGCTAATTAGCAAGTAAAATTTTCATTGCTAATGCATTATTTAATACAAGAAATTTACTTGCTAACAAATTTAGCAACGAATTGTTTAAAATATATATTATTAGCAACTAGAATTTTATTTGTCAATTAGCTCGACGCTGATTTCAGCAACAAAATATTTCGTTGCTATTAAGTTATTTTCTTGTAGTGCTTATTGTCCCACATTGGAAGAGCATAAACCAAGTTTACGTACTTGAGGCTATAATATGGAAAAACGTAGGTTTAATTAGTTGAATTTTTAATTATTAATTATAATAATAATACTAGTTAATTTTTTTTTTTTAAAAAAAGTAAAAGTTGTTGCACACCAAGTATGCAACTTCTATTTTTTTTTTACAAATAAAAAGGGACAAATGGTAAGTCATACATGTGGTGTGCGACTTGCCTTAACTTTGTTATAAATTTTAATATTTTTTTGAAATTAATTTAATAAATAAGCCCATATAACCTCTTACATAAAATATGAGATGTCCATAATGTCTTTAAATGAGCATGATCCTGACAATAACAAAAAATATTTCTGGAATTTGATGATGTTTGAGATAATTTTTCACAAATTTTCAACATTTTTTTTATTATATTCTTGTTTATAGATGATAGAGAGGCAAAATGAGGCTACTAGTCTACATTTCCTTTCTTGCAGCGTGATGGTTTTTCAAAGTCTTGAAAGCCACTTCATCACATAAAAATGGTTTTCATTCAAGAAATAAAGGCGGTTAGTACCTTGGACTATATTTGCAACGTTTTTAATCTTGTGGGATTAAATATATTAATCTTATAAAGTACGGGATTAAAAGTGCAACTCCTATTCTATGGGATGAAAAGTGTAATTTTGTCAAAAAAAATTATTTATTTTTATGGGACACATACTTTCTCTTACTTACGTATTTTTATTTGAACAAATTATTTGAAAAATACGTTTCAAGAAATAATTTTCAGGGAGTACTATAAGAAAAAACACAGGAAATGTGGGCCTTTTTTGTAATATTTTATATTGTATAGGGTTAATTTAGTCAATATAGTAAATGCATATACCAAAACTTAGGTATTCTAACCCTCTCCCATTTAATTAATAGTACTAGTAATTGTGGCACAGTACTCCTCTATATGTATGCAAATTCTATAATATGAAGATTTTAAAAGAATAACTATTAAAAGATAGTGGAAGTGACAAGTGAGATGAATAAATTAAAAAAGAAAACAAACAAACTAGTATCTAGAAGCATGCGTAAGGTTTAGTGTCAGCGAAATGGTTGGTTCTCTCTGCATGAGAGTGGTCGGCATGGTGCTTTTCTAGGGCACTGATTGTTTTGTTTGTTTTGTCTGTTTTGTGCTTGGTTGGTTACTCGTTAGTGTTGGTCTTGTGTTTTCCATTTGTGCAATATGGAAAGTGATCTTCTAAAACTCGATATAGTGTTGTCTCTCACGGAGGATGAAGCCCCAGGTCTGGTTATTCCGCAATCGGGCTGGGAGAAAGGGGCTGGGGGTTTTCGCTTGATGCTTGTCAGACGTCTTTTAACTCATCGTTCCGTGCTTTTTGACTCTTTGAAAGATTCGTTGGTCCGCCGGTTTCAGACTGCTCAGGGTGTTTCCGTTCGTAAGGTTTCGGACTCCCATTTTTGCTTAGTGTTCAATCATTTCGAGGATCTCCAACGTGTATTGGATTTACGCCCATGGATATTTGATCGTAGCTTGGTGGTTCTACAGCCGTTGGCCTCGACAGCGGATCCTTTAACAACGAATTTGGATTGGTGTCCCTTTTTCGTTCATGTGCATGACCTTCTGTACGCTCAACGCACTGTTGCTGTTTTGAGATATATTGGGGATTGCTTGGGTGCTTGGATGGATGAGGCCGATAACGGTCAGGATATTTCGTGGTTTAAAAATGTCTGAGTCCGTCTCAATATCAATGTCACGGTGCCCCTGAAATGTGCTCTTCGACTTTGTTCGGAACAGAGTGATGAGGTTATGGTGCATTTCTCCTACGGATGACTCCCTAATTTCTGTTATCTGTGTGGCAAGATTGGGCATATTAGCCAGTTCTGTGATCTTCAGTTTCAAGAACATTTTGTTGATCCTGGGTCTTGCACTCCATATGGTGCTTGGTTGCGAGCGACGGGTCCGATGCGCCGTTTGGGGCAGCCTTTTGTAGCTGTTTGACCAACTTATGTCTGGCGTTCACCATCGGTGGTTGATAGTGCTAGGTCAAACAGACGGGAGTTCATATTTTTGGCGATTTCCGGCGGGAGATGGATGATACTCGGCGGCTACATACGACGGAGGATGGTCACGTGGCGGTCTCTGCGTCATTTTCCAGAGCGGTTTAGTTCTCCTCCGTGGAAGTTGGATACGCGGGGTGGGCAGGCTGCGGCAGTTGCACATAAACGGTTACTGGATGAGGATAGTGAGTCAATTCGGCTCGGTCTGCAGGGTGAGAAGGGTTTTGGGCTTAGTCAGGATATTGATAAGGCAGGCCCATGTCACTTGGCTCGATTTGATTCGGTAGGCTCATCCTTAGGTTTGGTTGAGGTCCAACCCACCCCTTTGGTGAGCCTTACAGGGGTATACAGGCCCACTTCTCCACCAGATGGGTTCTTGGATGCTATTGCGACAACCCAACGGCCTGAGGTTTCTCTGTCTCGGCGTGAACGGCAGTCCGTAGAGGAGCGGTCATCGATAAACGATTTTCATCGTGGGGGCACTTCTCCACTTCAACCTATCCGAGCGCCGGGTAAGAATTGCAGTTCTGGTGGGATCCCGGCGTCTTCACTGACGAGGACATTAATTGATGTTCCTCTTTCAAAAAGAATTTCGCGTAGCCCGTCAGAGGTTGGAACTAGGGCAATAGGTTTTCGAAGGCGTAGGGCTCGCCTGCGTGGTCGGGGTCGCTGCGGTCGGAGTAGTATCGGGGGCCGTTTGGCTGGTTCGGGTTCAAAGAGACAACTCCCTTTTTCCTTTCACTTGGGTTCAACTCCTCGTCCGGCTAAGCGTCAGTCTGGGTTATCTCATCCTTAGGCGAATTCTTCTTCTTCGGCGGAGGTCGCAGTGCGACCCCACCGCTTGCCATGAGTTGTTTAGCTTGGAATTGTCACGGGATTGGGGGACCCGGGACAATTGACAATTCATTATTTGTGCAACCTTATTCGCGACCATGAACCTTTGTTACTCTTTCTCTCTGAAACTAAGTGTCGTGGTCATAAGATTGATAGGCTACGCCAGTCATTGAATCTACATGGAATTGTTGTGGATGCTATTGGATAAAGTGGAGGACTAATGTTATTTTGGAAGAAGCATCTGGATGTCACGCTACTGAGTTGTTCTAAGTATCATATTGATGTCACTGTAGTGTGGGAAGCTCGGGAATGGGGGTTTATAGGGTTTTATGATTCGAGACAGTGTCATCATGCTTGGGATGTCCTCCGTTCTCTTGGTCGTCAATCATCCTCACCGTGGTTATGTTACGGTGATTTTAACACCATTTTGTATCCCTATGAGAAATCAAGTCGATGTTCTACTCTAGTGTGGCAGATGCATGATTTTCGGGATGCACTGTTGGATGTCCAATTGGCAGACTTGGGGTTCCAAGGTCCTACTTTTACTTGGTGTAATAGGCGTTTGTCTCCGGCTACGGTTCATTGCCGTTTGGACAGAGCATTGGGTAACTTAGCTTGGCAAGGAATGTTTCCCTTATACAATGTGATTAATATTCCATTACCTTATTTGGATCACCATGTTCTTATTCATTTAGTTCAGCTGTCGCCGTCCACGACTGTGAATCAGTCAATACCTTTTAAATTTGAAGCTTCTTGGTTACGTGTTGTAGACTGTTCAGAAATTATTTCGGAAGCATGGCAAGATTGGCGAGTTGGTACTTCTTCTTTTCAGGCATTAGAGAAAATCAGGATTTGTTACGAAAATCTCTTAGTATGGAGACGTCGTAAACATGGAGCTGTTAGAAAACGTATCAAATGGTTGGAGGAAAGAACCAGTTCTCTTGAGCAAGCAATATGGACTACTGTTGTGTGTAATGTTCTTAGGGACCGGCGTTGTGAACTGGAAGAAATTTTGACGAATGAAGCGGTCAAGTGGCGGCAGCGGGCGAAGCAACATTGGTTGATTGTGGGTGATCGTAACACGCGCTTCTTTCATGCCCGGACCTCGGCTCGAGCCAAAGCAAATAGAATTCGGCATTTACGGGATGATTCTGAAGGGTGGTGCAATAGTAAAGAGGGTATCCAAAGTGTCATTTCTGGCTATTTCCATAAAATTTTCACCTCGACGAATCCGTCTTCTAAGGATTTATTGGTTGCGCTGGGAGGGATACAATCGCGGATTTCGATGGAACAAAATCAAATTTTGAGTGCTCCTTTTTAGCTTGATGAGGTTCATAGTGCCTTATTTTCGATGGCTCCAATGACATCACCGGGGCCGGATGGTTCCCCCCCTCCACTTTCTTTCAACACTACTGGGGGATAGTAGACGCTGAATTGGGAAGGGTGATTCAAGGAGTTGCGGTGGCACATCGGGCTCCCCGAGTTTCATATTTGTTTTTTGCAGATGATTCCTTAATTTTTTTAAAAGCGACGGAGGAGGCAATGATGGGGATAGGTGGCATTCGGGCCACTTATGAGAGAGCGTCGGCTCAGCAGAAATTAGACAGGTACTTGGGCTTGCCATCAGTGATTGGTAGAGCTAAGGCTGAAGTTTTTCAAGGCATCAGAAATCACATTTGGAATAGAATGGAGACTTGGTCCGAAAAGTCGTTGTCCAGCGCCGAATTTTGGTAGAGTTCCCCAAAACATAGACGAATACATTGGGTGGTTGGTCTCATCTTTGTTCAAAAAAGCGCGATAGTAGACTTGGCTTTCGAGATTTGCATAGATTTAATTTGGCTTTGCTTGCCAAACAAGCTTGGAAATTGCAAATGAATCTGAATAGCCTTCTTGCTCGGGTTCTTAAGGCTCGGTATTTCCTGCGGTCATCGTTTACGACAGCGTCTATCGGCTATAATCCCTCAGCGACGTGGCGTAGTTTAATGGCAGCCAAATTTATCACAAATGTCGGGAGTTGTTGGTAAGTGGGGAATGGTTCTTGTATCAGAGTTTGGCATGATCCGTAGCTCCCTCGGTCCTACCATTTTCGACCAATATCGTTAGTACAGCCCGGGTCGGCGGACCTTATGGTTGCTGACTTGTTGCTACCTGATCAAGATGCATGGGACTAACTAAAATTGCACTCTATGTTCTGTGAGGAGGATGTTACATTGATTGAGTCAATTCCGGTTTCTTGAAATTCTGAGCCTGATCATTTAGTATGGCATTACACACAGAATGGTTTGTTCAATGTTAGGAGTGCATATATGCTGGCGGAAAGGGAAGAAACTCGGCGTCGTGGTACGTTTTCTGAGGCTTCGGGTGCTATACATAACTCTGGCTGGAATTTTTTATGGCAAGCCAAACTTCCGGGTAAGATCAAACATTTTTGCTGGCGTCTATGTATGGGGGAGCTCCCTATTCTGTTGAATCTTCACGTCGAAACATGGAAATTGAAGGAATCTGTCCGGTGTGCAACAGTGGGCTTGAGGATGAGGAACACGTCTTCTTACGGTGTGATTTTGCTCGTCAATGTTGGGCGCTGGTTGAGGTTCCATGGGTTGTGTCTTCTAATTGGGTTGGCTCTACAGAAACATGGTTGCGGCATATGGCGGAGGAGTGTTCTGTGCACCAGTTTTTGTTGGCTATGACTCTTCTTTGGGGCATCTGCGGACATCAAAATAAACTGGTGTTTGAGCATAAGTCGAGTTCTCCACTGGCTACTGTTTTGTTTGTGAAAACATATCTACAGAATTTCCAATCTACTTGTTTGGAATTTGAGGGATGAGAGAGTATGTAGTCTTTGGTGATCTTGCTTCTGTCTGTTGCTGGTTTGAGAGTTTGGAACTTTGTTGTTTGTATACTATTTGAGGTTTATAAAAGTTTTTTACTTTTCCAGTCAAAAAAAAAAGAAGAAGAAGAAGAAGAAGCATGTGTAATAAAGTAACTTCACAAATCCATCTTCAATTTGTTTTCATACTGAATTTTTTATATCAAATTTTATTATAATTAAGATGAAATCTCACAAATCCATCTTCATCTGTTTTCACATTGATTTTTTTATTTCAAATTTTATTATATTTTTTTATTTTATTTAATATACATAATTTTATGTGTATACCTTTAAAGAAGACAGATCACATAATTTTTTATATAGATTGTGATGTGGGACCATACCTAAATATCATAAAATACTGAAATGCCCCAGCTCTAATTTTATACTTTAATAGGACATGGATTCGTGCATAATATGTTCAGAGTGTGCTGACCCCAACCTATATATGTATGAACTTACCACAATCATCTGATCAAGATTGTAGTAATGGTCCATGTTAAATTGTATAACTCGGTCATATTTATAAATATATGCCTTTCACTTCCAAGTATAACTTTAGCTGCCCCATATTTCCTTATGAGCTTAATCTCTAAACATTCTTAGTGAATTAACATCATGTGGCTATAATTAGAACCTTATCGGTGATTTTCTCACGAGCTCCGTGTCTTACAAAGCTTATTTGGAGACCATTGGACCTAATTTAGAATTCATAAGACATAAACGGACTTAGTCGAATCCAGTTTTAAATCAAATTGTATATGTTATTGCTCTCCCTTATATATAGTACATATATAGATAATAAAAAAACAAAATCCCAAGCATGCGTGGTATTTGTAAATGCTTATTTGGATTACGTGGTTATTCTGTGAAATTGTCGTTATGTGTTTATTTGTGATTATTTATGTATTATAAAGTTTGACAAATGATTTTCTTATATTATATTCTTTTGTGGTATGGTGTTGAACTAGGAAGTCATTTATGAGTATATCATTGAATTGAGATGAAGAGATGACTTACCTAGTTGGGGAACATAGTCAATGG
Source organism: Sesamum alatum (assembly GCA_034509735.1). Lineage (NCBI taxonomy): Eukaryota > Viridiplantae > Streptophyta > Magnoliopsida > Lamiales > Pedaliaceae > Sesamum > Sesamum alatum. Next base: position 15,313,890 of record JACGWO010000010.1, read on the forward strand.
TTTATGATGATGTGGTTGATGACGATGTGATTGACGATGTGAGATGAGAAAAATGAATATAAGCTAGGTACCATGGCACGTAGGGTACCGGGGTATTCCGGGTAGCGGGAAATATCCTGTGTTGATAGCTACACACTGGGGTGGTGTGGGGATGCCATGTTCATTGTGATGTCTTGTACTGATATTGCTACACACTCAGATAGTGTGGGGATATCACATTCGACGGGTATCTTGTGCTGTATATGATATGATATTGATTGAGATGAGGATGGCCGGCAGAACCATTGACTTATGTACTCCAATTAGAGTAAGTAGGGCCCGAAGAGTATAAACTATGATTCTAGATATTGTGTAGTGGATTTATCCATGATTGTGATATTGATTTCTTTGTACTTTGTCGTGATTAGATTGAATATTCATGGAATTGCGTGGCGTGTGTCTATGCGTTTATATAGGTTGATTAGCTATACTTATTGAGTAGGCAGCTCATTCCTTGCCAAATATTTTTCAGGAGATATTCCACCATGACTAGACAAATTAAATCATAAGTCGATCGTCAGTACTATTAGGTGGGTCAGCAGTGATATCTTGGGTTGAGGTGTCTAGCTATATAACTACATAGATATTAGATTTTTATTTCAATTTTTGTTTTACGATTTATTGGTTTAATCAATTTTTCTTGTATATATACACATATTAGAAACTTAATGGATTTTTATTTTGAGTTTGTAATAACTATAAACAATAATTTTCACATTTCCTTATTTATAAATGCTAAGGTTTAGTATTGAATACAATACTTGGATGACGTATGTCCTTTTGTGACGTGTACATAATATATTGATTAAAACATAGGTTATCGTATTAGGTTAAAATGTGAATTCTTTATAAGATGGGATGTAATTACGGAGGGGGTGTCACAACTTGAGCCTACAAATAGGAATAGCTTAAGCCAAACTTATTGTCCCACATTGGAAAACAATAAGCCAAGTTTAAGTACTTGAGGCTATAAATATGAAAAAAGTTTAAGCCCAAAAAATATTTATATTTCACTATTTTTTTCAATTTTTCTTAAAAGTAAGGTCAAAATCGATTTTAACTGGGTCACCTATTTTGACCGGTTTTCCTGGATTTATACCAGGTCACACCGGTTTTGACCACACCGGTTTTGGACTTGTGAACCGCCTCGAACACATGATTGGTTCCCGATTGAACCGACCGGTCTGGTCTAGTTTTCAAAAGATGGCCCAGTAGAGAACGAGAAAGTGATTTGCCTCAGTTGTCGATAAGTTGGAGCACACCTCTCTAATTCATCCTTCAACTGACCCCTGGAAATCAAATATAATATGGGTCAGGAGCAGGGCAATAACCTAAACAAGAAGTGTGAAAGAGCATTGAAGAACACAATAGATCAAAGACTCACCTAGCAGCTTGTAAATTAGACAGAAATCCTGAACCTCCAAACGTCTATACGAGCTAGGTTGGATAAAGAAGGTAAGACATCATTGCATAACCTCCACCCAAACACCTTCACCTTATTAGCGACTTGTCTGGACCAAAGGAAACTCTAGGATATGGGATGGTCTCCAGCACACGGTCTGTCGGGTTAACGGTTTCGCCGCGTCCGTGATTCTAACGGCGAGGTGGTGAGCACTTCTAACAATAAAGTTTCCCCTAGAATGAAGAGCTGTTGGGGTCAATGAATTGTGCGACGCGCGCCTCCACAGGGGCATGTTGTGTTGTGGGGATGGGTCTAAAATCAAGTTCCTTCAGCACCGATCTATCACTCCCCACCTTAATCGGAGCACCATTTCCAACTTTCCATCATCACCCCTCAAGAATCAAAGGTCGTGTCCCAAGAATGCTTCGCCAGGTAAAGGACGATCTTGCACCAAGAGTGGCTGAAAAGAAGTCTGAAGAGGGGTAATATTTAGCTCTGAACAGCCGTCCCACCAAAGATCCTGGGTGTTGAATTAGCCTCCAAGCCTGCTTAGCCAAAAGAGTGTCATTGAAATAGGAAAGTGTAGGGAATGAATTGGATGGATAGTGTGGGAAATTATGTATTATGAAGTCGATGCAAGAGTTAGACTCTTTATCTTAAAGACAATCATTGCCCCGCTCTGGTGCTCATGGAATCGGCAAGTTGTCTCCCAAGATACAACTTACTATCTCAAAGTAGCAACACTACAAACTTTGAGAAATGGTGAACCAAATAATATTTTGAAACTCTCTTGATAAACTCTACTTGCAGAATGGACATGTCTAATCAGAAAAGATGCCTTTGAAAGGTTATGACCTTTCATCCGAATGGACGCATCATCTCACCCAAAGGACGTATCATTTCACCCAAATGGACGCATCATTTCACCCAATGGACACATCATTTCAACCAAAGGACACACCTATTAGGTTGATTAGACACGTCCTGATGAAAATTAGGGGCCATGAACCATCATCTACGTGTCACGAGCTTGTTATGCGTCGCACATCGTAACCAATCACTTGTCACGATTTAATCCAATAGACATAATTTATTAAATGAATTTAGTCTTTAATTTATCATTCACCATTTTCCAACATAAAGTTTTTGAAACCCAAGATCCCCAAAGCCCTGTGATCTGCACATCTTCTGCCAAGACACCTAATGATTCGCCTATTACCATGATTATTCCACTAGAAATCCGATCAACTGCTAGACGAAAGAAATCGGTAATTTAAAAAATGACATAGCATAGAAAGGGATGGATTGTAAAATCGCTTTAATAAGGATTTGTTTGCCCACCGAGGACAGAAATTTAGCATTCCACATTTGAATCCGCTGGAGCACCTTGTCAAGAATGTCGGCGAACATCTCTCCTTATACCTCCCTCCAACAGCCGGAAGTCATGTTTATCGACCCTGGAGACCCCAAGTGTGTTAAGGAGTTGCTCCTTAGCCTCGGGTTGGATGTGTATGTTCAACACCATGCTGGACTTGTCCAAATTGATCTCTTGGCCGAAAGTTGCTTCATATCTACGTAATAAGGAGGAAATAGCCTGCATCGTCTCAACAAAAGATCAAAGTGTCATCTATGAATAACAAGTGGTAAATACAAGGGTCGTCTTAGAAATTCGGACCCCTCTAAGCAAATTATCACTCTCGGATTCACAAAACAAACTACTCAACACCTCATAACAAAATAAGAAAAGGGAAGGCAAGAAAGAGTCCCCTTGACGGAGGCCCCTCTATGGACGTACATTGCCAAGCACCTCACCACTAAGCACAAACGAATATGAGACCGTGAAAACCAAAAGGAAAAGTGAGACTCACGAAGCGGGAATGGAAACTTAACCTATAAAGTGTGCTCTTCGGGAACCGCCATTCCACTCTGTCATAAGCTTTGCTCATGTCGAGCTTGATCGTTGCAAACCATTTTTTCCCTTGTCTTAGATTTCAAAAATTGATTGATCTCATAAGCCACAAGAATATTATCAGTAATCAACCTTCCAGGAATGAAGGCAGATTGGGATTCAGAGATAATCAAATTCATGAAAGGCTTAATCCAATTAGCTACTGATTTAGAGGTGATTTTATGAATATGATGTCACATAAGCTAATCGGACGAAATTGACTAAGCGTTTCCGGCTCGTCGCATTTCGGTAAGAGTACAATATGAGTGAAATTCAAGGATGCATCAAGTTTTTGGTTATTAAGAATATCAAGCACGACATTAGACACATCTTTACCGATAAGAGGCCAGAACTTATGATAAAAAAATAAGAGGCATACCGTCTGCCCTGGGAGATTTAAATGGGAACATTTGATTAATGGATTTTGCCACCTCTTGTTCTACAAAAGGTTCACTAAGAAATTGGTTCATTTCCGTTGTCACTTTAGGTTCCACAGAACGTACAACATCCTGAATAGCCACAATGGTCGGATTAGATGAACTGAAGAGGCACCCGAAGTAATCTGTGATGATCGATTGTATCTCCGGTTTTTCCATCCGCCAAACCCCACTATTGTCTCACAATCTAGAAATAGAATTCCTTTAAAAGTGGAAAGATGCCCGATTATGGAAGAACCTTGTATTCTTATCCCCCTCTCCTAGCTATTTCGCCTTGCCACGTTGCTTCCACATGATCTCCTCATGGGCCAAGTATTTCTCAATCTCTGCCATGCACGAGCAAATTTCTGCTGAAACATCAATGGTGGCGGGTGTAACATCCATAAATTTTTATACATAATTGTAGGATTAATTGATACTTATTTAAGAAATTAGTTAAATAGTAAATAAATTATAGATTCAAATTTTGATCATATTAAAACTTGAACGAATTAAGTTGGAGTTTTATAAAATATTTTTGGTTAAATTTATATAGGTGTAGAAATTAAGGGACTAAATCAGTAAATTGAAATTTTAATAAAATGATTGAAAAAAAAAAAAGAGGTGAAAATTTTGGGGGTGCTGCCACCAAGAGACTCTCAACATGGTGTCATGCACACCATGCCAATATATAATAATTATAAAAAAAAAAAAAACAATCATTTACCAAAACACACAAACACACACTTCTTTCATCTCTCTCTCTCTCTCTCTCTCTCTCTCTTTCAACCAGGTAAGGCAAAAGAAAGATAAATTCGGTTTCTAATTATTATTACTTTATATAATTATATTATTTAATTAGTGCATTTACTAAATATGCTTTGTATTATCCGATTTATTATTTAATCAAAAAATTCAATGGATCTGAGTAGTTATATCAAATTAGTGATCGGGTAAATATTTAATTGGACCGGGGACATTATAACCAATAAATTAGAGTTTATTTAATGTATTAGATTTAGTCGATGTTATAAAGGATTTACTCAAATTAACCAAGTTTATTAACCAAATACATAATTGTACATACTAAAGTTTAAATAATTATTATAATAGTGAAGAATTGGCATAAATTAATAGGAATAGTAGAAAATTATGTTTGAGCAATATTAAGAAATTATATTTGAGAAAAATTATGTTTATTAAAAAGGAAGATGGGATTTTTTTTAATAATTATATTTAGGGATGTTATAGAGAGCGATAGTTACAAAAATATGAGGGGTTTGATAAAATAAGCTCTCATGAGTTAATAGATAAATTAGATATATATATATATATCTAGAAAACTTAGTATGTCTAGTAATTTAGAAGAAAATGGAATGGAGGTTTGAATTTCGATATAAATGAAATATTAGAAGATTGATGAAAAATGAACAAATATTATTTAATATTTTCTCTAGAATTTATAATATTCATGATATAGTGATTATACGTATTATATCCTATTATAGGACGTAATGATAAAGCAAAGGGTTGAACTGTTCATTCTACTGACGTAATCATTTCAGATTTGAGGTAAGTATAGTTAATTGGATTTCTATATATATCTTATATACTATATATATTTTTGTATTGTATACATGATTGCGACGGCTATTTATCTGGTTATATTGTTATTGTGTGGAGTTGTCATTATATGCTTATATGTGGTTATGGTGTGAAAAAAGACGAATGAATGATTGTGCGATGCCATGCTATTTTATTGTGGATTGAAATTATATGATGATATTATGGATGGAATGTTGTGAATTGAGATAAAGAGATAGCTTACCTAACTGGGGGCATACTACAAATGGCTTATGATAATATGATTAATGACGAGTTGTGTGTTGTCATTGATCAGTGGAGATTATGTGACATATCATACGAGTTGTGCGTTGTGTGATATGATCATATGATTGATGTGGGATATCATACGAGTTGTGTGCTGTGTGATATCACTACAAAAAAATGGGGGAATTGAATGTTAGAATAGGTGACCAGAAAGTCAATGGTATTGGTTGTTCTGAGAACCATTCGTCAATCTGTGAACAAGTAATATTATGTTAATGAATGTAGTAAGGGTTCATAGGCATGAGTTTGTTGTACTTACTGCTTGCATTGCTACGATGTCACAACAAACGCCCACAGACTGAAATAACGTTTTGGGAAATTGGAACTACGCTTGGAGGTAGGTTCATGAAATCAGTTTCGCCGAATCAGTCTGAAATACTCCAAGTCAAAGGAATCTCGAGACAGGGCATCGAGAATCCATTTGAGACTTGCACTAAGCATCTGCTGTCGTGTTTCATCGACGGGTGACGAGGATCGTCTAAGCAGTGTTAGTGGGTCGGCCTGCTGGGGAGCGGCCGACTGAGGTGACTCGCGGGAATCGTCATATGGAAGCCACTCGGGCTTGGTCGGTATGACTCGCATTCCCGGTTCCGATAGTACGGGATTAGTCCTCGGACTTGAGGATCACGGCAGTCCCCTACATACTAAGGCTGTATCTTGGATCTGGTGAAATTTGACCGATTATATCACATGGTCATCATAAGCCTCGTCCAGTGCAGTCGGAGTATGTAAGAACGGTGAATTCCAAGATAGGATCTGTCCCCTGTCAAAGGATATGACAGCAAGATCTCCTATGCGCTCGGAGATGGTTTAGATTCACAAAGTCTATGGCCATAGCACTTGATGTAGTGGGAAAGGATTTCCTACGTCGAGTTAAACCTATCTCGAGCATTATGCATAGTTGCCTAGTCAACGATGGGAACCGACCCCTAGACTAAAGGCCGGGAGACAGGCGACAGTAGGACCGTACCCGTACGTATCGAGCGTCGGTAGGACCGCACCTGCGTATAACTCGGAGCCTAAATGTTCACACCATAAATTCACCTAGTCTCTAGTGCCATGGACCGTTGCTAGATGGCCACCCATGGTAACGGACTACTTTGGTTATGTAAATAACAAAAAGTAGGTCCAAGTCTAGCTGAAAGGTGAACCTAAAGAGTCACACCCGCTACACCAAATGAAAGGGAATTAATTTGGAATTAATTCCGGGAGAAGGTTTAATTTAATGGAATTAAATTATACTTCTTGGAGATTCAAGCCTCGATGAATTATTTGGAATAATCGGGCTTGAGTTTATAAATTAGATTTATGAATTTTATAATGCATGGGCTTTCCCTTTAATTAGATTAAGGGTGAATTAATTAATTAGTGGGCTTGGTATATTAAATAGGATTTAATATAAAATCCATGGGACTATTTAATTTAGAATTAAATAATCTCATTCTATGGAATTAATTAATGGGCTTGGTATATTAAATAGGATTTAATATAAAGTCCATGGACTATTTAATTTGGAATTAAATAAAGTCCATTCCATTAATTAATTAATGGGCTTAGTATATTAAATAGGATTTTAATATAAAGTCCATGGGATTATTTAATTTAGAATTAAATAAAGCCCTTTCCATAAAGCCCATCAAAATGGATGGACAAGATTTGATCTAGAGAATGATGAGATGAAGGGCCATGATTAATTTGACTTAATCAAAGCCTAATTTGACTAGGATTTGACTAGGTCAAAATCCTAGTCAAAGTGTGTCTCTTTGGAAGAGTTTGAGAAGGAATAGGAATTCCATCTTCTATAAATACTCAAAAAACACACACTCACACCTACTATTCTCTACAACTCTCATCTCTCAAATTCTCTCTCAAATTCGTCCACCCTCTTTCTTCTCTCCAAGAAATATACTTTGTTCTTCTTGATGTTATTCAAGTTAAGAACGTAAGAGACGCCGGTTGCGTTAATTGATAGCGTGTACCGATGTCTCTTCTCCCCAAAATAATTTCTTGCTAGCACAAGGGTTGTTTGCTTTCCGGTGGAGCGAGTGAGATGATTTAGAGGGTCTCTTCTTGAGATCTTGGTGCAAAACGGGGAACAATGCATGTAGCCGAACGAAGACAAAACTACAACCGGGTAGGTTCTTTAATTATGGTTTTCGTTTCTAATTCTATGGCCTCCATGTTGTGTTTTATTGAACATGAGATACACCGAACGTCCGGGAGAATCAAGGGCACACCCCTTGATTCGTTTATGTATATTATGCGTAGTTTAAATTCCATTTGATTATGCTTTGTAATTTTTATTACGCACTATTTCGCGCTTCCGCTATTCGCGTTAATCTCCCGGGACGATCCACATATTTCTTTCAGTGGTATCAGAGCCCGGTTCGGTGTATAGGCCTAGAATTCTATGTGCTATGTGCGTTTAAGCATGATAAACGTGTTTTAATTTACGTTTATAGCATGTTTATCGTAGATAATTATTGGCGTTTAATTTTGCATGGGATTTTGGATCTTGGTTTTCTTGAATGTGTTTATACATATTCTAGGGTTTAATTTATCTTGTGGTTCAGAAAAATTGCATGAAAAATCAAAAAGGAGTGAAAAACGGCGAACCGGCAGCAGCAGCATGCTGGCCGCTGGCCGCGCACACAGGGGCGCGGCCGGGCGCGCGTGCAGGCAGGGGCCTGCGCGCGCCCGGCCAGCGCGCGCGGCCGCTCGCGCAAGCGCTAGGCGCAGGCGCGTGCTGGGCGCGCGCGCTGTGTGCGCAGGCAGAGGAGCCTGCGCGCGCGCGCGCGCCTGGCCGGCCGACTGTGCCGTTTTCCGTTTCTCTCCCGTTTTTGGCTCGTTTTTCAAAAACTGTTTTTTCTGAATTATTTTTATGATATTTTCTGCATTATTCTGTACCCGTTGACTTAGAATATTTATTTTTTGAGATTTGGAATTTCCTAAAATAAATATTGCTTGGTTGATGAGGAAAGGGTTTCCTAACAAGATTTAATTTTTGCAATGGTTGCACCAATGATCAAAATTCATATGTGAAATTTCGCAATAATTTCTGCGTTTTATGATGTTGGACATCATGGTTATTTTATGGCTTGAGTAGATCTTGACATGTATTAATATTGCACAAATTGTTGGATTTTGGAATTCTTGAATAAATGGGCATATTCTTGAATTGTTGATTTTTGTGTTTCAGAAAATTCGATTTTTTCTGTATAATTCTGGGAATTTTTCTGAATTAATTAACTTGGGGCATTTTAATTTTGGTTGAGATTTTATATTTCATAGAATTAATATTGCCTTGTTAATTATGGAAAAGGTTTTTCCAACAAAAATCGTTGTGCATAGGTTGCACTATTATCCAATGTTTGGTGTGGATATTTTACATGTAGTTTCTGCATTTATTTTATGGTATGGATTATCATGGATGTTGGGATAGCATATTTTACGTGGGATATGTATTTGTGCTATTTGTGTTAATTGATTTGACAAAGGGTGATCACAAAGCCCCTAGACCGCATGTATGGTTTATTTACATTTATTTGTTGGGTTGTGGCCTGTGTGCCTCTTTATTTTCCTCTCTGTCTCTCTTCTAGTGCCTTGGAATAATAAGGCTTTCTCTCTCCCTCCCAATGTACTCCCCCCAAATGTTTAATTGGGGTTTCTTATTTTATGATGTAATGAGAGTAGAATAAGTGGCGAGGTTTTATTTTTTTTTGTAAATAAAAGCTGCAAGAGAAGACAAGCCCAAGGTGATGGAGGCCCATGGAGGTTGCCATCAGATGGCCCACGGAGGATCCATGGAGAAGAAGCCCGGTGTAGGCCCACGATGGAGAGCCCAAGAAGATAAAGAGGACTTACAAGGCCCATTGCATGTAATGGGTTATTAAATCTTGTAATAGTGTAGGGCCTACCCTTAGATTGACCATAGATCCACTGCGGGCTCAGTGGGTCGCATAGGTTTGGGCTTGTGATCATCCTACAGGGGCGTGCTAGGCTTTATTTTGCATGCGATGCGTATTATATGCTTATGATTATTCTATATGCTTTATGTATGGTTACATTCACGCTTAGAATATTTCTGCCATAACGCACGCAATGCAATACTTAATATATGTGATGAGGTCTCGTTCTATCAAAACTCTCACTTGGTTGAACCAAGTTAAATATAGACCCTTAATAAATGGACTAGGACTCTGGGAGTCTGTCCAAGCCTTCCATCCATGGCAAAAGTGAGGAAGATCTTTTAGGTCGATAGCGTGGTCTCACGAGTCGTGGCACGACTATCGTGCTTAAAAGAAGCTGCACTTTGTCATGAACGATGAGTAGACTGCTGTTACCTGTCTCACGAGTCGTGGAGGTAGCAGTGAGTCTATGAATCGGTTGATTGGGTCGGGTCTAACGCCCGAATAACGTGATTCGCTTGGAGTCCTCGGGATCACGTGAAAGGGTGAGGCAATTATCTTGGGAATCTCGTGGAACGAGAATGGTATGGAATACCTCCCACAGGTTCTTTTCCCATGCGAATCGTAAAAGCGGGGTATGGGGGAGATCGCTGTGGATCCCGAGCCCACTAGGAAAGGATTTCCCGAAAACAACGTTTGAGAGTGCCGTGTTTTCGTAGAAATAGTGGGAGAGGTTAAGGACTAAAGACCGAGACTTAACCAAAATATTACTTCACTCTGCTTATTATTTTCTGCTTTACATATATGTTGTGAATGTCTAAGAATCCACCAAACACATCACTAAGAGGCTCATTAAAAAGGAACCAATTACGCGAATTGACTGCGAAATCTTAAGATGGTCTTAGATTTCCAGAACCTTAACTCACATACCGGAATGAGGACGTTCCTCAGCCCTTGCCGGAGGATTCGACAACTAAGGTAACGCTTGGCGTTCAAAAGTTGAAAGATGACCACCGGCAAGTAGGATATAATGATGTTGGCTCAAACTATGCTTCGCTTGCATCATGTCTATATGGTCTTGGACCAGGATGTGGGGTAAAATGCAACGAAGGCATGTTTGGAGCTAAGATGACGGAAGGGATGTCGGTACAAAGAACATGGAGTGATGATGCAATCCCTAGTGGAGAAACTCAAAAGACCTCCATGTCAGTCTTGAAAAAGAGACGTACATTGACATGATCCTTCAGTCTCTTCCTCCCTCCTACGAACCATTAATTATCAACATGAATGAGCTTAGAAAAGATCTTCATAGGTTGGTAATTATGTTGGTCTAGTGCGAAGCAACGACTGCAAAATCTGCGCCGTCGGTACTAGTAGGAGAGGCTTCAACCTTCATGGTGAAAGGCAAGGGTGCCAGACGCCAAAAGAGGAAGAAGGGTAAGGTAACATCAACTATTAAGCACTTCAAGTGTTGTTCCTTTACAACACAAGGTGGAGGTAAAGGAAAGCAAAAGGTTCAAGCAGTCAAGTTCATAGATTCTAAGAACGTAAGCATTCACTGTCGTAAAAAGGGCCATTGGAAAGGGGAGTATTCTAAACCCCTCTCCAATGTAGGTAAAATTTGATATTGAGTATTGACATGATCACTTTTTGGTATTTGATACCATTCCTATCACTAATCTGCGGGGTTTGCAGAAAGTGAATAAGGACTTAAAAGCCAAGAACAGTTCTAGGATTCAACAATGGCAAGGTCCATTGATGAAAAGGACTAGAGACTTGTTAGGCCCATAATCGTGATCATGTTAGGGTAATATAGGAATTACGTAACCTAGCATGATCAAAAGTATGTCTCTTTGTTGGACAAAGGTTTTATTACATACAAAATTATTGAATATTGATTCATGTTTGCTAGTACGTAAATTCCTAAAATACCATCCCATAAAAGGTTTATGGATACTCAAAATTCAAATTATTTAAATGGATTAATCAAGACCAACTTACAGATTTGGCATCTACAACAGCTAGGACGTTTCTTCTTATTAAAAGATAAGTAATTGGAAAGTTCGATGAATCTAGAAATAGATGATTCGAATCGACTAAATTTACAAGTCTTTTATGAAGAAGAAAGTCCGAAAGCTCTTTGTTGGACAAAGTAGGCTTGCCAAATAAGTCTATTGGAAGGGATCCAATAAGACAACTGTAGGTTGCTAATACACAAGACCATAAGAGGGTTCAAAAGTCTAAAGGTCCATGGGATTATTTAATTTAGAATTAAATAAAGCCCTTTCCATAAAGCCCATCAAAATGGATGGACAAGATTTGATCTAGAGAATGATGAGATGAAGGGCCATGATTAATTTGACTTAATCAAAGCCTAATTTGACTAGGATTTGACTAGGTCAAAATCCTAGTCAAAGTGTGTCTCTTTGGAAGAGTTTGAGAAGGAATAGGAATTCCATCTTCTATAAATACTCAAAAAACACACACTCACACCTACTATTCTCTACAACTCTCATCTCTCAAATTCTCTCTCAAATTCGTCCACCCTCTTTCTTCTCTCCAAGAAATATACTTTGTTCTTCTTGATGTTATTCAAGTTAAGAACGTAAGAGACGCCGGTTGCGTTAATTGATAGCGTGTACCGATGTCTCTTCTCCCCAAAATAATTTCTTGCTAGCACAAGGGTTGTTTGCTTTCCGGTGGAGCGAGTGAGATGATTTAGAGGGTCTCTTCTTGAGATCTTGGTGCAAAACGGGGAACAATGCATGTAGCCGAACGAAGACAAAACTACAACCGGGTAGGTTCTTTAATTATGGTTTTCGTTTCTAATTCTATGGCCTCCATGTTGTGTTTTATTGAACATGAGATACACCGAACGCCCGGGAGAATCAAGGGCACACCCCTTGATTCGTTTATGTATATTATGCATAGTTTAAATTCCATTTGATTATGCTTTGTAATTTTTATTACGCACTATTTCGCGCTTCCGCTATTCGCGTTAATCCCCGGGACGATCCACATATTTCTTTCATTGAAATGGTAACAGGAACGATTTTTTTAATTTTTGGAACGATAAATAATTCACTGGATCCTTTTGGACTGCCATTAGGAACGGTTAAGGAACAGGAGGCAATCCGTGGCAATAAAAGGCGATCCTAATGATTAGGAACGGTAACAAGGAGACCGTTCCTATTTGGAAATGGTTTTTGGCATATTTTCTGTATACCATTCCTAATGACCTTTGTATGTATGAATTTATAATTTTTGCATTTGGAACACCTTATAAATTTTTGGAACGGCCACATCGAAATTAAATCGTGCAATTACGAACGGTAGTTAGAACACATGTTGGAATTGTCATCATAAGTTGTAGATACATTTTTAGCATGGTGTCTGGAATACAAGTTGGAATAGTCTGTTGTATAAATTAGGATCAGTAACTGCAATACATATTGTCGCGTTTGTTAGGAACGATTTTTGCACTCCAACTTTGGAATACCACTTTGGACTGGTTTTTGGTATTTCCTTTAGAACGAATGCCTAACCACGAAAGCATTAATTTTGGAATACATGTAGGCACGGTAAGTCCCGTCTTTAGGAACGATTGACTTCTATGTTTGGAATGGAGTTTTCATCGGTATTGGGAACGGTAACTGATTTAGAACAGTCAAATGTTGGAACGGTTTTTGGCGCTCACTGGCCGTCTAAAGTACCATTCCTAACTAATGACTTATTAATTTTTTTTATAGTAATAATTGTTATCATTTAAATATAAATTAAATTATTAATAATATTTTTAATTTTGATTTTATAATTAATATTTAAATATGAAAAAATGTGTAATTTAGAAATAAAAATTATATTAAATATGAATATTATCCGATTTAATTATCAAAAAAAATAAAAAAAAATACATAATCTACTCCTCGTCCCGATTGGCCTCACCATCTCGTCAATATCTGGAAGCGTGGGGTCTCTAGGAGGCCGTGACGGGCTGGCGCCGGAGTGACTGGTCTGCATGGCCTTCATCATGCCCATCATGTCCATCATCATCTCCTCAAGACGGACCATCCGACCCTCCATGTTTGACGAAGGCGCTGGCTCTGGTGGTGGCGGTGGCGGTGGCGGTGGTGATGGCGAGGTAACGGTCTGGCTGAGACCCAGGGCCTCAGAACCAAGACCGAATACTCGGCCCTTGTTCTTACCCCCGACGCAAGCCAGCCACATCTCCTGCTCGGTCTGCGCCACCGAGCCCTCTGATTCGGCCGGAGGATCCCCAGTACTGGCTGTGGCCTGAGACTGGTGATCCTCCATCATCTTCTCGAACATCTCCTACAAAAATAATTAGAATAAATTAGAAAATTTTCAAACATTAAAAAAAAAAAAATTAGAATGTCTTAAGTACAACTTACCGCCACCTCCGCTGCCCTCGGCCAGCTCCAGCCGCCGTCGGCCTTCTTCTTGTAGCATCTGGAGAATAACTTCATCTGCTTCACTGGTAGGCCGAGCTGCTCCTCCTGTTAAAAGAAATGGAAAACAGTTATTATCATTTTAATTTAATAATAATAAATACTTGAAATAACATTAAATATCTTACCAATTTCCGCTTGTTCATACCGACGGAGACAGATCCCCCACGGTACACAGTAGTAGATGCGGCTGGGTTGGCGTTCCGGTTCGTCTTGTTCTTCTCGCACTCCTCCTTGAACTCCGGGGACTCCCAGTACAAGAGGAGCTGCCGCCAGACCTCGTTCGCCAGCCATAGAGGCTTCTACAGGGACTGTCTGGCGAGGACAAACTTCTTCCTAAGGAACTTTCCCGCCCAAACGTGGAAGATCTTGAACATCAACTCGTTGTCGGCGTCCCACCAGTACGTCATCTGTATTAAAAATATATGTATATATATATATATATTTAGAACTTAGATTGTTAAAATATTTTTTTAAAAAAATAATTGCCATTACCTTCAAACTCTCAAACCAGAAATGTTGGTGCTCTGGCAGCACCTTGCGCAAACTGCCCAAAGAATGGGGATAGTGTCCTCGCACGACCGCATACATGCGCTCGTGGATCTTCCGATCACTGCTGAAATTATAAAATAATTATTTAAATTACAAAAAAAAATTTAAAATATACCTAGCGTCGGCGAGTGTGATGTACTGGCGCGCGGATGGTGATGGGAGAGTTGGGGCCAGTAGGGGTGGTGGTGGTGGGGCAGCCCATGGACGGGCCGGATCGACCGCCGGTGCGGTAGTGGATGGCCGCCACCCTCCTCGACGGGTGCATCGATAGACGCACTGGGCTGCTGATCCGGCATAGGTGGTGCGGGTGCCTGCCCCCCTGCTCTGCCGGTGGTGGTGGTGGTGGTGTGGTGGTCGAAACATTGCTTTCCCATCCTGGGAAGCAACATCGGCCGGCGGTATGGCCGGTGAGCCACGACCACCTCTTCGAGGTAGGAAATCCCAACCAGACATGATCTACAATTTGTTTAAAAAATATTAGTCGTATGAATTTGAAAATAACGACCGCAAACTAAATCCTAAAATTATATACTAAGTCCCAAAATTAATACCAAAAATTTTCCTACAATATTGACTAAATCCTAACATTATTTCCTAACACACAAAATTGACGCTTAATTACACTAAATCCTTCTATATTTCCTATATATCTATACTAAAATACCAATATTTGACCCTAAAATTGCACTAAATCCATCTATTTTTCTATATATTTATACTAAATTCCAAAATTTGACCCTAAAATTGCACTAAATCCTTGTATCTTCCTATATATTTATACTAAATACTAATATTTGCCTATATCTTTACAGAATATTATAGAAAATTTCTTAAATTTTCTAAAATTTAAGAAAATGAACAAATTTCATATATTATGAGTAAAATTTGATTTAAAATTTTGTTAAGAATACATAATTTTTTAAAATTACATAAAATTCTAAAAAAATATTAAATTTATAGAAAATGACATACAAAATTTTAAAAATTCAAAAAATTATCAGAAAAATCACCAAAAATTTTTAATATACAGGAAATTTTCTGAAAATTTGTGAATTTTCATAATTTCGGAAATTTACATTACAATTATGGAATTTATTTAAATTTACAGAAAATAAAATTAAATTGTAACAAAATTTGCAAAGTTTTAGATTTTAAAAAAATACAAATTTCCAGTTTTTTAAAACAGAATTGCACTTGAAATTTTTAATAATATTACAAAATAATATCCTATATTCCATCAAATTTAAAGAAATTCGATTAAAATTCAAAAAATTAATTAACTACATAACATTATTTTCCAAATTTTCAATATAGAAAAAATTGAATTTTACATAACATTATTTTCCAAATTTCCTATATTCATCAATTATTGGCATTAAATTCTGAATTTAACATAAAAAATCACAGAAATAATAGAAAATGCACAAAAATTATAGAAAATTACAACATAATTACCATAAAATATTCAGAATATTACAAAAAAATCCAATAATATACAGAATTTATAGATTAATCCCCTAACCAAACAGAAATTACAGTTCAAGCCCCTAACTAAACAGAAATTACAATTCAAGCCCCTTACTAAACAGAAATTACAGAAAAATACCCTAACTATATAGAAATTACATAAAATTTCCAATCATTACAAAATTTGACACAAAACTCCCAAAACAGAAATTTACATAAAAAAAAATTAAAAAAAGGGTTGCACAGGAATCGCTACTTGGTAGTTGACTGGTGGTGGACGACGGTTGGGATGCGGACGGCAGAGGCAGAGGCAGACGGCGGACGACGGTCTGGGTGGTGGTTTGGACGGCGACAGTGGAGGTGGCATGGCTTGGACGGCGATGGGCGAGAGAGAGAGATGAGAGGGAGAGTGAGAGTGAGGGAAGAAAAATCAGCCAAGGGTCGAATATATATTAGATATTTGGAACGGTCGTGATAAATAAAACCCGTTCCTAATCTCAGGCCAACTAAAGAAAACGACATCGTATTCTTTGTAATATGATGTCGTTTTGGTACCTTCTACTGAGAGTTGACCTAAACAGGAATGGTCACTTAGTGGTAGGGTCGTTCCCCAAACCGTTCCCAATTGCTACCGTTCTAAATTACAAACGACCGTTCCCATATCAATTCCAAATACTTAGTACTTGGAATTGTACTAATAGGAACGGTCACTTAATAGAAAATGTGTTCCCAACCCCGTTCCTAAAGTAAGAAACGTATGTCGTTTTCAGTTATGAACATAGCTACCGTTCCTAATTTCATGTGCACCTATTCCTATATGTATTGCAATATTTCTTTTATCTTATTACATAATAACTATAAATTAAGAAAAACATGTTCCGGACACTCATATGATTGAATTAAGGTACACAATTGGATATTTACAAGAATTTCAAATTACATAGTAATTTCTGCAATATATACACACGTTCAGAATATGAAGTATATTTGTATATTTATTTTTGTTAGTTTTTCATAGATGTAACTAGGATCCTATGTTGTTGTACTGCACGGCATAATCAGACCGTCAAAATTATAATCAAACCGTTAGATATGATGTACCATAAAAATAATACATTATATGTAGTTTTGTGAAATTTTGGTGTGCGGTTCTCGAGATATCGTATCCGGTCAGTATTCATCATAGGAAAAACAGATGCATCCTTAAATCCGGGTTGCTGATTGAAAATCAGACGTTGGACATCAATTCATATCCATAATCTTGTATGTGCTCAAAAATGGTGTCGATCCGGCTAACGGATGTTGAGATATCGGACCAATTGGTTGGAATTATAATACTAGGAACGGTCACACAATAGACAAGGTGTTCCCAGTACCGAACCTAAAGGAAAGAATGATGCCGTTTTAATACACACACGTATTTACCGTTCCTATTGTAATATGGAACGGTCGTATATAAACTGACCGCTCCAATAGTTGATTTTCCCACCAATTTTCTATTGGGCGCCAAAACGAAATATTGGACTTCAGTTTGGAACGGTCGTAGGTTTTCATCGACCGTTCCTAATTCAAATTTCCCTCATTTTTTTATTAGCCGCCATATTTGAAAAATTGTACCTTAAATAGGAACGGTCCTGATAAAATTTGGACCGTTCCTAATTCAAATTTTCCTCATTTTTTTTAATTAGCCGCCATATTTGAAAAATTGTACCTTAAATGGGAATAGTCCTGATAAATTTGGACAGTTCCTAATTCAAATTTCCCGAATAAAATATACGTTCCTATTTTTAGAATTTATTCTAATTTCTTAGAATAATCAAAATACATCTATCGAATACAATTATTACAATAAGGCTAATAAAAAAATTACAGAAAAATTTCTGAAAAATTCAATAAGTCTCTTCATCGGACTCAGCCTCGTCAAAGTTATTTTCATCTTTATCTTCAGATTCACTGTCTGGCGAGCGCGACGGCCCTGCTCCATGATCAACGACCAACTGTATTCCCGTTGGGTCATGCAGTTCAAAGGTTTGGTTATCTATTACAACATCTTAATTAGGTACGACTTCATCCATCTGATAGGCGACCTCGGTCCATCGCGAGTCATCGATTACTCTTCGAGCCTTGATTTTGCAAACAGCTTTCCAATCGACTTGGTCCCTCTTCATGCTCGGGTAATCCGCGTAGTAGACTTGTACTGTTTGTTGTGCCAGTATGAATGGTTCATTCTTTTGGTAGAGCTTTTTGAAGTTGACATCATCGACGTGATAATGAGGGTGTATCTTCATGCCTCTGAACGGATCGACCCAACGATAATTAAACAGTACAATGTGCATGTTTAGAATTAGTGGGTAATTTAGCTGAATTATCTCTTCCAAAATTTCATAGAAGTCAGAATTCGTGTCTGTATACGATGAGCTTTTGACATAAACACCACAATTCATTGTTGACTTCCCAACATTGTGACGTTCAGTATGGAAATTGAAGCCATTGACGAAGTAAGACGAGTATGTCGTCACTTCTGCTCTTGGCCCCCAATAATGTAACTTCAATAATTCATCGTTTGTGTAATTCAATGACGGCCCGGCGGCATCGAATATCATCCTCTGCGCCCAATCCATTTGAGCCACATCACCCCAATGCGAACTACCCTCCTCCTGAATGGGTGGCGTTTGCTGCTGCTGCACAGGGGGCGGTGTCAATGCTTCAAAGTATTCCTGCACCCTCTCCTCACCATGCGAAGTCCAATTGTAATACTCTGGCATAAACCCTTTCATACACAAATCAAAATTTACCTCGTCTGGTGTTTTGAACCGTTCGTTTTTGCACTTCCGACAAGGACACTTAATCTTGTCCCCGTCCATATATGCACGCTGAGACTGGGCCCATTCTAAAAATGTTGTAACACCGTCCTCAAACTCCAGCGTCACACCCAGGACGTCTCGATCATACATCCATTTCCTCAATTGTCTTAACATAATTGGTCCTACGTATAATTCACAACAGTACGCAATTAAATGACGAGAGTATATTATATATATATATATATTACAAAAATAACATAATTTTGCATACTTACCTGAGCAAAACACCTATTAATATCAATGCAAAATTCGTGCTCGGTAATTGATATGTTCGATTTTTCGTATAAAGAATCAAGTGGGGAGTTACTAAAAAATGAGTTGGAGAGTAATTATAAGAACAATAACAAAGAAGGGGGACATATATATAGAAAATATTGGAACAGGCATTGGAATATTATTTAGAACACAAAACTAGCCGTTTAAATATAGCCGTTGTTCCAGCTTTAGGAACGGTCTCAGGTGGGGTTACAGGAACGGTAATATTACCGTTGTAATATAGCCGTTAGGGCATATTAGGAACGGTATGACGCACACGCAACACGATCATTCCTAATTGGAGTACAATTGGGAACGGTAATTGTAATAATATTGCACTTACTATATACCCACAATTTGGAACGGTAATTGCATTACATTTTTGCCCATGGCGTAAAAGGGTCTTATGTAGGACTACATGTTGGAACGGTAAGCCAACTGGTCCAAATAGACACGGCCATAGACCCCATATAGGAACGGTAGGTGTTCCCGGTCGACTAACCATTCCAAATTTCACACATGCGTTCCAAATTGAAGTCCAAAATATTCAGGTTCCTTTTAGGAATGGTTATAGGTGTACAAATTGGCTCACATAAGTTGGCACTCAAATAGGAACGGTCGTGTCGTTCCTATTAATTTGTATTATAATTACCTCGACAATGACGTCATCAACGATTTTTCATTCCACAACAGTTCCTTTTACCGTTCCTAGTAGGAGCGGTAGTTGGAAAGGTCGTGTGTATCCGTTCCCATTCCCGCATTTTTTTTGTAGTGTATGATTGATGTGGGATATCATACGAGCTGTGTGTTGTGCGATATTGAAAAAAATGAGATATTGTGATGGGGATAATGATAGCCGGCAAATACCATTGAGTGATGCACTCCAGCTTGGGTAAGCAGGCCCTAATAAAATAAACGATGATCCTGGATATATTGTACTGTGGATTGATGTATGATTCTGGTACGGGTTACTTCATGATTTTGTGGTGATTGCATTAAATAATATTTGTAGATTGATATAATTGTATGAGATTTGTCTTGTTGCATATGTGTATGCGTATATATATAAGTCGATTAGCTATACTTATTGAGTAGGCAACTCATTCATTGCCACATTTTTTAGGACATAAGTCACAGTGACTAGTTGAATTAGATCATAAACCATGCTGCCAGTCTTATTAGGTGGGTCAGCAGTGACATCTTGGGTTGAGATCTCTAGTTACATAACTACAGATATCAGATTTTTTTATTGAATTTTGTATTTTGAGATTTATTGCTTTTAATATAAATTTCTTGTAAAACGGGTTTAATTATGGAGGATGTATTATAATTAGTGGTATTAAAGCGTAATATTGTAGGGGATGCTACAGCGAATAACTTGAAAAGTTTGGCTTGGTAATCCTCAGGCTTCTTGATCTTCTTCCGAATGTTCCTGAAAAAAACCTGGCTCTAATTGATCGAACCAAGCCGACACTTATCGAGGTTCAAAGAAACTTGTTAGTAGCGCCCAAAGAATCACCTCCTCGCCATGCCTCGGTCACCACCCTCTCGCTATCCTCTGCCCTTAACCACATAGCCTGAAACCTCTAGACCTTGCGGGCTTGCAGTGCGACTGAAGATTGATCTTGTCCGTCGGAAAATAACACAATTGTAGAGTGATTAGACCCAAGTGCTGGAAGATGCAGGGCTTGTGCTCGAGGAAATCGTTGTATCCAAGATGAATTGGCGCATACCCGATCCAATATGGCCTTAACCGTGTGTGGAACTTCCCGGCAGTTGTTCCAAGTGAATCGATCCCCAACAAAACCAATATCTTGTAATGAACAGTCCATCAAAGCTTCTCTGTAATCTCCCATTTGTTTCCACAGCCATTGACCCTTACCCAACTTTTCATTCTGAAAGAGTACATCGCTAAAATCACCAAGGCACACCCAAGCTCGGTTGGATTGGTTACTCAATTGAGGTAGCAGATTCCACGATAACAAACGTTTCTGATAGTCCAGTTCTCCATAAAAACCAGTAACTCTCCACCCATCCTTACCTACTTCGGAAATAATGTTTACGTAAATATGGTATGTTGAAAATGATTGTAGAGTAACATCAATATTTTTCGACCACAATCATTTTAAACTAATTACTCGTATTATTAATTTGTAAAAAAAAATAACATGAGTATTTATCGCCTTATTGCTAAAATAAGATGAAAAAGAATATTTTTTATTATAATTTATGCTTTTGAACAGCTTAAATTAAGTTCATTTAAATCAAAAGTCATAAGCAGCTCCTCAACAAACTTTTGTAGCTTATTCATAAATTAACTCACAACGAAAAAAAAAAAAGAGAAAATTATGAACCAAAATGAAAAAGCAAGTGATAATTACATATATCTAGTAACAAGAATTTTTATTGTCACAATAATGAAAGGGTTAATTACACTCACCTCCCCTACTATTTTGGGAATATACAAATTCCCCCCTCTTACTATGAAAATTGCAAATTGCCTCCTCTAGCTAACATGTGTTAGTCAAATTTAATAATAGGTGCTTAAATGATTTTTTGGCCCTCATTTATAAAACTGAAAATAATTCAATAAAATTAATAATAGAAGTATTTTTTATTTTCTTTATTTAAAATGAAAAGAAGGAAAAAAGTTTTTCTTCAAATAATTTAAAGATATAGGTATGTCTTCATTTTTCTAGGAATTGTAACGTATAGAACTTTAAGAATTAAAAAACATTAAAATCGACTTGTTTAAATTTTAATTCAACATAGTAAAATTGGCTAAAATAATGAAATTTGCCTCAATATTTTTAACATTTGAGTAAATTAAACTTTATTTTATTACTTGCTATAAAATAATATAATTTTAACAAAATTTACAAGCCTTGATGATTGTTAGGAGTAGAAATTAATGTCACAACCTACACATACACAATATTTGATTTAAAAAATATTATAAAATAATTTACTAAAAGTTAGGAGTATACACCCTTATTGACTTTAAAAAATAACAAATTATCCCTTAAGAGTATTTAAGTCATAGAAAATAGAGTTATTCAGATCGAGGGTATTATAGGAAGTTTAGACCAAATTGTTTTTATGACATCAATGAAATCTATTAAGTTGGCTAATGGAAGGGGCAATTTGTAAGATGGGTATATTTGGAAGAGAAGTTTATGTAATTTTCCTATTAAGAGGAGGAAATTTGGATATTCCCATAGTAGTAGGGGAGGTCAGTGTAATTAACCCGTAATGAAATCTCACAACTTCAATAGTGACTATTATTTTATAAAAAATGTCATTAGCAAGAATTAGTAACATAAAGTTATGCATAAAATTGTCACTAAAGACAATAATGACACATTTATAGACAATTATTTATTGTCATTATAGATATGTCACTAATTATCTATAGTGAACAACTTTACGCACAATTGTCGTCACTTCTAAATATACATTGACAAGATTAAGTTGTTGTTACTTAACATATATTTGTTGTAACGTGTGGATTGGCCCGGGAGAGGCGCGGTGGAAGTGCGGGAAGTTGCGTATTTAAAACGTAAAGCGTAAAATAAACGAAATAAAAGCATACATCAAATCATGTATGACGGATCAAGGGTGTACCTGTGATTCTCTCGGACGTTCGGTGTATCTCATGTTCAAGAAAGTACACAACATGGAGGCCATATAATTTAGAGAACAAGAAACGCAAAGAGGAAACGGTACCCTCGTAGTCTTCTTCGTTCGGCTACACGCATTGCTCCCCGTTTTGCCACCAAGACCTCAATGTAGAGACCCTCTAAATCGTCCACACACTTCACCGATTAGTAATGAACTCTCTAGCTAGCAAGAAGTTGTTTAGGGGAGAAGAGACATCGATACAATGCTATCGATGTCTCTAATGTTCTGTCTTGAATGAATCAAGAAGAACAAAGAAAAATCATTGAGAGAGTAGTAGAGGGTGGACGCGAGAGAGAGAGAGAGAGGTGAGATGGCAAAGTGTAGAGATTCGTGTGTGAAGTGTGTGTGTGTGTGTGTGTGTGTGTGTGTGTGTGTTTGAGTATTTAAAAGGAATTATTATTCCTAAGCCCACTCAACCTCTTTCAAAGAGACACATCCTAATCAACTAGGAATTTGACCTAGTCAAATCCTAGTTGACTTAGGATTTGACCTAGTCAACCCTCATCCTAGGATGAATCCTAGCCCTACATCTCAAAACCTCTAAATCAAATCTCGTCCATCCATTCTTGATGGGTTTTATGGAATTGGCGTATTTAAATCTAATTTAAATTAGTTGACAAGGGTGTTGGCTGACTTAGGCGTCTATGCTTCAAATTTCAGATAGGTTTAACTCTATGATTGACATAGGAAATCCTTTCCTACTCAATCAGATGCTATGGCCATAGAGTTTCAGAGTCTAAACCATCTCAGAGCGCATAGGAGATCTCGCTGTCATAATCTTTGACAAGGGACAGATTCTATCTTGGAATCCACCGTCCTCTCTACGTACTCCGACTGCACTGAACAAAGCTTATGATGGTCATGTATTACAACACAATCACCTCTTGCAGATCCAAGATACAACCTTTATATGTGAGCGACTGTTGTGATTCCTCAAGTCCGAGGGCTAACCCCTTACTATCAGAACTGGGAATAATAGTCATACTGACCAAGCCCATGTGGCTTCCATATAACGATTCCTGCTAGTCACCTCAGTCAGCCAACACCCTTGTCAACTAATCCACCAATATTGCATAGACGTCCAACATCTGTCACCGATGAAACGCGGTACTCATCTAATAAATGCAATCCTTAGTGTAAGTCTCTATAGGACCCTCGACATCCAATCTCAAGGTCCTCGAGTTGGAGTATTTCAGATCTATCTACAGAAGTTGGTTCCATGACCGCCAACCCATGCGCGGTCCAACTTCATGAATTCATATGTCCGGTCCCTGTGCGTTTGTTGTGACATCGAAACTATGTTCAATGCTAGCAGTAAGCACAACAAACTCATCGTTGCCAATGATGAATCCTTACCACATTCATCAACATAATATTACTTTCGTTCAAAGATTGACGAATGGTTCTCAGAACAGCCAACCACATTGACTTTCTGGTCACCTATTCTAATAATCTTCCACTTGACCATTAAGTCAATTACCCACTTTGTTCAGAACTCTCTAAGCATGAGTAATCTACGATACCGACTATGATCTCGTGAGTCTTCTATATTTTCTTGCCAAAGCAATACGGTCTAACCGTGTTACCTCTATCTGCCATCGCCGCCTGGAGATGGTGGTTGTCTAAGAATTTTCCGTGGATCTTGTGATGAGGTCTCGGGCCATAACTTTTACCATAGCCTGGTTGCCTGCCATCTAGGCGACAATCGGCTCGGCTGTGCTAGGCACCATGTCCAACCTATGGATGCGGTTTTCATCCATAACCACTATCCAATGCAATCGACCTTTTTGATGAAGCCCTTATGGAATCCTGCTAAAAAAATGCCTTCAAGCTACCATAATCATCATTGCGCCTGACTATGCATACTTTTGAGACTAACCATTTTTTGCTATATTTTGGAAGCTAGTGTCGATTTAGCCTTCCAAAACAACCCTCCACAGATGGTGCATCGAGAACACATCGTTAGTCCTTAATCAGGTACTAAGGTTTGTTCTTGACTGCTGCCTCCCCTCAGTGCATTACCGATTTCTGTTGAGTCATGTGAGAAGCACACTAAACATCGGGTCCCATGCACCGAGTAAACATATCTCATATTTATATAGGGTTAAGACGTAGGGGATACTCAACATCCAAGCCTTTCTCATTAGTCTACCGTGACTAATTCTTGAATGGTTAATGCTTTATTTATAGTATCTAAACTTTCTCATCAGTCTATCCACAACTGAGTCTTGAACAGCTTATCCCTCTACATATCTGAGCTTTCTCATCAGTCTATCATGACTGAGTCTTTGAACAACTTAATTCACGATATGTATGTGGGAACCTTAAAATGTCATGGAGAATTTTTGTGAGCAACGATTGTGTTTTAGTGATTCCTAGCGTCTTGTATTCATCCATAATGAACAAGAAATTACACACTTAAACACTTGGAACATAATTTCTACTCCCACTGATAACCTACGTCGTTCAACACCGAGTTATACAACGTATGAGCTCGTCAAAATGATTATTCCAGTCGTGCGGTGTTTCAAACCTTGTTTGAATTTCCTAGCGGATTCTATTGCTCTTCTTCATAAGTCCGACTACAATGTACAACATCACATTTCGTAGTCGTTTGGATCACTATCCAAATTTGACCTAACTTATCCCGATCACT
Source organism: Sesamum alatum (assembly GCA_034509735.1). Taxonomy (NCBI): domain Eukaryota; kingdom Viridiplantae; phylum Streptophyta; class Magnoliopsida; order Lamiales; family Pedaliaceae; genus Sesamum; species Sesamum alatum. Next base: position 15,339,437 of record JACGWO010000010.1, read on the forward strand.
CGTACCTCTACGATATTCGGGTTTGTTCTTAAAGGGACTGGGATATGATCAGTTTAAGTAAGAAATGCGATTATAAGCAACGTTAGCATTATTCTGCCATAAACCTGTATAAATCAAACACTGAGTCTAATTTGTATCCTACTAGTCTCTTGTCGTATGTAGGATCCTCCTACATGTTCAAGGACTCTGTCGGGATACAGGCTTGCCAAACCATGGCACCATAAGGCGTGACTCCTGGCAAAATGACATGTTCCTTACGTTGGCAATTTTTGAGTCCACGTCTATATGGGCTGAGGTAACTTGGTGAAACTTTCATCGACCTCCATCCAACGATCGATCGCTCCCTTTATCAAAGACCATCATACTTGGCCTTTACAGGAAGCATTTCATTGAGAATTACATTCTCAACTGTATGCTTAAGAGCTCCCACTAAATACACGGCCTTCTCGATCCTACCGAAACAGGTTTAATTTTTGGTTCACCACCTCAAGTCTAATTCCCAAACCTCAAATGGGACGTTTAGACTTCTAAACCCCATCATGGTCTTGTGTATTCAGTAACCTACAGTTGTCTTGTTGGATCCTATCCAATAGACTATTTGGCAAGCCTATTTTGTTCAACAAAGGGCTTTCGGACTTTCCCATCTTCATAAAAGACTTGCAAATTTAGTCAATTCAAATCGTCTATTGCTAGATTCCTCAAACTTCACTTGTCTTTAATAAGAGAAAATCGCCCTAGTTGCTGCGGATGCCAAATCTGTAAGTTAGTCTTAATTAATCCATTTAGATCATTTGAATTTTTGAGTATTCATAAACCTTTTATGCGATTGTGTTCTAGGAATTTACGTGTAAACACTAGCAAACATGAATCAATATCCAATAATTTTGTTGATCAAATACGTATGAAATAAAACCTTTGTCCAACAAAGAGACATGCTTTTGATCATGCTAGGTTACATAATTCCTATAAACTATCCTAACATGATCACGATTATAGGCCTAACTAGTGTCTAATCCTTTTCATTAATGGCCTTGCCATTTGTTGAATCTAGAACTATTCTTGGCTTTCTAATCCTTATCACCTCGTGCAAACCACCCGCAGATTTGTGACAAGAGCAGTATCCAATACCAAAGAGTATAGTGATCATGTCAATAATCAATATCAAATTTACCTCCATTGGAGAGAGAGTTCAGAACACTCCCTCTTTCAATGGCCCTCTTTACGGCAGTAAATGCATACGTTCTTAGGAATCTATGAACTTGACTGTTGAACCCTTTTGCTCTTTCCTTTACCTCCGCCTTGTGGTGTAATAGGAACATCACTCGAAGTGCTAGCAGCTGATGTCACCTTAGCCTTCTTCCTCTTTTGGCGTCTAGCACCCTTGCCTTCCGCTATAAAGGTTGAAGCCATTCCTACTAGTCCCAATGGCATTGATTTTACAATCGTTGCCTCGTACTGGACCAATATAGTTATCAACCTATGAAGATCTCTTTCAAGCTCATTCATGTTGATAATAAATGGTTCGTAGGAGGGAGAAAGAGACTGAAGGATCGCGTCAATGTACGTCTCTATTTCAAGACCGACGTGAAGGTCTTTTGAGCTGCTCCACTAGGGATAACATCATCACACCATGTTCTTTGTACAGATGTCTCTTTCGTCATCTTAGCTTCAAAAATACTTTCGTTGCATTATATCCTACATGCTAGTCCGGGACCGCATAGACATCATGCAAACGAAGAATAATTGAGCCAACATCATCATGCTTGTGGTACTGCTTCTCGTTTATCATCAAGTTCAGTACGGTGATGCGGACTTGCCGACGGTCGTCCTTCAACTTCTTGAATGCCAAGCGTTGCTTTAGTTGTCGACCCTCCGGCAAGGATTGAGGAACGTCCTCATCCGGCATGTGAGTTAAGGTTTGGGAAATCTAAGACCATCTTAAGATTTCACAGTCAATTCGTGTAGGCCTCTACTATTGCACTTAGTGGATACTTAGACATTCACAATACATATAAAGCAGAAAATAGTAAGCAGAATGAAGTAATATTAAATTTAAATTAAGACTTGGTCTTTAGTCCTTAACTTCTCCCACTATTTCTAAGAAAGCCCGTCACTCTCAAATGGGTTCTGAGAAATCCGACGGATTCCTAGTAGGCTTGGGGTCCACAAACAAAATTCTCCATACCTCGCTTTTACGATTAGTGTGGAAAATAGCATTGTGGGAGGTATTCTATACCATTATCGTCCAACGAGATTCCCAAGATATTTTGCCTCACCTTCTTACGTGATCCCAAGGACTCCAAGCAAATCACGTTATTCAGGCGTTAGACCCTACCCATCAACCGAATCATAGAACTCACTGCTACCCCTACGATTCGTGAGACGGGAAATAGGAATGTATTCACTTCGTTCACAATAAAGTGCAGCTTATTTTCAAGACAAAGACGTGTCACGACTTGTGAGACCATGCAATTTAACTGAAACTAGCTTCCTTATTTTGTCATGGATGGAAGGCTTGGATGAACAACTTAGGTTCTAGTCCATTTATTAGGGGTTTAATATTTTAGCTTGGTCCAACCAAGTTGAGATTTTTGATAGAACGAGACCTCATCACATAATAAGTGTTTTGCATGCATAATTGTAGGAATATTCTAAGCATAAATGTAAACATACATGAAGCATATAGAATACTCAAAGCATATAAAATGCATCGCATGCAAAATAAAACCTAGCACGCCCCTATAAGATGATCACGAGTCCAAACCTATGCGATCCACTGAGCCTGCAGTGAATCTATGGTCAATCTAAGGGTAGGCCTACATTATTACAAGATTTTATAACCCATTACATACAATGGGCCTTGTAAATACACTTCATCTTCTTGGGTTGTCCATCGTGGGCCTACACCGGGGCTCTTTTCCATGGATCCTCCGTGGCCCAACTGATGGCCTCCTCCATGGGCCTCCAACGCCTTGGGTTTGTCTTCCCTTGCAGCTTTTATTTACGAAAAATAAAACCTCACTCCTAATATACTCTCATTACATCATAAAAAATAAAAAACCACAATCAGCAGTTAAGGGGAGTACATTAGGAGGGAGAAAAAAAGTCTTATTATTTCAAGGCAAAAATGAGAGAGGTAAGAAGATTCAAAGAGGCACGTAGGCCCCAACCCAATAAATAAATTTAAATAAACCATACATGCAGTCTAGGGGCTTTGTGATCATCCTTTGTCAATCCAATTAACGAAAATAACATAAATACACATCTCACGTAAAAACATGCTATTTAAAAATTTATGATATCCCATACCATAAATTAAGTGCAGAAATTACATGCAACTATACACATCAAACATTGGATAATGGTGAAACCTATGCACAACGATTTTTGTTGGAATATCATTTTCCATAATTAACAAGGCAATATTAATTCTAGGAAATAACCATTCTCAACCAAAATTAAAGTGCCCTACGTTAATCAGTTCAGAAACATTCCCAAAATAATACAGAAAAATTAAAATTCTGAAAACGCACGAAAAATGATTCAAAATTGAAAAACGATCCAATCCTGTCGCAGGGCACGCGCGCGCAGGCGCCACTGCCTGCGCGCACAGCGCTAGTACCCAGCCCGCACGTGCAGCCGACGCGTGCATGGGCCTTTGCCCACGAGTGAAGGCGCACTCCTGAGCGCACGGGCCTGCGCCTGCTGCGTGCGCCTGCTGCCTACTGCGCAGCCTGCCTGCCGGTAGGCCGTTTTTCATGTTTTAACGTTTTCCTTGCAACTTACTTTCTGAAACACAAATATCATTAATTCAAGAATATAGCTACATATTCAAGAATCCCAAAAAATCCAATCTTTGTGCAATATTAACACATGATGTCCAACATCATAAATATGCAAAAAATTAATGCAAAATTTTACACGTAAATTTTGATCATTGGTGCAACCATTGCAAAAATTAATTCTTGTTAGGAAACCCTTTCCTTATTAACATGCAATATGTATTTTCAGAAAATTCCAAACCACAACCAAAAATAAATATCCCAAGTTAACGAGTTCAGAAAACGCAGCAAATATCATAAAAAATGCTCAGGAAAAATAGTATTGAAAGATGAATCAAAAACGGGAAAAACTGGAAGACGGCACCGACCGGCCTGGCTAGGCGCGCGCGCGGCCGGCACAGCTTGCGCGCTGTGCGCGCACAGGCCCCTCCCTGCACGCGCGGGCCAGCGTGCTGCTGCTGCCGGTGTGCTGTTTTTTACCCTTTTTTGCTATTTTCATACAATTTTCTAAACCACAAGATAATTCCAACCCAAGAACATGTATATACACATTCAAGAAATCCAAGATCAAAAATCTCAAAAAAAATTAAACGCCAAACAAGATCTACGCTAAACATTCTTCAAACATAAAATTAAAACATGTTAAACATGCTTAATCACACGTATAGCACATAGAATTCTAGGCCTATACACTGAATCGGGCTCTGTTACCACTGTAACGTGTAGATCGGCCTAGGAGAGTCGCGGCGCAAGCACGGGAAGTTGCATATTTAAAACATAAAGTGTAAAATAAACGGAATAAAAGCATACATCAAATCTTTCATAACGGATCAAGGGGTGTACCATTGATTCTCTCGAGCGTTTGGTGTATCTCATGTTCAAGAAAGTACACAACATGAAGGCCATATAATTTAGAGAACAAGAAACGTAAAGAGAAAACGTTACCCTCGTAGTCTTCTTTGTTCGGCTACACGCATCGTTCCCCGTTTTGCCACCAAGATCTCAATGTAGAGACCCTCTAAATCATCCACACACTTGATCGGATAGTAACGAACTTCGTGCTAGCAAGAAGTTATTTAGGGGAGAAGAGACATCGATACAACACTATTGATTAACGCTATCGACTTCTCTAATGTTCTACCTTGAATGAATCAAGAAAAAACAAAGGAAAATCTTGGTGAGAGTAGTAGAGGATGGACGAGAGAGAGAGAGAGAGAGAGAGAGAGAGAGGGAGGGAGGTGAGATGGCAAAGTATAGAGATTCGTGTGTGAAGTGTGTGTGAAGTGTGTGTGTCTGTGTGTTTGAGTATTTATAAGGAATTATTATTCCTAACCCTACTCAACCTCTTCCAAAGAGACACATCCTAATCAACTAGGGATTTGATTTAGTCATATCCTAGTTGACTTAGGATTTGACCTAGTCAAACCTCATCCTAGGATGTATCCTAGCCCTCCATCTCAAAACCTCTAGATCAAATCTCGTCCATCCATCTTTGATGGGCTTTATGGAATGGGCCTATTTAAATCAAATTTAAATAGTCCAAAGGTCCAAAGGACTCTATATTAAATCTTATTTAGTATTCCAAGCCCACTAATTGGTTCACCCTTTTAATCTGATTAAAAGAGAAGCCCATGCTTATTAAAATTCATAAATCTAATTTATTAATTCAAGCCCGATTAATCCAATTAATCCATCAATGCTTGAATCTCCAAGAAGTATAATTTAATCTTATTAAATTAAACTTTCCAGAATTAATTCCAAATTAATTCCTTTCACATCCGGTGAAGCGGGTGTGACTCTTTAGGTTCACCATCGGCTAGACTTGGACCTACTTCTTGTTATCTGATAACCAAAGTAGTCTGTCACCATGGGTGGTCGTCTAGCAACGGTCCATGGCACTAGAGACTAGGTGAATATGTGGCATGAACATTTAAACTCCGAGTTACATATAGGTATGGTTCTACTGTCGCCTGTCTTTCGGCCTTAGTCTAGGGCATGGAATAGGATGTCGGTTCCCATCCTTGACTTAGGCATCTATGTTTCAAACTTGAGATAGGTTTAACTCTATGATTGGCGAAGAAAAGTCTTTCCTACTCAATCAGATGCTATGGCCATAGACTTTGAGAGTCTAAACCATCTCACAACGATAGGAGATCTCGCTGTCATAATCTTTGACATGGGACAAATCCTATCTTGAAATCCACTATCCTCTCTACGTACTCCGACTACACTAAACAAGGCTATGATGGCCATGTATTACAACACAATCACCTCTCGCCAGATCCAAGATACAATCTTCGTATGTGAGCAACTGTCGTGATTCCTCAAGTCCGAGGACTAATCCCGTACTATCGGAATCGGGAATAGTAGTCATACCGACCAAGCCCGTGTGGCTTCCATATGAAGATTCCCGCGAGTCACCTTAGTCAGCCAACACCCTTGTCAACTAACCCATCAATATTACATAGAGATCCAACGTCTGTCACCGATGAAACACGGTACTCATCTAATGAATGCAATCCTTAGTGCAAGTCTCTATAGGAACCTTGATACCCAATCTCGAGGTCCTGAACTTGGAGTGTTTCAAACCAATCTACAGAAGTTGGTTCCACGACCGCCAACCTATGCACGGTCCAACTTCATGGATTCATATGTCCGGTCTGTGGGCTTTTGTTGTGACATCAAAATCATGTTCAATGCTAGCAGTAGGCACAACAAACTCATCATTGTCATTGATGAATCCTTACCACATTTATCTACATAATATTACTTTCGTTCAAAGATTGACGAATGGTTCTCAGAACAGCCAACCACATTGACTTTCTTGTCAGTTATTCTAACATTTGTAGTGAAAACTTTAAAATTATTATAATTTGGTATTTTGTCACAATATTATATTTTTGTGTAGTGACTACTAAGTTGGTTTGCAAAGTACTCCAATTCAACTTTTTTTTTCATGCTGTGGATATTATGTTATCTTTGTTTAAATTTATTCTCAAAATATGTACATCTCAATTGAATTAATTCTGACAATGTATACATCAAGAAATAAGTTAAGTAAATCTTGAAAAACAAAAGTTGCACTAATGGAGAGTCATGATACTCGTCGTTATCCTAAACTTCTAATTGTCTCTTTACATGCAAGTTTAACAACTAACCATAGCTCTAGAATAAAATCTCATTAACTTACAATAGTGTCTCATCCCATGTACACGACCACAAGAAGATTATGAGTCAATCTACAGTCACATTGCTAAAATTCTGAAACACTTGTGGGCGTGAAGTATTTTGAAAACTCATATGGAAAATTCTCAAATGAAAGATGATTTTTCAATATGGCAAATGAAGAAAAGGTAACTGCTTTAAATAGTTGCAAAGATTTTGGCTGATATGCAAAATTAAGAGACCAATAAAATCATGATAATTATAGGTCATAAATATCGCATTAATTGGCACATTAAAGTGTTGGAAATAATTTTTTAATTAATAAGAATTTAAAGTGTATTTCCAACATTTCCACTTATCACTTTTCTTTTTAAACACTCACAATTTTCACTAGTTAACTTGCTACTTTCTCAATAATTTATTCCCACCACAAGAATAAAAGTATTACAATGCATCACCTTAGTAAGTTTAGTTGCAAGTTAGGTAGTGAAAGTTGGGACTTTAAAAAAAAAAAGAAAAAGGAAAAAAAAAGTAAATTGCAGTGTCGGGAAAAAAGCTTAAAAAATTTAATATATACAATTTTATCAATGAGCTACAAAAGTTGGTGTAGAAAATCTTACAAGTTTTTACGTAATTATCTTCTTTAAACAGTTAAAAGCACAAATTGTAAATTAAAAATATTGTTTTATCTTTTTTTTTTACCGAAAATTAATAAACACTTAAATTAAAAGGGATAATTACACTCCTCTCCTCTGAAGTTTGGTGTAATCACACGTAGACCCCCTGTAGTTTGGGAAATTACATTTACTATCCCTGAGGTTTGCGTCCGTCTAACAAATAGGTCCCTCTGTTAGTCAAAAATTACCGAATTTGTTGATATTAACAAAATAAAAAAAAAACTTAATGGAAATCGATATTTATCCTTGATTGACTTATTACTAACTTATTACAGGCCAAATAAATCTTTTATGATTAAAATATCCTTGTAACTGTGAAGATATACAACCTCACATGCATTAACGTGTGAAGATATATAAGGGTAGTTTGATCATAAGAAAAAAAATTTTGACCTTCAATAAGTCAGTAATAAATTAGTCGATGGTAAATATTGATTTTCATTCAATGTTTTTTACTAATATCAACAAATTCGGTGAATTTTGACTAATGAAGGGACCTATTTGTTATATAGGAGCAAAGCTTAAGATACTAAATGTAATTTCTCAAACCACAAGAAATTTACGTATAATTACACCAAATATCAGGGGAGAGGGTGTAATTATCACTAAATTAAACTATTACAAATACTCTTCTAAAAACTCCAAAAAAAATAACCAATATTATCATACGCCATCTGGGATACTTCTCAAGAAATATATTGAAAAAAATTTGGTATCGCCCTTGTGAATTTATACCCAAATAAATTATGAATTATTGAATGAACATGTAGCGAGACTATCCAATGATTCATGATATTTTATTTTTTTATTTTTCATTTTTGGCTTCCTAATAATTGATGATTGATGTAGGTACAAATTGACGGCGTGCTGAGGCCCATGTATTAGATAGAGAAGAAGTCGTTATCCATAGTTTGGTTGGTGTGAATACTGACAGCCTCAAATGGTGAGTGAATTTTCCCATGTGAGTTTTTTTGCTAGCCGTTGATTCTAAGGCGATTGTTTGTATAGGGGGATATCTGGGGCCTAATTTGGGTTTGGCCCACTAAGAATTGTCTATTATGGACCCACACAAATATTCCACAATTCCATGCGCTTCCTTTCCATCTCTATCTCTATTTCTCCATATGCCTAAATTCCTCTCTTTTTGAAATAATTATATTTACATCCTTTACCTATAATTTATTTATACAAATTATCCATGTCTTTTGCATAATTACAGAAATTACTCTTAATATCCAAAAGATAGGGGTAGTTTGTGTAAATGATGCTTATTTCTTACATTCTAGTGAGTGTATGTGTAATTTTTAAAAAGACAGGGTGATTTGTGTACACAAACCATAAGTTAAGGGGTGTAAATATAATTATCCCTTTTTTATTTTACACAAAAGATATCTGACTTTTTGTAAAAATAGTGGTAGTGTAATGTATCTGAAGAGTGTTTATGTATAATTTTATTATTAAATAGAAGTGTATTTATCAATGAGGTTTAGCTCAATTGACGAGATTGAGATCATATGGCTATAAGTTCATGGGTTAGTACCCATCAATGTGTGGGTTGATTTTCTACGTTAATAGTAGTTGATTTTCTATTATAATGATAGTTGTTGATTGATATATGATTATTGTAGTTGTTGATTAGATATAAGATATTTGAAGTTATTGATTAGCATAGAATTGTTATAATTATCGGTGTTACATCATTATGTGATTGTAATTGAATTATTAAAAAAGTAGAGGGTGTATTTTGTAATTTTAATTATAATCTCAAAGTGTGTACTTGTAATATTACTCAAATCATGAAATGTTTTTGTTATTAGAATTAACCTCCCATAATATAACCATCAGTTTTATTCAATTTAGTTGACATGATGTCATTAATAATTTTAATTTAATAAAAAATTAATAGTTTATTTTATTTAAATTAACATTAGAAATAATAAAAATAAAATTATTAATATATATATATTGATATGAAATCACTAATAATATAAAATATTACTCATCAACTAACTACAAGAAAATCATTTATTGTAATGGAATTTGGAACAATTAGTTATAAATTCATAACATGTTTATTAAATTAGTAACGGTAGTCCTCCCGTTCCTTTTACACAAGTTACAAAATATTTGTTACGGCTTTTGATGCAAATGTTACTAATTTGTACCAGAATTTGTTCCGGCCAAATAAACCTTTACAATCTTTAACCGATGTAGAAATTAACATTGTAACTCCATTTGTGCGGCCTACGTTGAAATAATTGGTCAATTTTTTAAACGGTTATAGTGACACAAATAGATTTAAGTCTATATCTTATTGGCATGGCCTTTTGAACGTTCGTTGAACGGCTCGTGACCTATTATTTGTAACGATGTTTGTACCTCATCTTGTAACAGCTGTTGTAACACATATTGTTATGGCTATTGTGGCTCCTTTATGTACGCGGTATTTATCTCATTTGTGATAGTTGTTGTTACGGCTTGTGGAGCGGTTGTTGTTCCTGTATTTGGAACATTTTTTTTGTAACACCCCCTCCGTAATCACATCCCATCTTATAAAGAATTCACATTTAATCCAATAAAACAACCCATGCATATTTTTATCTATATATTATGTAGACATTACAAAAATGACATACATCATTAAAACTTTGTAATTAATCATCGACCTTAGCCATTGTCATTATACAGAAAGGAGAAAAGTGAAGTTTCTCTTTATCACAAAACTTAAAGAAAATACAAATCCACTAAAAATCTCATATCTATGTAATTGTGTAGTTACGGCTTCCAACTTAGGATATCACTGTTGACTTACCTAGTAATACTGGTGATCGGCTTATGATCAGATAGCTATTGTGACTTATGTTCTAAAAAATATGCGGCAAGGATTGAGCTGCCTACTCAATAACTATAACTAATCGACTTATATATACATATATACATACACATGTGCAATAAGACAAGTCTCATACAATTATATTAATACACAAATATTAGTTAATATGCAATCCTCACAAAATCCTGAAATAACCAATATCACAACCATATATCAATCTACAGTACAATATATCCAGAATCATCGTTTATTTTATTAGGGCCCTGCTTACCCAAGCTGGAGTGCATCACTCAATGGTCTATGCCGACTATCATCCCCTCAATCATAATATCTCTCTTTTTTTTTCTTGTTACCACACAGCACACAGCTCGTATGATACCCCGTCATCACTCATACCACACAGCACACAGCTCGTATGATATGTCACATCATCTTCACTGATCAATGATAGCACACAGTTCGTCATTAATCATATTATCATAAACCATTGCAGTATGCCCCCCAGTCAGGTAAGTCATCTCTTTGTCTCAATTCATAACATTCCATCCACAATCTCATCATTTAATTTCAATCCATAATAGAATAGCATGAAATCGCATGATCATTCATTCGTCTTTCTCACACCATAACTACATATACACATATAATGACAACTCCACGAAATAACAATATTACCAGATAAATAGTCATCGCAATCACATATATAATACAAGAATATATATCATATATGAGATATACATATATATATATAAAACTAATTAACTATACTTACCTCAAATTCTTAAATGATTATATTAGTAAATAGAGTTGATTAACCCTCTACTTTATCCTCATGCTATATAATAAGTTATAATATGTATAATCAATATATCAAAAATATCGTAAATTCCGAATAAAATTATTAAATAATATTCGTATTTTTCACCAATATTTTAATATTTCATCTATATTGAAATTCAAACATCCTTTCACTCCTCGTATAAACAATTAGACATTATAAGCTTCTCCGGTATATATTTAATTTATCAATTAACTCATAAGAGCTTATTTCATCAAACCTCTCATATTTTTATAACTATCATTCTCTATAATATCCCGAAATAAAATTCTTACAAAAATCTCATATTCCTGCTAATAAATACTATATTTCTCAAATATAATTTTCTAAAATTTCTCAAGCATAATTTTCTACTATTCCTATTGAATTTTGCCAATTCTTTTCAATTATAATAATTATTTATACAATAATATATACAATTATGTATTTGGTTAATATACCCGGCTAATTTGAGTAAATCCATTTTAATACGGCTAGATCTAATACATTATATAAATTCTAATTTATTGACTATAATGTCACCGGTCCGATTAAATATTTACCCCATCACTAATTTATATAACTACTCGAATTCATTAAATTCTCTGATTAAATAGTAAATTGGATAGTACAAATCATATTTAATAAATGTAATTATTAAATAATATTAATATAATAATTAATTTATAATTTAAAATAAAAATATACTAACCTTGTTGCCAATTACCGAAGGAAGACGCTAATACAACCATAAACATTTTTTTTCCTTCCATCATTAGCTATATATATATATATATTAAAGTAATAAGGTATGTATTTTAGCTTTGAAAATGAAGAGGGACACGTGCACCATCCTCAACCAACCTAACCCCTTTTCCTTTATTATCTCTTTTCTCTCTCTTTATTTTTTTTTAATTTAACTATAAGGAAATTTAAAATTAGTCTTTGAACTTTTAAAATTATATAATTTAACCCCAAATATTTTATAAAGTTTCAATTTAGTCCTTTCAAGTTTTAATAGATTTATAATTTCAACTTATAACTTATAATTAAATTTAATTTTCTTAATAATTACTAATTAGCCTCTCAATTATGAATAAAACTCTACGGACGTCACATTTTTCAACGATTTTGTATGAGCTTTTTGTATCTCAATTAGGAACGGTTGTTTTAATGATTTTTATAACAGTATTATAATTTGATTGGAACGGCTTTTATTATTATTTCCATATTGTCTGTTGGTAAAGCGTACCCTAAAAATTGTTACACAAGCTATTACAAATTTAGATATTTTATCTATATTTAAATTATTATAATATTTTCTTTACATTTTTAGTTACAAATCTTGGGTTGAATTTTTTTAATGTGAAATATTTTAAATAAATTATCTAGAAAGAAAATAGTAATAATATAATAACAAAATACAAATAGTGTTTAAAAGTCGTATTTACATACATACAACTTTTATTAAAGAAAAAAAAAAGCAAAAACAACCCTAATCTGGATTGGGCTCCCCCGTCAACAGCATCCACACCATCCTGTGCATCATCCCTGTCAACCCTAATCTGGCTGGGACGGTTGGGGCACTGGAGGGACGGGCCAGGTGGTCGCCCAACGCTCCAGCAACTCCTCGATCCACATAACCTGGTCATTGAGGTTTGGGCGTCGCGATTGCGGTGGTGGGCTGGTGATGACGTATGTGAGCAGCTGGCCTATGATGGTCCAGCAATCATGTTGTGGCTTTGGAACCAAGTGAATACACGGCCCCTCTGTTGACCACTCGCTGCCGACATCCACAGTTGTTGCTCCGTCATGGCCATCGAGCCTTGAGAAGATGATAGAGGATCTTGTAGATCATTCAATGGCGGGGTCTGTTGATCGTCCACCATCTTCTGGAACGTCTCTTGCGAAACAGATTAGGTGATTAGTAAAGAAAAATAAATTAATTGCAACTGAAAACAAAAAATTATAACTATAAAATTACTTACCGTGACCTTGTCTACCCTCGGGACACTCCATTGCCCATCCTCCTTCCTTTTGTAGACTCTAGAGAACACCTCCATTTGCTTGACAGGGAGGCCCAGTTGTGCCTCCTTTATAAGAACCGGAAAAAGTATATAAGTGATTTGTAAATCATAAAAGCATCAAAACCCAAAAAAACTCTAGAGAACGCCAACATTTGCTTGATAGGGAGGCCAAGTTGTGCCTCCTGTATAAGAACTGAAAAATGTATATAAGTGATTTGTAAATCATAAAAGTATCAAAACCAAAAAAAAAAAAAAGACAATTACCATCTTCCACTTGTACTGGCCAAAGGAGGACAATGTCCCTTGTTAGACGATAGTTGTTGCCGCCTGGTTGGTCTTATTCTTGGTTGCAGTAGTCTCGACGTTTGGGCTTGCCCTGTACCCCAGCAGTTGGCGCCAAATTTGATCGGCCAACTACAACGATCGGGACAATTGATCTCAGGCGTCCGAGGACTGCTTTCGCAGGAACTTACTGGCCTGCATCTTGAAGATCTTGAACATGGATGATTCGTCGTTATCCCACCAGTAAGTAAGATGCAAATTCACATACTCATTATATATATATATATATAAATAGTTGATAAAAATCAATACTCACATTTGAAAACGTAATTAAAATTTGGATAATTCTTATCGTCAGATTATCAAATCAGAAGAGTTGGTGCTCCTATGGAATCTGCCATTTACATCCCCAACATTTCGACATGAAAAACAACTAAAATTAAAAACAAAAAAATGCAATAAAAATAATTTAATAAAAGTATTTCGATCACCTCGCATCACGGAGGCTAATATAATGATATCCAGAAGATGGTGGCGCTGGTGATGGTGGTGGTTCATCCTACGACCGAGGGGGGGCTTGTGAACTGCTCGCCCACGGACGCAGGCTCCGGTAGTGGTGGTGGGAGTGTTTTCACATCAATAGGGGAGCAGGAATGAGCGGGCCACGACCACGTCCCCGAGAGGGCAGACCACCAATAATCATGAATCTATAACTTGAAAAGTTATAATATTAAAATCTATTAATTATATTATATTATGTATAAAATTATGTGATTATAGTATGTATAAAATGATATTAAAAACTATTAAAGTATATTATATTGATTAAATTATTACAAAGTATATTAAATTATTATAAACTTTACTGTAATGATATAAATATATATTTCATCAAATATCTAAAATTTGAGAATTTATTTCGGAAAATACATTTTCTATAAAATACATTTTTCAAAAAATTTATTTCAGAAAATATATTTTTCAGAAAATATATTTTTTCATAAAATACATTTCATCAAAAATAGAAATTTTCCTAATTTTAGTACAAATTTAAAAAAAATACATACATATTTCAATACATAATCTTCAGCTAAATACTTCCAAAATATCATAAAATTCATCTAATATAAAGTTTCATTTTAGTATGAAAATTTATATAAAATTAAAACCAAAAATTTTTATCTAATATTGAAAATTAATAATGAAAATAAAACCAAACTAAGGTTGATATCGTTTTCGGCCTAGTGGTTTTGGTTCCCAAGATTTTTTAGAGGACTGACGTACGTTATAAATGAGTATGTTGATTCTGAAGTTGTTAGATTTTACCCCATCGACAGTAAGGATTCTGGTTGCTGTTTACAGTACAGGTGCAATATTCTAGCGAATTACTGCAATATCCTAGCGAATATGTCAGGTACGATCCATGCTTTCTGACTTATATAAAAAGAAAATAGAAGAAGAAGAAGAATGGTAAGAGGGCAAGTTTGGTCGGGGTGGATTTTGAAACTATAAACACATGGATAAATTACATCGATATACCCTGATGATAGGTTTAATTATATAAATACTTGTATCTTTTATAAAATTATAAGTACACTATCTGAGGTTGTAATTATAATTATAATTATGATTTTACCACCTATATTTTGTATCATACTATATTTTCCTATTTAAAGAAAAAATATATTTATGCCTAGATATTAATGATCATACCTACCAATAAGAACTATTTTATTAATAAACTTTTATAATTGTGATAGAAAATAAATAGACAACAGGTTCTCTTTTTTCGAAGGAAAGTGTATCATTTACCAATATCAACTGAATCATGTATTTAATTTTAATTATTTCCCTTGATTAATGTTACTTTTTTAACATAAACAAATGCCTAATTTAAACAGTGTTGAATGTTTAACCACAATTAATAGATATTATGTGATTGGATCCATCTTAGCATCAATTGCTGAGATATACATGGATTGAGTATATCTTATCATTTTGATACAATGATTGAATAAAAAAAAAAAAAAAAAAACCTTTATAAGTCTTTGTGACTCCACTAGAAATAAAGAATCTATAAACTCAATTGCTACATTTCATTGGTACATAGAAATTATAGAATATTCTACACCTCAAAATATTATTAGCTGTCTAATGGAGAACTATCAAATAACTCCGAGAGTTTAGAGTGTGGATACTGAAGAAGACATTGGTTGTCTTCTCTTGACGGACGAATAATCACTAAACTAAAGAGGTGTTAGATTCGTTCGTGAAAGCCAAATTCGTCCATAATACAAGGCATATCAAAAGGATGAAGTCCATTCGTAATTCACGTATACAAAATTCATGAAATTAGTATGCCCACATCAATCCGTTTGATGTGCACATTTTTTATTAAGATTTGCCTACAAACACATATTAAACATGGCCGGAAACTTAAATATATCGTATAGATGATGTCGGGACTACATTTAAATTATGATAAATGACGAAAACACTCCAAGAATTTGTATTTTTTCATTCGGGCCAATTCAATCCGAATCCAACCCACTCGCGTCATCAACTTTAATAACTATCAAATCATTCTATAATTAACGGCTTACATCGAGTCATAAAATTCAATCATAACTATGAGTATATGATCGATGATCTCTTTCCCGAGTGGTGAGGTTGATGTCTCACGATCAAAAGGTCGTGGGTTCGAGTCTTACGAATGTAGAGAGTTGTTTAATTTATTAGATGTTTGTTTATTCTTCTGATTGGTGTTGATAGATGTGGATATGTTATTCCTTTGTTGTATCGTGCACTGAATATTGTAATAAGCAATTGGTCACTTTAGAAACATTATTGTACTTTCAAATTAATAGTTGATCGCTCATTATAAAAAAAAAAACTACGAGTATATGGCCCCCAAATTTAGGTAAATTCAGTTGCCATTTTATTATTTCTCCAGCTATCCCCATCTCTTCCTCGTTAATTAAGCATTGATGGGTTATAACAAGAGTATATTAGGTTATTTTTGTCTTTATGAGCTCAGCTATTCGAGGATCATCTTAGCGATCTGAGATTGAGTTGAAGGACCTAAAGGTAAAGTTATATGATTAAAATTCAACCTCAAATAAATAAATCTATCTATATATAAATAGGGTAAATTAAAGCTATCTCCCCTGAAGTTTGGCATAATTACAAGTATTTCTTGTTGTTTGAGAAATTACAGATACCCTCTGAGGTTTGTAACTATTTAATAAATAACCAATTTCCATCCTTTTTGTATGAGTGAATTGACCAAAATGTCCTTATACACTGAATTATTTTTTTTTTAATTTTTAATTTTTTTTACTACAATGCGTAGGGTGAGATTTCTTAAGTTTTTTACATAGAGGAGCAATAATGTAATTTACCTCGGTTGATTTTTCTATAATTTTATAAAAAGAATTAAGGGCAAAATGGTCAATTTCAGGCCTTTGGTTAAAAATTATAAATTTCAGGGAGATATTTATAATTTTTTAACAACGAGGAGGTATTTATAATTATATCAAACCTCATAGGAGATGGATGCAATTTACTCATATATATATATATATATCCTACCACGTTTAACATGTTAAATTGTTATTATTTGATAATAATAGAGCAATACTGAGATAAGAAAAAGTAATCAAGTAGACTTGGACACGTGGAAAAAATGCTGATTGCTGGTAATAAACAATTTTATAATACAGCCATGGTTTAAAATTTCCATGCGTTTCTATCAAAATTATGCAAACGTTTCTATTTTCGATGTCATGAAAACAAAAATCATGGATTAAAGTTTCGTTTTCAACACATATTTCGAGTTTATAAATAATAAAAACTTTTCGAAAATGCTACAGAAAAATAGTAAAATTAAAGAAACATACATAATAGTTATATAAAAAATTAAAAATATTACCTTCCTCTTTTTTATTCAAATATATCTAATTTAATTTTGTATCATTTAACCAATTAACATTATTTTTATGTAGTGTAATTATGTATTTAGAGTTATTAATTAATGTAGTTGCTATTGACACCAAATAATAAAATAATATTTATTTTTAATTATGTGTTGTAAAATATCTATAATATGTTGATATTTGGACATATAACATTACTAATTTAGCGTAATATTAAATGTGTTATCGTTAAACGAAATACTTATGTATAACACAAGAATTTATATATTTTTAGCAAAAAGTACGATACAAAAGTTTCGCGGAAAAATTAGAAAAAATAAGAAGTTTCTTAGGAAACTCAAAGATTTTGAAGAAAATTTAAGAAAAATAAAGTGTTTCGAAGGAAACTATATAATTTTGAAATTACCATGTATTTTTATTTCCATGACATCGAAAATAGAAATGTTTACATAGTTTCAATGAAAACGCATGGAAATTTTAAACCATGACAAAAATAGAAACGTTTATGAAAGAGTATTAATCATATGGTATAATCTATAATTCTATACTAATATAAAAAGAAAAATTTTATTTTTTACTCATAAAGAGTGGTTACTTTCATCACGATAATAATTTTTTGTTATGTCAATAATACCCTTAAGTTGATTTCCATTACAAGAAAATAGAAGATTAGCAACAAAAAAATCAAGTGACAATCATAATATTGTCACCAATTATGTATGTTTAGTAACAAGAATGTTTATCTTGTCACAATAAATAATTTATTATTTTAATAATTACTATTATTTTGTAAAAATTATTATTAGTGACAAAAAATGTATACAAAATTGTTAATAAATACAATTAGTAAACTCATGTATAGTGAAAACCTAGTGACAACAAACAATTGTTGTCACTATATTGTTTTGTCACTAAGTTGTCACTATGAGTCACTAATTGTATTTAGTGACAACTTTATATACAATTTTTTCACTAATAATTATTATATAGTGACAAGATAAAAAATATTGTCACTCAATATATATTTTTAGTAACAACTTTAAAATTGTCATTTAATATTTTGTCACTAATATCATATTTTCTTGTAGTGTTCTTTTTTATTTCTTTTTTTAAATATGATATATTGGTTTATATATATTATAATATTTTTAAAATATAAAGTATTATTTGTTATGTACAATGGGACGACGTGTCATGCCAACTATTCTACACTAATATAGAAATAAAGTCAACTTCTACTTACAAATTGTGACACCGCGGTACTAGATTTTGAAATACCACTAAGATCCTTAGATATCTATACTAATATAATTGTTTATTTTTTTCAAACGGACCATATTATCTTTTAACCGCCAATCTACTGTCATATTTATCCCCACATTTTCTCGTATTTATCATTTGTCTGACTAATACAATAAAAAGAGTTATTTCTTATTCACAAAAATTACGATTTGTGACACTGCAATATTAAATTTTGAGATACCAATTATATCCTTAAATATCTATAATAATATAAGTATTTATTTCTTTCAAATTGTTTACTTCATCTTTGAACTATCAATCTATTATCGTGTTTATTTCCACTTTCATATTTATCACTTATTTCACATTTAATTACATATTGATTTTTATTCTTAAAATGTCTGTCCTATTTATTTGATTGTATGCACGCAAGTCTTACGTTGTATGATGATGGGTAATAAAAGAAAATTTGCTGTCCGAAATTGATTGGAGTCACTACCGACAACCTCAAGTGGTGACTGATTTTTTCTCATGTGACTTTTTTCCTTTAGGTTTGGTGGATATTCCAGGCCTAAGTAGTCCTAACTCCTAACTCCTAACTTTGGGTTGCCCCACTAAAAACATTTTCCACTATAGTACCCCCACAAATATCTTGTAATACCAAGGGTACGTTTGGTTGGGAAAAAAAATGAAAGTATAAGAAAAGTGAAAGTAAAAGATAATGTATAAGAAAAAGTTTAGTGTTTGGTTTGGAGGAAGAGATTGAGAGGAAGTAAAATTGAATGTACATGAAACCCCTCCGGAGTCCAATTTTGTTTTCGTCCGAAATTGGGCGAAAAAGTGGAAGTATAAGGCTAAAATGACAAAAAAAGTTACATAATTTATTTTTATTTACTCTATTGCCCATATTTAAAGGCGTTTTTTTATTTATATTTAATAGTTTAGAATAAATGAATAATATTTGTTTTTATGAATATTTTTATTAATAAAAAATATTATTGTTTTTGTTTGATAAATATTTTTATTAATAAGGTTTTAAAATCTTTGTTATACTAAAATTAAGGGTTAATTACACTGACCTCCCTTGCTATTATGGGAATATACAAATTCCCCCCTCTTACTACGAAAATTACAGATTACCCCCTCTAACTAATATGTGTTAGTCAAATTTAACGGTATATGCTTAAATGATCATTTTGCCCTCCATTTATAAAACTAAAAATAATTCGATAAACTTGAAAATAGAAGTGAACTAAAATATCTTCAAGTATTTTTTTTTTTCCAAAATATAAGTTTTATTTTCTATAAAATAATATAATTTCAACAAAATTTACAAGCTTTAATGATTGTTAAGAATAAAACTTAGCATCACAACCTACACATACACAATATGTGATTAAAAAAATATTATAAAATAATATACTAAAAGTTACAAATATACACCCTTTTTAAATTTAAAAATAACAAATTACTCTTAAGGGGTATTTAAGTCATAAAAAATAGAGTTATTCAGGTTAAGGGTATAATAGGAAGTTTGGACCAATTTTTTTTATGACATCAGCAAAATCCATTAAGTTGACTAACGGAAGGGGCAATTTGTAAGGTGGATATCTTTGAAAGGGAAGTTTATGTAATTTTGATAGTAAGAGGGGGGAATTTGTATATTCCCATAGTAGTAGGGGAGGTTAGTGTAATTAACCCTAAAATTAATTAGTATAATATTAATTTATTTATTTTTTAATACAAAATAAAGATAAAGGATTAAACAGTAAAATTATAAAAATTAGTCTTTTCTTCTCAATCTATTTTTCTCGTACCAAACAAGAGGAAGTATTTGAGATTTATTTCCCTTCTAATCATACCAAATAACTTGAAGGCAAACTATTATTTTTTTCCTCCCCTTCCCCTTTTCACTTCCCCTTTCCTCTCATTTGAACCCTAAGGGTTCGTTTGGTTTAAATGAGAGGGAAGGGGAAGTGATCAAGGGGGAGCGAAAGAATAATAATTTTCCTTCACGTTGTTTGGTATGATTGGGGAGTAAATCTCAAATACTTCCCCTTGTTTGGTACAAGAAAAATAGATTGAGAAGAAAAGAATAATTTTTGAAATTTTAGTGTTTAACCCTTTCTCTTCATTTTATATTAGAAAATAAACAAGTTAATATTATACTAATATAATTTTAGTATAACAAAGATTTAAAAACCTTATTAATAAAAATATTTATCAAACAAGAACAATAATATTTTTGTATTAATATAAATATTCATCAAAATGAATATTATTCATTTATTCTAAACTATTCAGTCTAAATAAAATAAAAATTACTACCAACGCCCTCAAATATGGGCAACATAGTAAATAAAAATAAAATATGTATTTTTTTTTTTGCCTTATACTTCCACTTTTCCGCCCAGTTTCGGACGTAAACAAAATTGGACTCCGGAGAGGTTTCATATACATCGAGTTTTACTTCCCCTCCATCTCTTCCTCCAAACCAAATACTAAACTTTTTCTTATACATCCTCTTTTACTTCCACTTCTCTTATATTTCCACTTCCCCCCCAACCAAACATATCCTAAGCGTTTTTGCAAAAATGCAATTTAACCCATATGATATTTGAAATGAGTAGAAAAAAAAAATGTAAAAAAATAAATAAAATTATAACTCATATTTTGAAAAATAAAGTGAATTACCCCCTATCAACGGTTTAGATAAAGGACGGAGAGGGTTAATTTGCTTCATTCTCCAAAATATAGTAGATAAATCGCTATTTTTTTTCTCTATAGTTTTTATTATTATTATTATTAGTCCCCATATCACAGGGGTAAATTGCATTTGACCCAATAGTAAATATAAGTACTTATGAGCTTATTGTTAAAAGTAAGGGTAAACTACAACTACCTCCTCCTGAAGTTTGACATAATTACAAATATCCCTTCGTTGTTTGAAAAATTACAAGTATCCCCTTGAGGTTTGTAATTTTTACCCAAAGGTCTAAAATTGACCATTTTGCCCTTGATTTTCTTTTATTAAAATTATAGAAAAAATCAACCGAGACAAATTGCATTATTGCTCCTCTGTGTAAAAAATTTAAAAAATCTCACCCTGTGCATTGAAGTCCAACAAAATTTTAAAAATTAAATATAAAATAATTCAGTGCATAAGGGCATTTTGGTCAGATCACCCATAAGATTGGATGAAGATGGGTTATTTGTTAGACGATTACAAACCTCAGACGGGTATTTGTAAACTTTCAAACAACGAAAGAGTATTTATAATTATGTCAAATCTCAGGAGAGGTAACTGTAATTTACCATAAAAATAATTGAGAAGAGTACTTTTGTTTTATAATTTTTTATGTTGAACTGTTTAAATTAAGTTGATTTCAGCCAAAAGTTGGTAAACTTGTAAATATTAAGTTGTTTTTTTAAATACTCCAACTTCTTTTTTCGCTTTTAACTTTTATTTTCAAATATTCTCAATTTATATTACGATTTAACTTGCAACTTTATCTGTAATGACATTTTCTATCCTCGTGTTAAATTAGCGGAGAATGCTTTTGAATTTCTGAGTAATCAGTTTGCTCAAATTATAAAAATCAGTTTGTGTTTCTGACTACTTTTTTTTTAACTAATTCAATGTGTTATTAGCTGATCTACTGCAACTAATCATAATATATCTTAATGAAGGAATTTTTTCACTAGTCAAATGATGCTCGTTGAAGTTGAGAATTTTGTTATAATAAATCTAAGATATTTGAGACTGAGGGCTCTCACATAATTAAAAGTTTATGAGCTCGAGTTTCATAAATGTGTGTATGTCTATTTCTATAATAATTTATTATTTTTTTATGTAGTTTGAATGTGCTTGTTGATTTGAATTATTGATGTATTAAATTAACCTTTGAATTTGAATGTATTGAATTATATATTTAAAAAAAAATCTAAGATTTTCGGTTTTTCTTTACAAACTTTGATTTTTGGATAAATTATTTCATTTTCTAATTTTTTAGAGAAAAAGTAATTATGACGTTGGGATTCATAATTTCATAATTAATTTTGCAAAAGCGATTTGTAGTTAAATTTCAAAATTAACCTCATTACTAAGGAAATGAAGAGATTAAACAAAATATTTAATGAACATTATGGATAATTAGAAAAAAATAATTGTTCATTATTATTTATATATGAAATTTAATAAAATTTAATCACAAAAGTACTTATTAAAAATAATTCCAAACAATGCAAGAAATTGCCAAGTATGATTGTATTAGTCAATAGTAAAGCAAACAGGGGCTAAGTGATACATAGTTATTTATAATTAGATTATATAAATAATTATAAAGTAAAATGGCATAAAAATTGCATTTTAGGGATCATTAATATACTTAGCCTAAAATAATTTACATCTTTTTTGTTACAAAAAGTTAGTATAATTTCGACTCATATCACCAACACCAGCCAAAGCATACCTTATTTGTATTTTATACTCCTAAAGTATGCAACCCTCATCAATTATTCCTAGGGGTGTAAATGATTCGAGTCTAGCCAAATATATTATTGTTCAAACTTATTTGAATTATTATTTAGTTTCAAAAATTATGTTTGAATTTGGTTTGATTATTGTTCTAATCGAGCTCAAGCAAGCTTTAATTGGAACAAACATGAGTTGAGCTCGAGTAATTTGATATTTTTAAGAATATTCTATTATTTTTGTACTAATGGAATCGAGTTCGAGCCAAACTTAAAAGTTTATCGAACGAATTTGTTTGTTCAAGTTTGGTTTATTAAGTTTAACAAATCGAGTTCAAACGAGTTCTTATTGATCGATTTCAATTGAGTTTTGAATAGTTTGTTTAGTTTTTCAGCCCTAATTACCCCCTTAAACTAAAGAAACCTTCCCTTACCCCATATTTCTGAGATAATTCTTTATGATAAACGTAAATGGACAAAAATACTTTTGATATTATAAGGCGTATGATATATTCACTTTAATATCCCATACAATAAAATATATCAATCGATTTAATTTCAAATTTTATTCAATAATGTTGTTGATAAAATTGATACTTGGTGCAGGTCGGAGAATGTCCAAATCGAGTGTTTAAGAACTTGAGAAGAAAAAGATTATTACGCTTGCTGGGTGGTTTTCAATAAAAATCCTCCGATTCCTAACTTAGTTCGTTGAGGTCGAAAGGAAGCATAAAGGCTGGTATAAGCGCAATAAATAACGTACCAATAAATGAAGTGGTTGAGTGTATTCATAGGCCAAATGTCTGTACTTTTATGGATCCACGTGGCTTGATCTTGAGTCATCACACGTGGAGTGATCTAAATACCTAATTTCGACAGTTCTGATCGGCCCAATCTCAGTTAAAAGTGCACGGATCCTTCTCCATTGTTTTTTATTATGGGTATTTTGATTCTTTTAATCGTACTCCTAATATATCTCCATCAATACTAAATTAGTATAAATTAATAAAGTAAAAAATAATTATTTCAAATTTGATTGTACAAATATCCGTATTCAAATTAGGAAAATAAAGAATATTGCAAAGACTCCTTAATTAACCAAAAAATACCATATTAAGACCAGTGTAATTAAACCCGTATAAATCAGTGTTATTAAACTCGGACTGGAACGATCAGTTCAACCGGTCTGATCGAGAACCAATCAAGTATCTAGTCCGGGTCATCGATATAAAATCGGTATCAATTGGACTGGTGTGGACCAGTCAAAATTGGTCCAACCGACACCCAGTTGACCTAATTTTTTTTTAAAAAAAATTAAAATTAATAATATATATTCCACTAAAAAATAATATAGTGAAATATACAAAGAAAAAATAAATGTCAAAGAAAATAAATAGACAATTACTTCTTAAATAATTATTCAAACCAACTATCACCATATTTATAGTGTAAATAGTTTAAACTTTCCTATACTTTTTTTTATGTGGGACAATGAACATATTTATAGTGTTAATAACTTAAGATTCTTTATTGTTTTTCCAATGTGGGACAAATGACAAAGTGTTCAATCACCAATGAAGCCTAGCTCAGTTGGCGAACTTGAGGCCCCATGATCCTTGAGGTCATGGGTTCGAATCCCCTGCGTGGGATGATTTGTTTCTACTGCATAATAGGTTTATTTGTTTATACTGTATAGTAGGTTATTTGTTGTTGTAATAGCACGATGTTAGTATATGTGATATTGTTGATAGGAATGTTGTATTTGTCTCTTGATACTGACAGAATTGATTGTAATCGCTTTATTTCAATTAATAAAATTCATCTCTTCCAACTCAAAAAAAAAAAAAAAAAAGACAAAGTGTTCAATCTTGATTTACACTTTTTCAATGTGGGATAATGAGCATATATATAGTGTAAATAACTTATGTTTCCTTAGTTTTTTTTTTTTTTTTTCCAATATGGGACAAATAAGAAAGTGTTCAATCTTGATTTATACATTTTCAATGTGGGACAGTGAGAAAGAATTTAAATTATATTTATTTATATATTTTTCCATATGGGATAATGAACACTTCTAATAGTCAATAGAGTTTTTATTTATATGAAGGCAATGATTGTTAAAATATTCCTATAAATTGTATTTATTTAATCAATTCAGATATAATGTATTTGGGGTTTTTCAATTTTAAATTTTTGTTAGTTTGAATTTTAATTTAATTTATTTTTCCCAAGAAGTTTGTTGGTTTTTTATTATTAAATTATTATAGATTGTATTCATTAATAAATTGTATCATTGTATAAAAAAATTGCTATAAATTGTATTTATTTAATTTATTAATATTGATGTGGGAAGCAAAACGAGGACCAAATAAACAAAGCTGGGGAAACGAGGCAAGAGTACACGAGGGCAAAAAGTGGAGATGACAAAGATTACCTAGAAGAGATGACGAAGCTATGGCTATGAGGATCAGGGGGTAGGATAACGAGGCTCGGAGGTACGAGGGCTACCAAAAGAAGACGACGAGGGCGTGGCTACGAGGACCAGGAGGTAAGATGACAAGGCTAGAGGTAGCTAGGCTCGAAGGGGAGAGACGATGAGGCCATGGCTACGAGGATCTGGAGGTAGGATGACGAGGCTCGGACGTACGAGGACTACCGAGAGAAGACGACGAGGACGTGGCTATGAGGACCAAGAGGTAGGATGATGAGGCTCGAATATACGAGGGGTA
Source organism: Sesamum alatum (assembly GCA_034509735.1). Taxonomy (NCBI): domain Eukaryota; kingdom Viridiplantae; phylum Streptophyta; class Magnoliopsida; order Lamiales; family Pedaliaceae; genus Sesamum; species Sesamum alatum. The sequence goes on from JACGWO010000010.1 coordinate 15,365,399, forward strand.
CTAGGAGAAGATAACGAGGCCTGGGAAGAAAAGGAGGCCCTTGGGATCCGAGCCACTAAGGCCTAAGGAAGATAACAAAGAAGGATGGAAAAGGGAGGAATGCATAAGAGCGCTTCTTCGTAAAAACTACGAGGCCTCATGCTAAGAGAGCTCATAAAACAATGTCTAGAAGGCTACGACCAAGAGCTCGTAGAGAGATAAAAGATCTCAAGATATTCGTATCTCAACCAACTTGGGCTGACACATGCAAGTGGATCAGGGGCAGGTACCATGAACCTGCTAAGAATGCTTTCTCAAAAACCTTCTATAAATACCTTCATAAGGAAGGCATTGAAGACACAGAACAAATAAGAGAAAAAAAGAAGTTGTTTTATCCTTATTTGAGTTAAAAACAAAATCCACTCACATCAGATTGGCGCTGTCTGTGGGAAACTCAAAGATTATAAGGAAAAAAAAAAAAGAAAAGAGGAGAGGAGAGAAAACAAACCATGGTAAGATCACAAGAGGAGAATAACTTGCCTTGAGAAAGAACCCCCTTACGGGAAAATAGGCAAGGAGACGAAGTATCAGAGGGAGCCTCAAACTCACGAGAACCATCAAGGCAACCACATCAAACGACGGAGGAAATAAAGCACCTATTAGAAGAAGCGGCGGAAAAGGGAGCTAGAGTAGCACTTAAAGTAATGGAAACCATGAAGGGAGAAAAATCTCGATCAGGAGAGCAGATTCCTCTTCCCCAAAAGAGACAAGAACCTGTAACCCCTCCAGTAGAGCCCCTTATGAAACGACCTGAGCATTCCTCCCTCAAAGACCCTCGCATAGAGGCATTGCGAAGGGAACTCAATGAGCTACGCTAGCAAATTGCCCTAACTATTCCCCGAACTAGGAAAGGAAGCCCATTTTCCCCCGAGATCCTGACAGCTATTTTGCAGATCATATGTGCCTTCCCCAGCTAATCAGCTATGGTGGTGGGGGGGGGGGGGATAAGAGACCCCCAGGATCATGTGGATCAATTCATGGCGGCCATGGACCTGCTGGGATCAGATGACCCACTATTGTGCTGAATCTTCCATACCACACTAGTGGGGAGAGCTCAAACATGGTTCGTCCAGCTACCAATGGGATCCATTAAAAACTTTGATCAAATAGCACAAATTTTGTGCACCATTTTGCTGGAAATAAGAAATATCCTAAAAATCCCAGTCACCTCCTGGCTATAATACAAGAAGAAGGGGAATTGCTCCGAAGTTATGTACAGCGATTCGCCAATGAAGTACTCGACGTACCCACTGTTAGTCTGGAATTTTTTTCGGGAATCATGGCCCAAGGACTACGCAATGGAGGATTGGCCGATTCTCTCATAGGAGAACCAACAGCTAACTGGGATAAGTTGTCAAAAAGAGCCGAAAGGTTTATCCTCATAGAGGAATCCAGGAAAGCAAAAAGTTTCCGTTTCCCTCAAAAGGAGGCACCAAGGGAAAGGTAGAAGAGAACGCTCGAGGGAAAACACGAGGACCGCTCACGACCATCACATGATTATACCCCACTAAAAACTACGAGCACACAAGCCCTCATGGTGGTTGAAAAGAACAGGAACTTGCGCTGGCCGGTGTGAATGAAAAATAGTTGGAGGCGAACCAGGTTGTCAAAATTCTGCAACTTCCATCAAGATAGAGGACATACCACAGAAGAGTGCATCCATCTCAAGGAGGAATTAGAAAGGTTGATCCAAATGGGGCAGGTGGAAGAAATAACCAACACACCTCGGCCAGAATTTCCAAAAAGCCAAGACAGGGATAGGGTGGCGCGCGAAATACCCCCTAGAGCACAGACGGAAGCGGCACATGAAAATTGGCCAAGAGGAAATGTGGTAAGCGTCATAGAGGGAGGAATTTATGGAGGGGCTACCAGGATTGCTAGCAAGAGAATCTTAAGGGAAATTAAGGGTCTATTTTTATAGGATGTTGCACAAAGAACCGAGATCCAGCAAAAAATGTCCCTATCCAGTTCAATATGGCGAACGAGGAAGGAATCATTTTTCCACACGAGGAGGCATTGGTTATCTCGGCTGTAATCTCTAATGTTGAAGTGAGAAGGATACTAATTGATAGTGAGAGCTCAGTGGATGTCTTGTTCCTGAGTGCCTTCCGAGAGATGGGACTGAACCAGCAAATTATCCAGCTCCATGAGACCACTTTGGTGGGATTTGAAGGGAGTACTATCCGTACAGTGGGGAAAGTTTCTTTGCCCGTATCCATAGGGGATGAGCCCCGCCGAATAACTCATGTGTCGAAATTCTCTGTAGCAGACACAACGCAATCAGGGTACAATGTCATCTTGGGGAGACCAACCCTCAATGCCATCAGAGCAGTGATTTCTACCTCATGCCTTAAGGTAAAATTCCCAACGATAAAAGGAGTGGGTGAAGTGAGAGGCGAACAGCAGAAAGCACGAGAATGCAGATGTGCATGGCTCAGACGGGTTGAGGGGATAAGCCCCCCCCCCCCCTCAAGAAGGGATAACCCATGATCGAATGGACGCAGTAGACGAAACGCAACTGGTAGTGTTAAGCCCCAAGGCTCCATAAAAAGTGGTCAAAGTAGGGAAAAACTTACCCCCGGAAGAGGTTGTGGTCTTGACGGCATTCTTAAAAGAAAATTGTGACTTATTTAAATGGGGAGAAGGAGGAGCACCAGGCATAGATGAATCCATGGCCGTGCATGCACTCCGAGTGCGACCGGAGGCTATCCCGGTAAAACAAAAAAAGAGAAGTTTTGGGGTCGAAAGAAACAAAGCAATCCAAGAGGAGGTGCAAAGATTGCTCCAGTCCAACCATATACGCGAAGTTTTCTATCCCGACTGGATTGCCAACGTGGTGTTAGTCCCGAAAGCTGACGGAAAGTGGAGAATGTGCGTAGACTTCACCGACCTGAATAAAGCCTGCCCCAAAGACTCGTACCCTTTACCCCGCATTGATCAACTAGTGGATTCCACTTCTGGTTGTGAAAGATTAAGCATGTTGGATGCTTACCAAGGATACAACCAGATCAGGTTTTTGCGCGAAGATCAGGAGAAGACCAGCTTTATTACCGAACGCAGATTATATTGTTATAATGTGATGCCATTCGGGTTGAAAAACGCAGGAGCCACCTATCAAAGACTGGTAAACAAGGTCTTTGCCCAACAAATTGGCAGAAACATGGAAGTTTATGTCAACGATATATTGGTCAAAAGCCTACTCCAAACATAGCATTTGGAGGATCTGGGAGAATGCTTCTCACAACTCAAAAAGTACAAGATAAAGCTCAACCCGAAGAAATGTGTATCCGGAGTAACAGGAGGAAAATTTCTAGGTTACTTGGTTACCTAAAGAGAAATCAAAGCCAACCCAGATAAGATTAAAGCTATACATTCCATGAGGGAACCACGAAGCGTGAAAGAGGTGCAGCAGCTAACCGGAATGATAGCCTCGCTAAATCGATTCATATCCTGAGCAACAGACAAAGGATTCCCTTTTTCAAGGTCCTGAGAAATAAGGAAAATTTCGAGTGGACCCCAGAATGTCGCCAAGCTTTCTCAGCCTTAAAAGAATACCTGATGAGACCCCCCCTGCTATGTAAGCCTGAGGAGGGAGAAAAACTGTTGATTTACTTAGCGGTCTCCGAAGAAGCCATTAGCGCCGTCTTAGCTAAAGACAGGAATGGGCTCCACTTGCTGGTATACTACACGGGACATATGCTCCAAGGGGCGGAAGTCAGGTACACCTCACTAGAAAAATTAGTCCTCAGCCTAGTCCAAGCAGCACGAAAATTATGCCCCTGCTTCCTGGCCCATCCCATCATCGTACTCACAGATCAGCCCTTGAAACATGCCCTGCAAAGAAGTACCGGCAGCAGGATGATAAAATGGTCTTACGAGCTTCATGAATTCGACCTGACCTAAGAATAGCCATCAAAGCCCAAACCCTGGCAGATTTTGTAGCCAAAGCCCCCCATGAACCAGAGGGTCCTACGGGTACTTGGGCACTCCATGTGGATGGATCAACAGCGGGAAAGCAAGCCGGAGGAGGCGTGGTGTTGGTTAGCCAAAAGGTGACGACCTACAATTTGCTATCAAGTTCGACAGTGCCTTATCCAACAATGAAGCTGAGTATGAAACCTTACTTGTAGGAATGAAGCTGGCTTTAGAGGTCGGGGCTCGAAGGATAAATATATATACCGATTCCCAACTCGTAGTAGAGCAGACGAGAGGAACCTCTGAAGCTAAAGACGATAGAATGAAAAGGCTTTCAATGAAGGTGTGTGAACGAAAGAAGAAATTTGAAACTTGCGAAATCTTTCAAGTCCCGCGAAGTGACAATAGCAAAGCTGACGGGCTAGCTCGAATCGGGAGCAGTGTGGCCGATATGGACACCACCCATATATATCAATCTTAAAAGTCAGTCCAGAGGGACAGAAGAAGGGAACCCATGCCGTACAGAGTCAATGGACATATCCTGGATGGATGAGATCCGTGACTACCTAGAAAATGTAAAATTGCCAGGAGACTCCACTAATGCAAGGAGAATCAAAAAAGTATCCGGAAGATTCTTCCTCGATTAGGGGTACCTATTCAAAAAGTCTATAGTTGGTTCTCCCCTTCAATGCTTAACTCTTGAGGAAGCATTGAAAGTACTAAAGGAAATTCATGAAGGAAGTTGTGAAAATCACTTCGGGGGAAGGAGCTTAGCACTAAAAGTCACTAGGAACGGATATTTCTGGCCTACTCTCCTGAGAGATAGTCTACAGTTGGCTAAAAAATGCCTACATTGTCAACTACACGGGAATCTAGTACATGTGCTAGGAGCTAAAATCGATTTTATGGCTCTTACCTGGCCGTTCGATCACTGGGGAATCGATATAGTGGGACTTTTCCCACTCGGAAAGAGACAGAAGAAATTTCTAGTGGTTGCGGTAGATCATTTCACAAAATGGATCGAGGCAGAACCCCTGGCCAAAATCACGGAGGCCAGCATGATAGGATTCGTATGGAAAGCAATTATATGCCATTTCGGAATACCATGCAAGCTCACTTCAGATAATGACACTCAATTCCGGGGAAAACGCTTCTCAAATTGGTGCCGCGAATGGGGAGTAAAACAAATCTTCACCTTCGTCGGCAATCCTAAGGCAAATGGCCAGACGGAGGTAAGCAACCGCATCTTGCTTCAAAACCTGAAAGCTAAGTTGGGAGCCTCCCAAAAATGGATGGGTAGATGAAATCCCAGGAGTCTTGTGGGCTTACCGAACTACCCCACGATCTAGCACCGGGGAAACCCCCTTTTTGTTGGTCCACGGCTCGGAAGCTCTCATCCCACCAGAAATTTGTGAACCCACGGTTAGATCTACCACATATGAAGAAGAAGCGAACAGAGAAGCACGAAGTCTAGACCTGGAACTAATAGAGGAAAAAAGGGCTATCGCTAGGGTGAGGATGGAAAATTATAAACGGCGAGTGATGCGCGCCTACAACTCCATAGTAAAAAGAGCGGGTCCTACAAGTAGGGGATTTAGTCCTAAAAAAAATGGAGGTACAAAGGGCCACGAGAAAGCTAGATCCTAAATGGGAGGGGCCTTACCGGATCAAAGCTATAATACGCGAGGACACTTACAAACTCGACACCTTGGATGGAAAAGAGATCCCTCGAAGCTGGTGTGTCCAGAATTTAAGAAAATTCTATTGCTGAAGAGCATATGTATATATATATATATATATGAATAAAACATGTGCATATGTGATCCAAAAGACTGATGAAATACACGGACATATGTATGAACTAAGGAACGCTTTTCTGAGCATCACATTCTTATTAAGATAGAAGACTCCCACTTGTCCGATAAAGCTCTACGAGACGAGCTGCTACAAAAAGGGGATAACTTGCACCCTGAGCTCTACAAGACGAGCTACCACAAAAAGGGATAACTTGCACCCCGAAGCTCTACAAAAACAAGCTACTACAAGTAAGGAGTTTTTTTTTTAGCTCTAAAGCTCAATCGAGAACCTATTTACAAGCAAAAACTTATATTACAAGAAAGCATCACCAAACAGCTCGTGCCTTTTTTGTCGGGTTAGAACAGACCGCTAACATAATAGGGGACCACTTGAAAATTTTCCAAAGATGTTACCCCAACAGGAGGGTACCCAAAACCTGTAGAACCTAAGCATATAACCTGGACCCTACTCCCTGCACAAAGTTCGAAAAGTGTTTTCACATGTAGAAAGGAAGAATGATTAAAATACTTAAAATAAGAACACAGTTTGTACAAAGAAGCAACAATAAATAAAAAATACATCTAATCTCCCGAAGATCCCTCACCCCTAACATGGCCAAAACCATCAGCTCGAACACTTACAAAGCTTAAATCAAAATCCGGAGGAAGATTTCCTAAATTCTTAAATTGCTCCAAACAGTAGCAAAGCCATCAATGTAAAAGGAAGAGCCATGCCGACTCAGTTCCACCGCATATTCATGAGAATTTTTTAAGGCAGCCACAGCAGAAGAAGCTACCTCTTCACGACCCTGGGTGTAGGCTTGGACCGTCGAAGCACGAACCACCTCGTTCTCCGAAGTCAGCACAGTAATCTGCTTATCTTTTTCCACCAACTGAACTCGGAGGGCCTCTAGTTCGTCAACAAGTCTAGCCTCGCGCTCTTGGGAATGAGTTCCATCGTCCCTATATTGATTCTGCAAACAGTCCAGTTTGGCTCGAGTATCAGATGCGCAAGGATTCCTAGTTCTTCATCAAGACCATGTATTTCTCTGTCATAGCCGTCACTGCAGGGGGAATCTAGAAGAAAGAAAGCGAGGTAATTGCGCAACAACACTCAAAAAAATAGAGAGGAGAAGAAGAAGAAAGAAAGAAAGGGGAGGCGAAGTAAAATGATAAACTTACAGTGGATGCCTGAGCAAGGATGAAACTGCCCAAACTTTGCATTAAACGACGTGAAAGGGTCTCCACATCAGAATGATGAGTGGCTTGGCGCATGTTAAAAGAACTTGCTCTTGGATCCAAGCGGGGAGTAAGCACTGGAGTAGGAAAGATCAGCCTAGGAGCCTCTTCATATGAACGAGGAGTGCTCTCCGAAGGTGTCTAGTCCCTACGAGGACGCTTCAAAGACGAAGAGAGGGCCTCGACAGGTGGTGGAAGTGGGGAGATGGGAGGCAAGTCCGAAGGAGTCTGGGACGTGGTGTTCTCTTCAGATGTCCCCACTTCAATGATCGGGGTCCCCTGAGGAAATGGTGAAGGATTCACTTGAGAGACAGGGGAGGGGCTCGTACGAGGCCAAGTAGACGAGGAAGCACCAGCTAGGGGCGTGACATCTGCCGGGAGGTCGTCTGGCAGGGCGGGTCGTAGAAACCTCGAAGATGAAGGAGTTTCAGTAGGGGGTACGAGGTCCGCAGGGAGGTCGTCCAGAAGAACAGGTCGTGACCCCGAGCTTGTGGGAATAGCTGGGACATCTTTCGGGATAAATTTTCTCACAACAGCCCGATTCCTCATGATACCTACAAGGAACAACAAGGTTTAAACAAATTAAACATTGAGAAATATAGGAAAAGGGTACAAAAAAAAGACTTACGAAGCCTGGAAAAGCGGTCTAGAGGTCCATCATAGGTATCGGGAGCTGGGTGCAGACCAGCCACCACAAGAAGCTCATCCTCAAAAAGAGCTTTTGCACTAAACTCGTGGTCCACAAGCCCTGCCTCCTTCATTCTTTTCTTAACCTCGCCCAGATTCAGTGGGGGCAAGGAGTTTAGGGAGGAACCGGAAGATAAAGGGATCTGCCACCCCTCCTTTCTCAGAAAGAAATACTTGGACTTCCAAGCACCGTGAGATGAGGGTTTCTCTCGGATAAAAGTAAGTCCGTGACGAGGGGATAAGTAAAATAAACACTCACCCGAAGTAATTTTTAGGGAAAAAACGCCCAAGAAAATTTCAACCGAAGGATCAAACTCATATAATTAAGCACAAATGAGGAAACCTACGATAAGCCTATAGGAGTTGGGCAAAAATTGACTGGGAGGAATACCCAAAACATTAAAAACTTGAATCAAAAGATCAGGCAAAGGAAAGCGCAAACCCGAAGTTAATTGTGCCGAATAAACTGTCAAATACCCAGGAGGCGGATTGTTCGCTGACTGGTTGGGAGAAGGAACCACCCAATCATACTCTCCTGGAAAGGGCTATATCGGCTGCTAGCTTCCTAAAAGCCTCTTCGGTCAAAGAGGATGCCATACGAGAGATCATCGCTAAAGCCTCACTAGAGGCCATGGCCGGAGAAGGGGAAGTTGTCTCGCCGGAAGAGAAAACCTTATTTTTTCTGGGCATCTTTCCTCTGATCTTCTGGGGTAGTTTTCGAGTAGTGTATGGAGGAGAAGAGAAGGGGCAGAGTAATCGGAAGAAGACCAATCTCCGACAGGTGGACCACCCATGCAAGAACCAAAAGTAACGCAGGAATAAGAAAGGGGAGTTTTACTTGGTTAGGAAGGAACCCGAGTATGGAGGGAATGGGAAGGTGAAAGGGATGAGATAAGTTTTTGAAATAAATAAAGGGTAAAAAAGGGGGAAAATGAAGAGGTTGAAGGACAGGTGGCGGTCAAAGAGAGGAAGAGGGAGAGGCAGTGAAGAAGGTGAGCGGGCAGGTGGAGGGGCTAGTGGCAGGGCTATGGGCGGCTAGAAGGTAGTTGCAATAATTACCGTGTGGTAATTATCCAAAAAAATAATAAAGTAATAATAATTAAAAAGAAGGAAGAGTGGGACGATCGCTTTGAATGAGTTTTTATCCCGCCTAAAAACAAGCGGCATAAAAACTGAGGGGCTAGTGATCTGGGAAGCAAAACGAGGACCAAATAAACGAAGCTGGGAAAACGAGGCAAGAGTACACGAGGGCAAAAAGTGGGGATGACAAAGATTACCTAGAGGAGACGATAAGTCTGTGGCTATGAAGATCAGGAGGTAGGATAACGAGGCTCGGAGGTACGAGGGCTACCAAAAGAAGACGATGAGGGCGTGGCTACGAGGACCAGGAGGTAAGATGACAAGGCTAGAGGTAGCTAGGCTCGAAGGGGAGAGACGACGAGGCCATGACTACGAGGATCCGGAGGTAGGATGACGAGGCTCGGACGTACGAGGACTACCGAGAGAAGACGACGAGGACGTGGCTACGAGGACCAAGAGGTAGGATGACGAGGCTCGAATATCCGAGGGGGACTAGGAGAAGATAACGAGGCCCGAGGTAACGAGGCCTGGGGAGAAAAGGAGGCCCTTGGGATCCGAGCCACTAGGGCCTAAGGAAGATAACAACGAAGGATGAAAAATGGAGGAATGCATAAGAGCACTTCTTCGTAAACACTACGAGGCCTCATGCTAAGAGAGCTCATAAAACAGTGTCTAGAAGGCTATGACCAAGAGCTCGTAGAGAGATAAAAGATCTCAAGATATTTGTATCTCAACCAACTTGGGCTGACACATGCAAGTGGATCAGGGGCAGGTACCATGAACCTGCTAAGAATGCTTTCCCAAAAACCTTCTATAAATACCTTCATAAGGAAGGCATTGAAGACACAGAACAAATAAGAGAAAAAAAGAAGTTGTTTTATCTTTATGAGTTAAAAACAAAATCCACCCACATCATATATATAATGTATTGATATACTACAAATATATATGCATATAATAAGGTTCAAGACAATTAATTTTTTTAATTCAATCAAATCAATTAAACTAACGACCCAATAGATTAACTGGTTTGATGCTCATTCCGATTTTAAAAACATTGGTATCTAACATAATCTACAATGAATAAGGTTTTGTTTGGTAAAAACGCAAAATCAAAAAGGTAAGGAAGGGGAAAAGTACATCGACCTCGTGAATCTCACCCCTTATTACTCATTCGCCCACCATCAACGACGTGGCAGCCGCGGAGCGCATCAGCTCAATCCCACCGCCAATAGATGCAACCACATCACACCACATCCCTACGCACGCACACACGTGATTACTGACTCCAACCCCTTCTATTCTTTGCTGTGGGAACTGAAGTATTTTATTTCCAGAGCCAGCAGCACTGTGTGTATATATACTCTACTGAAGAACGCAGATTCTACGTCGTCTATGCATTAAAGCTTGTTATCGTGCTGATATTTCTAGTTTGAAAAGGATTATCAAGAATCTAGAGAGAGAGAGAGAGAGAGAGAATGTCGTCTTGGGTGGTGGAGTATGCTTCGAAAGAAAGTAACAACAACAACAACAGCCATGAAGATGGCGATGACTGCTTCGATTTGCTCCGAGCGGGTTGTGATCTCACGGCTTCCAGCCTTTCGCTCCCGGTTGATGCTTTTCTCAGAGCCGCCGTTTCCCTCAAAGATCAGGTCTCTGTGCGTGGACAGTCACACAGACAACAGATTATTGTCTGCTTTAAACTTTCTGTTTTAGTATTTTTGTATGGCGATGTGTATTGTTTTGCTAATTTTTGAAAAAAATATGCAAAAAATTTGACGGGTGAAGTGTTTAATTGTGAATGGGCGTGATCGTGGTTTTGGGTTGTGTATTTAGTCCATAATTTTCGTTTTCTGGGTTGATGTTTAGGTGGTGGAAATGACGTGGGGAAGACGAGGAAATAAAGGGAGCTTGGACCCGACTGTTTATACGGGTCTGATGGGGACAGCTTTCACGTGCTTGCGGTCTTATGAGGCCACCGGCAACCACCGCGACTTGCAGTTGTGCGCTGAAATTGTTGACGCCTGCGCCGCTGCTGCTCATACCAACAGGTCCAAGTCAAATTCCCTTCGTTTATAATGTTTTAACTTGAAGTGATATATCTTCTTTTCCTTTAGTAATTAGTAGTACTAATGTGAATCCTGTTGTTGGGGATTTTTACGGCGGTGAGTTGGGTTTGGGGGTGTTAATGATGCATACATTTGAGTGTAGATTCAAGCTGGGTTGAGATTTTTACCGGGTTTTGAAGAAATGTATTTGGATTTGGTTTGATGGTTTTGAACGTGCTTGAATGAATAGTTTGATGTTCTTGGTTCACTCTTTTTAACTAACCGAGTAAAGCTCGGGCTGAACATTAAATCTTATTAAACAAAAACTAATGTCCAAACTTGATGATTAAGTTTACCAAACCCAGCTCAAGTAAGCTTTGAATGCTTGATTCTGAAGTTGAGCATCGAGTGGTTTGATTAGCTTTTCGTTTTTATTTGTAATGGTTACTTTGCTGACAATGAGAGCTGCTAATGCTTAATTGAGAATTGCGTAGTGAGCTATTCGGGTTAATGGCTTCATTTCTAGGAGTTAGGAGTTGGTTGGTGTTTCTCGTTCTTCTAGGAAATTTCTTTCCTAGAGCAAGTGTTGGATGACGGATTTATGAGAGGCGTGTGGCAAGATCGAAATTGGGTGGTAGTCAATTCATTTCCTATTGCTGAGACTAAACATAGTAGGTAGGAGTCTTGTTCAGAATGAAAGGAAATTTTTGCATTCATTGACGTGCTGAAATCAATCGGCACATAAAGTTTTAATATATGGCACTTGAATTACCAATATCGCCGTAGAGTATGTTAGAACGTTGCCAATTTGTAATTATTGCATCATGCCTTTGTGCTTAGTTTATCTTGACCTGCTAAGCAGCACAAGGAAATAGAATGTTGAAATTACTGATAAGAATTCAAGAACACTTGCATTTCTGAGAATGCTGATATCAAAGTTGGTACTCAGTTGCTTAATTGTCTTGCTTCAGTCATTCACATATTTGGAACCTTGATCTGGCCGAAGAATTCTGTAGTTTTCTGATGAGGACTAATTTTGTCCTGGGTGGTGTACTGGACGCTTTAGTACTTCTCCTCTCTTATCATGTCCTGTGCTTCATTTAATGTTTATAAATAATAAAAAGAGAAAGTTTTGCTTGTCGTTGTAAACGAAGACGTTGGAAAAATTCGTTATGAAGGACAAGAAAGAGAGAGTTTTGCTTGTTATGTATACAAACATTTGAAAAATTCATCAAGAGAAGGACAAAAGTAAACAATAAAACAATGTGCCTTCCAAGTTTATGTGGCCCATTAGTTCGTTGTCAGTTTAAATGCTAGTTTTCAAGAACTCAATTGCTAATGTTTCATGGCAAGCTTTTCCAACACATTACAAAACGATTGAGAAACTTGTGTTACAAATATCGTTTGGAAAATTGATATGTTTGTTAGGACTGTGTTGTGTATGGTTCTATTTGATCCTGAATGTGTGAAAACCTTATTATACTGGCATCAATATCCTGACATCTGTTTCCTCACTGTGATTGCATATTTTTCAGGCATGTGACTTTTCTTTGCGGCAGGGGAGGGGTTTACGCGCTTGGCGCCATTAGTGCAAATTACTGTGGGGACCAACAGAAGCGTGACTTCTATGTGGACCGTTTTCTGGAGGTATAATCATCTTATGTATTGTTTGTTGCCGGAAGTTCTGCAACGAGATTCTTTTCGTTGTATCAGATGGTGGTCCATATCTATGGTCTTTGTGGTGTACTTGGATTGATCTATATTAATTTTAGAAATAGAAGTATCATATTGGCTCCATTAATCCTGGGACCATAAACGTTTCAAATTTGTGGTCCTATGTCTTCCCCCAGGGACAGGACACAAATATGAATGAAGTATCTTTTGACGATGCATGTGGTTTAAGATCCGTGTTTTAATTGTATTGGGATGTGACGTTGATTTAGATATTTAAGACAACATATATTTCTTGAATCTTAGATATAGGAAGAAAAAACTTGACATGAGCAGTTAAGGTGTAATTTCTATCTGGATCAACAGGAGCTATGTCCTTTTCTTTCAAGGAGAAATATGTCTATTGTCTTGATCTCTTTCAGGCCCTGATAAACTTTGAATCTATATTTGAAACTATGTACTTAAGATCTTGTGGTTGTGTATCCTCTATCCTGCCGAATTAAAAATGCATGAGAAATTGTTGCAAAACAGTTGCGCATATTTCCTCATGTCGGTCTTGCTGATAATTGTTTTCAGCCATTTGTTTCTCCCTCAATATCTCTGATAAATTCTCATTTCCAGACTAGATGTTTTGCATTCCTTTTTAAGTTTTCCATGAGCATCCAGAAATTTTTTCTTCTTGTAATATCCGATTCTTCATTTATTAGATGGCACAAGAGAGAGCTCTCCCTGTCGGGCCCGAAGAGGGGGGATTTGGGATGTCATATGATCTTCTCTATGGACGAGCCGGATTTCTGTGGGCAGCTTTGTTAGTAAACAAATACTTAGGAGGTGAAACGATCCCGAATGATCTGCTCATGCCGGTCGTTCAAGCCGTGCTGGCTGGGGGCCGAGCGGGTGCTTCTGATATCACAGCCTGTCCACTAATGTACAGATGGCACGGAACTAGATACTGGGGTGCTGCTCATGGGCTTGCTGGTATTTTACATGTATTACTTCACTTCCTTCTCTCTGCAGACGACATGGAGGATGTCAAGTCGACCTTGAGGTACATGATGAGCAACCGGTTCCCACATAGTGGAAACTATCCTGTGAGTGAAGGCAACCCGAGGGACAAGCTCGTCCAGTGGTCTCACGGAGCTAGTGGAATTGCTGTTACGTTGTGTAAAGCATCCGAGGTTAGCCGTTTAAATATCCTTAACCCTTGACTATTGTTACCTAAACTAAGTGAAGATTTCTTCTGTTTGCAATGCTGCAAAAGTTCCATTGCATGTCTCATGGCCGACTTGGATTTCTTTGCTTTACAGGTACTTCCAAGCGACAGGGAGTTTCGTGATGCAGCCATAGAAGCCGGAGAAGTAGTGTGGAAGAGTGGCTTGGTCAAGAAGGTGGGATTGGCTGATGGCACTGCTGGCAACGCCTACGCGTTCCTATCCCTCCTCCGACTCACCGGAGAAAGCATATACGAAGAAAGAGCAACAGCATTTGCAAGCTACTTGTACCACAGCGCCAGAAAGACAATTACTGAGAATGGATCTGTTGGACCCGAGCATGCCTACTCCCTTTTCGACGGCCTGGCTGGAGCCGCTTGCCTTTGGTTCGATCTCCTCCGACACGAGGACTCCCGATTTCCGGGGTACGAAATCTAGACACGGGGTTGGAAACAAGCAAATGGAATGGACAGTATGCCTTTGCTGAGTCGAGCTATATATCATCAACTTGTATATGTATATACACCTGTTAGACTCTTACAGGGATGTCCTAGTTTCATTATCAAGAAGAAGAGAAGTGCGGACGTCATAGTTTCAATCGCGAGTTGAACAATGTCCAGGGAGCATGGTGATTGATGGAGTGATGGTGGAAACAAGCGAACGGCAGAAATAGCGATTTCTTGTTTGTTAATGCTGCGTCATCTGAAATTTCTAATAGCTGAGATGTGGAAAAACGCAATGGCCCTCTTCTAGTTTCTAATGGAGAAACGAAAAAGAACAAAAAGAAATGGGATAATGCATAAAATCACTTCGGGTGTTTGCGAAATTGCAAAGAAGTCCTATGTTGAAATTTTAATTTTCGGAGAAGTTGATCGAATAGATTTTTAAATAATATTATCTTTTGTTTTCAATGCCTCAATATTAATAAATTTAGAGAAACTTATGATTAGAAGAATATATGGTAAAATACAATTTACTTCATACAAAACAACGAATTAAGTAATAATCGTTTTTATTATTTAAAGAAAAGTTATCAAAATGAAATTAAACATGAGTTTAATATGATGTACAATTAGAATTTGTTGCAAAAAAATTGAAAATCGATTTAAGTTTTGAATCGAGTGAGATATTCGTTGACAAAAAAATTGGAATAAATTATCAATTAAAGCCCAAATAAATTGGTTAATAATTGAATTTCAAAATGATAGTCCATAATGAATTTGGACTTATCGTTAAAGAAATTAAATTGATAAGCCCATATTAAATTTGGGTCTTACGTAATTTTATAGGTCGATTCAAAATATAAAATTATTATTTTTGGATTGGCTAAATTGGGCCAGCTACATATTCGAAATGCAGTCCGTCAAAAGACTAGTTCATGTCAAAGCCCACGGTGATCAAACCAACAGATATGAGCTTAAGCTACTGTAGCCCTACTCATGCCTATAAATAAGGGGCTTCCACCACTCAAGTGGGGATTCCATAGAGCATTGGAGACAATACAAGACAAGAGGTCACTTCACACGGCACAAGAAATCCAAAGGGACCCAAGTCCAAAAGCTCTCTACCACGACGAAGATCCACGACCGCGGAGGTTCCAAGTCTTCCTCGGCATCAAATCCTTCAGGGCCTTGATACCAAATTTCAAGGTGCCACGTAGTTTGCTCCACAAATCTGGAGGAGATTACACATCAACGTCCAAGAACAAGCGTCAGCCCTTGGATTGAAATTTGGAGAGAAGAATAAGGGGATTACATTCACTATAGAGATTGTATCCACTTTTATTTTTAAATCAATAAAATCATTTGTCCATATTTTTCTTGTCTCGTAATTATTTTTGCAGACACGAAATTTTGTGTGAACAAATTTCTGACACGCCTAGTGGGACAATCTATGCCCCTCATCTCTTCCTCCTACGTCGAAGATCAAGTCATCACATCCAAACGCTCAATGGCGCCCAAGAAAGGTCAAGTCACCGTCAACGCCACTACCGCCGGTCAATCCTCAACCGGGGGCAAGATTGTTGACCCGACCCTTTCAGACGATTCAAGCTCGGCAAGTCCTACCGAGATCAACTCCAAGTCCACGCATTTCGCATCGTCCCTGCCAAGATGGCCGACGCAACTGCAATAAAGGGACAACTAGCATAAATGGTAGAAGCCATCGCTAACCTCCAGAAAATCATCGAGGAAAAAGACCTCCAAATCGTCCAATTGATGACAACCAAGAGTATACGAACGTTGAAGAAACCAACGACAGCAACAAGCATGCCTTCTTCTCAAACCATGTTGAAAGTGAGAAGCAAGTGGATAAAGCACCACCGACGCATGACTTCGTGCAAAAGTCTACACATTTTGAAACATCTATTGCTACATGGTCCATTCAACAATTGCAAGAGATAATCACCAACACCATCAAAGCCCAATACGGTGGAACAACCCAAAGCTCGCCCGCGTATTCAAAACCTTATACCATGCGCATCGACGCCTTGAGGATGCCAATGGGATACCTACCGCCAGAACTGCGACAATTCGATGGAAGAAGCAACCCAAAACAACACATTATCCACTTCATCGAGACATGCAACGATGCCGGCACTGACGGTGACCTCTTGGTGAAGCAGTTCGTCCGATCGCTTAAAGGGAACGCTTTCGATTGGTATATTGATCTACAACCCAAGTCAATTGACAGTTGGGATGAGATGGAGAGGCAATTCCTAAACCGCTTCTATAGCACCCGCCGGACGGTGAGCATGTATGAACTCACCAACGCAAGGCAGTGGAAGGATGAGCCAGTCACCGACTAAATCAACCGTTGGCGCGCTCTAAGTCTGAACTGCAAAGACAAACTCTCGGAGACCTCGGCGATAGAAATGTGCATCTAAGGTATGCATTGGAGTCTTGTTTACATCTTGTAGGGGATCAAGCCGAGAAGTTTTGAGGAGTTGGCTACCCGCGCCCATAACATGGAGATAAGCATCACCAATCATAAACCTAAATTCCCAATTGACTACCAAAAGAAGGAGTCAAAATATGATGAAAACTTCATCAAACCTGACGTCGAAGAGTCCATGGCTATCAGAACAACTCATATCAAGTTTCCTCCAAGCGAGAGAATGAGTGAAAGGCCTCAAAACCAACAAACTCCACGTTATAAGGGTTGGCTCACTTTGGGTGACGAAGACACGGCGAACACGAACATCGCCAGCGTCACTCCAACAAATAACTTGCATGTTTTGAAAAGCGAAGAAGAAGTTCTACCGGCAGCGCCACCAAAACTTCAATTGGATAATCTTGAGCCTATACAAGTGGAGGCCTCTGATGCTGACATGAAGCCCTCTACCAAGGTGGAATACGCTGTTGACGCCAAGCCCTACCTCGAGAGAAATGAGATGCAAGAAGCAACACCTTCAATGATCCCAGTCTGTCAACCAATCAAGGAGGCACACTCTAAACCCACTCCTTCGAGAGCTTACCACTTCTTGGGGAAAGCAGGGTACGAATTTTGTACCCCATCTCGACTCAGCAAGTTAAATCCCGAGTTGACTGGTGAAAAGATCCATGGATTAACTGAAGCGCAACACGAGTTGAGAAGACAAGGCTTCCGTGTCAACCAACCACGCACTGGCTTGGGCTTCACTCCCGACAGACTTGTGCACGATCGCCTCGAAGATGGTCCTGCACGACAGTTGAAGAAAAGAAGTCAACGTGACCCAACGAACAAGTCGATAGAAAAAGGTGAAAGTCAAGCACTTCATCTGTCTCGGCCCTAGGGAGGTAAGACGTCATTCTTGCTCATCCATTCAAATAAGCCAATCAAGGTAAAACGACGCCTTGCCATACGATTGCATGATACAGAAAGCATTTCAAATGAAGAGGACGAAGAAAGCATCAAGCTACGTCCATCTAACCATGTCAGTGTTGCTGAAAACTCCGACTTGAAGATCTCCAAAAATGAGATTTAAGACACTCTGAAGCACAACTCAAAGATGGAGAACATGAAACCTCCATCACCACAAATCAAAGATATGGCCTCGGCCTCACAAATGACAAACTTATGAAGAAGACGCTCCTTGACGCACGAGCCTAAACTGCATGTTACTCCTAGCCCGCATGAGTATAAACTGTGCACGGCATCCCTTCTGTTAAAAAAAAGAAAGAGGAGAACAAAAATTCAAGTTTTTTTGAACTACGTTTTAACTTGATCCCTTTACCGGGTACGTAGGTAACTTGAACTTATTCTCAAGTTCAGTCATATCTTTAAACAAGTTTGGTTTATCATAAAGTTAGCCAAGTTTGTTTGTGAGCGTAAAAATTTTGTGAAATTGCAGCCATACATATTCAATGGCAACAAGAAGAAATAAAGCCAACGCTCAATCAAAAGCACAATGAGAAGTTCAGTAAAAAAGTGAAAGTCATTTTATTACGTGATATTTGTTTACATTGAATGGCAATGAAGAAACAAAAGAGAAAAAAAAAGTGATAAATGCTAAACACTAAGGTGGACAAGTCAGAAGTTGTCAAGTCTCATCTCGAGTCTTCAAGAAACACTTCCATCTTCTTCGACGTCTTTGTTGTTTCTAGACGAACACGAGGTACCTTCAAACGGAGGTCTATTCTCTCTCTTGGCGACCAAGTCTCTTGAGGTTGGACAAGCCCTCTTCGACTTCTTGGCAAGGGTCTTCTCGCTCAAGTAAAAAAGACTTCTCATCAAGTGCTTCACGGCTTGGGGCAATGATCAACGTCAACAAGTGGAGCAGCCAAGGTTGTTCGAGTCGGAAAGCAGCTTTCGCTCAAGAAACGCGTGAAGAAGACGTCGCTTAGACAAAGGTTGACCGAATCGGAGGTGAGCATGCCGTCTAAATCTGTGGGAAGCTGGTAGCACACCGAAGTAAAGATCACGACTTCATGGCATGGAGGGCTTACAAGCGTCATCGCCTAGCAACTCCTTGAAAGAAAAGACAACCTCGTCATTGAAATCTCCAAGTACAAGAGGCTATGAAGCTTCAACTTCCTCTCTGGACTTCTCTAACGGTGGAAGGCAAGACGTCATAAAAGGTATCCTAGCTCGAGGAAAGGTTGAAGAATGTCTTTGTAGCAATGCAAGTGAAAAGAGACGCGGGACGATGGCATGGATTTCGACTTTGTGAAAGACGCTTGGACGATGGCCTTGCTCTTCTATGGTGAGGATCTTGTTGCGGATGCACATGGAAGAGAAATGTGTGAACGATGGCATGATTCTCGGCTTCATGAAGAATGCTTGCTTGGCATGTTGACCTAGCGCGTCTTCTGAGAAAAGGGATGTCTTGCAGAACTTGGAAGGTGGAATTCTTCACGAGCTCAATCGATGATGAGGTGACGACTTGGAAGTGCAAACTCAATGTAGGCTTCACGTCACGAGGAGAAGGTTTGTCCACCAAGACCTTGGATTGAGAAGGAATGATGGAGCGGGAGTCAAACGTCTCTCTCGTCGTCTCTTTGAACCACAGATGGGTGTGCATGACTTGTGCAAAGACTAAACCTTGGATGGTGGAACGATGTCGACCGACCATGGACGTACAAGGTGACGCCTTCGACTCGAGGTTGCCACTTTAAATGATGGTACGTAGGAACGACTCGTGGACACATAAGGTGATGCCTTTAAGCTTGACGTTATCCTTACCACTTCAAGCAATAGTGCGTGGGAACGGACAATCGTAATCTCAAAGTCCACCTCTGCCAAACAAGAAAATTTACAAAAAGAAATTAGAAGTCAAAAAATCGCGAAGAGAGATACATTGTGCACGTGTGTGCCAAAAGATAGTGATGAGAGTCAAGACTTCTTCTCATTTGCTAGAACTACAACAAATGGTACCCTCGATTTCTTCAGAAAATTGAGTTGTTGCTCGCTTGAAAAAAGAAATTACTCTACAACAACAAATTCATAACTCCGGTGTAGAACTCGTGCAAATCTGTTGAAGAGAATTTTAAGTGAATGCCTCATTTTATAAGTATTGATGGCTATCAATGGGTGATTAAGACTTAGAAATTTCCATCACTTAATAGTTTGGAGATCGCAGCCACGATGGAAATAATGTATCAAAGTATTGGAAAGTTTATCAAAGGATACTTTCTAAGAGAAAGATATTGACTTGCTAATGTGAGGAATTTCACTTGCTCAAAAAATCCAAAATAAGTAGAGAGCAGTCACCGAGCTGCAAAAAAAAGAGGGAAAGATTTCCTTGTTGATGAATATCATAAATATGGATGGCTGGTCATTTGATTTGAGAAAAAAAAAAAAAAAAAGATCATACTTCCATTGTCTTACAAAGGAATGAATGCTTGGTTGATGAATGCAAAATTAAAGGAAAATAGTGTTCGGCTTTTTGTGGGCCCATGACAAAAAAAAAAAAAAAAAAAGAGACGAGAAGGAAATACTTCAAGTCACGCCTTCAACAACAATTGACATGTTCTTCGTCGAGCCTTGAAGTGGGGGCATCTGTTGACATAAAAAATTTAGAATAAATTACCAATTAAAGCCCAAATAAATTGGCTAATAATTGGGTTCCAAAATGATAGTCCATAATGAATTTGAACTTATCGTAAAAGAAATTAGATTGATAAGCCCATATTAAATTTAGGTCTTACGTAATTTTATAGGTCGATCCAAAATATAAAATTATTATTTTTGGATTGGTTAAATTGGGCCAGCTACATGTTCGAAATGCAGTCCGTCAAAAGACTAGTCCATGTCAAAGCCCACGATGATCAAACCCAACAGACATGAGCCCAAGCTACCATAGCCCTACTCATGCCTATAAATAAGGGGCCTCCACCCCCAAGTGAGGATTCCATAGAGCATTGGAGACAATACAAAACAAGAGGTCACTTCACACGACACAAGAAATCCAAAGGGACCCAAGTCCAAAAGCTCTCTGCCACGACGAAGATCCACGACCTTGAAGGTTCCAAGTCTTCCTCGGCATCAAATCCTTCAAGGCCTTGATACCAAATTTCAAGGTGCCACGTAGTTTGCACAAATCTGGAGGAGATTACACATCAACGTCCAAGAACAAACGTCAGCCCTTTGAAATTCGGAGAGAAGAATCAGGGAATTACATTCACTATAGAGATTGCATCCACTTTTATTTTTAAATCAATAAAATCATTTGTCCATATTTTTCTTGTCTCGTAATTATTTTTGCAGACACGAAATTTTTTGTGAACAATATCAAATATGGTATAAGATGAATTAAACCACCTCCCTTAGGTTTGGCATAATATGAATATCTTCTTAAGTTTCAAAGATTACAAAACCCCAGAGGTTTGTAAGTTTTAACTAAGGGTCTGAAATGGTTCATTTTGTCATTGATGTTTTTTTAAATTATAGAAAAATCAGTCGAGGCAAATTACATTATTGTTCTTCTATGTAAAAAACGTAAAAAGGCTCTTCTTGCTCATTTTTGTCCTAAAAAATTTAGAAAATCTTAAAAGATAATTCAATTAACCCATAATCGTAAGGGTATTTTGGTCAGTTCACCCATAAAAATGGATGGAAATTAATTACTTGTTAGACGGTTACAAACCTCAGGGGGGTATTTGTAATTTTTAAAATAACGAGAGGGTATCTGTAACTATGACAAACCTCAGGGGAGGTCATTGTAATTCACCCTTAAAAATATTATGTATGAACAAGTCAAATAATTCCTTTGAAAGGAAAAGAATATGCCAAATAATTCATCTAGGCCATGTTTACATTGATCTATTGGGCCTGATATAGTGGCTAGTAGGGGTCAGTGTGGTGTTTGGCGCTAGCCAGCTACTATGCCCGACAGCCCGCTGTTAGCCTACACTCGTTCCCCGATTACAATATGGGTTGGGGGTGAAAGATTAATAATCTGTGGGACCCACACCAGTTCTTATTAATTTTTGTCTTCCTATTTTGTCCTTGCCATTACTCAATTGTAGTCTATTTTGCACTCACATATTGATTAAATTTCACCTGACCAACTGTTAATTCTCTGACACACAGTTGGTGAAAATTGATTAGGGAAAATTATACAATATATTCTTGTGTTTATATCCTTATTTTCTCTCAATATGATGCTTGTTCTTGGGTACATTTATGAAATTTAGGAGCTTTCGTGGAATAAAAGGCGAATTCAAGGAAAGAGCAAACATGAAGGAAAGAGTAAAAACTCTGCAGAACCAAGCACAAGTTAGCCCGTGACCCACGGGTTATCAGAGATTCAATTTCAGAAACGCAAATCACATAACCTGTGACCCACGGATTATCAGAGGTTCGTTGGGCGAAAATCACAAACGCAATGACTTGAAAATCTAAACTTCCGAGTTTAGACTATTTGAAAAGAGATTTTATTTCCTTTTGTGTATCTCCTTTGTAATTAGGGCTAGACGTTTCATAAGGAAAGAGTTAGGAAAGGAAAATAGTTTAAGGTAAGAAGAATACTTTCGTTTCTTACCGTAGCTAGATCTATTATAAAAGGATTAGAAGATGGAAAGAGAAAGAGGATTGAATTTTCAGAAATTCGCAGAGATTTAGAGGTTTTGAGAACAAGGGAAAAGGCGAGGAACGCGTGAAGAAGGAGATTCGGCATTAGAGTGACGACCATCAAGCCAATCCACTACTCCATGAGTTTTTCGCAATCTTACTCTTTAGCTTTAGTTAGAATTTGAAAGCTAGTGGATCGTCCCGAGAGGAGCGCGAATGTGGAACCGCGATATAAATAAAATATGAAAAATAAAACATGCTTAAACTGAAATAAAAGCAACGTTCAAGGGGTGTTCCCTTGAACGTCCCGGGTGTTCGGTGTATCTCATGTTCAAAGTAAACATGCAATATCATGGTGGCCATAGGGTGGAAACGAAAATGAAATTAAAGACCTACCCGGTTGTAGTTTTGTCTTTGTACCCCTACACGCGTTGTTCCACCTTTTTTCCACCAAGATTCCAAGATAGGAACCCTCTAAATCGTCCACGCAATCCTACCGAGTCTTGATCCTTGTGCTACCAAGAAATCAAGAGAGTATAGGGAGGACGAATCGACCAAGTATTATTAATTAACATGATCAATCCGTCAAGTGTCCACTTGTATCAAACAATGAACTAGGCTTTTCTTGGAGAAAAAGAAGAGAGGGGACGAGAGAGAGAGAGAGAGAGAAAGAGAGAGAGAGAGAGAGGAGTCGGTGGTGTGTGCATGTTTGTACTCATAAGATGATCACCTTGTGTGTGTGTGTGTGTGTGTGTGCATCTATGAGTATTGATAGAAGAAGAATACTCCTATTCCTCTTCAAACTCTAATTAAGAGGCACACTTTGACTAGTCAAATCCTAGTCAAATTAGGCTTAGACTTAGTCAAACTAATCTTGGCCTTCCATCTCTCTACTTGAATTTCATCCGTCCATCACCTTGATGGATTATTTTATGAAATATTTAAATCTTATTTAAATAATCCATAGGGCTTTAAATAATTAATATATATTTATGTTAAGTCACTTCCTCATTTCTTATTAATCATCATTTATAAGTTAATTCCACTTAATTTAACTGAAGGAATTAACAATCCAAGAAAAAAGGAACCAATTTAATCTAATTAAATTGTTCCACCTCCCGGGATTAATTCTAAATTAATTTCTTTGTTATCGGCGGATTGTGTATGACTCTTTAGGTTCACCCTTAGCTAGACTTGGCCGAATCTCCAATCATCTCATGAAGGGAATTAGTCCGTTACCATGGGTGGCCATCTAGCAACAGTCCATGGCACTAGAGACTAGGTGAATATTATGGCGTGAACATTTAGGCTCTCCAATACGTTTATCCTTCCATCTACTATCTCACAGCTATAGTCTAGGGTATGGACCTTTAGGACATTGGTACCCATTCTTGACTTAAGCTTTGGCTCATCCACACTAAACGTCACAGGGATCCCATCCCATTGTTAAGTCACTGTGGCCACATATTTATGGAGGACGATTTTCAGAGTAAAAGTGAGACATTACTGTCAACCCTTTTGACAGGAGATGGATCCTCTCTTAGGACCTACACATCTTGACTGCACTAGATAGGGCTTATGACAACCGAGTCTCTCGACTTGGTCGCCTCTTGCCAAACCTAAGACACAGGCATGGTGTGTATGTGACCACAGTAATCCCTCAAGTCTGAGGATCAAACTCGTACTGCCGGAACTGGGAATACAAGTCATACCGACCGACCCTACTCAAGGTCTTTCATACGACGATTCCCAAATGGTGTGTATGGCACCTAGCTGGCTGACCCACTAAACATTGTATGGACGACCCTCGTTACTTGTCGATGAAACGCGACTGCAATTGCTTAGTGCAAGTCTCAAACGGACTCTCGATACCCTATCTCGAGTTCCCATGACTTGGAGTGTTTCAGACCGATCCACAGAAATTGATTTCATGACCTACCATCCTATGCGCAGTCCAGTTTCTTGGATTGACGTTTCGGTCTATGGGCTTTGCTCGTGCATTGAACAGTTAATGATATAAAGCAATAAGTGAACACAAACAAAGTATTTAAGCCATATGATATCACTTTCTTATTCATAATAATTATTAAAACACCAAAACTGTCAAACATATGTTACATAAGCCCAATCAGATTGGATTCACGGTAACCTATTCTAACATAATTAAGATGAACTAATTTCCTTTTGTGCTAAGGCTTATGGAAAGCCTAATAGATACAATGTGTTAAATATTTTCTGGATTAATCTAGTTGTTATTTTCGCATATCCATGAATTATTGTGTTTGTTGCTATTATTTGAGAGCTTGATCATCTCTTAGATTTTCTTAATTATGTTGATGAACCGAGAGGGAATTTAGCATAGTGGATAGAGTAATTCATGGTGTGGGTTGAATGATGTGTAGACATACACAGGCATGATCTATCTGATTCCATAGATTTTTCACAAATCTTAATGCATTATTGTCATGAGTTTTGGAGAGGAGAAATCCCATAATTCCTTTATAGTAATAGGTTTGGTATAGCTCGAGAGAGTATATCGGATTAAATTTGAAAAAACCTCAGTGTGCGAAAATACTTGTTTGTTTGATTGATCTG
Source organism: Sesamum alatum (assembly GCA_034509735.1). Lineage (NCBI taxonomy): Eukaryota > Viridiplantae > Streptophyta > Magnoliopsida > Lamiales > Pedaliaceae > Sesamum > Sesamum alatum. Next base: position 15,390,170 of record JACGWO010000010.1, read on the forward strand.
TTAATATTGAATGCGTTGTATTGATTAGGTGAACCTATAGTTGTAGCACTTCTTCCTAAATCTGGATTTTTCCTCCGACGTAATTGCTTGCTATAGTTGATTTTATTATTTTTTAGTAGATTCATAATTCATCCAAACTTTCAATGGTCCAAATAATTAGGGATTAATCATAGTTGTGATAATTGTTTCATTAAATTCTCGTGGGTTTGATATCTTTTATACTACTTGATAGCTAGTGCACTTGCTAGTACATATTTTTGCAATCAAGTTTTTGACGTCGTTGTTGGGTATTTAATTTGAAATAATATCATAACTCGCTAGTCTTACTTAATTTGGATTTTTCTTTGGTTTTTTTTTTTTTTTTTTTTCTATTTTTACCTCACTCTCCTCTTTCTTTGGTTCCGAGTTTGATGACACGAAATAGTGGTGGGGAGTTAGCACAGTTCGATCCAGAAATTGAGAGAATTTTCCACCAATACACCATCGAGAGAGGCGAAAGCAATGAAAATTCCGACATGGAAGATCAACTTGCTTTTATAGAACCGGCCATGGAGAACACAAGAGTCATAGAGAGGCCAATGATGGAATACTCTTTCCCAACAGCTGATGGGGTGATATACAACATTGCCAAGCCCACGGTCCAGGCCAACAACTTTGAGATCAAGCCAGCTATTATCCAGATAGCGCACATACAGTTTTCCGGATTACTTGACGAGAATCCTAACAAACATCTCTCTAAATTTCTCGAAATTTATGATACTTTTAAGTTCAATGGTGTCAGTGATGATGTTGCTAGACTTAGGCTTTTTCCATTTTCATTGTGTGACAAGGCCAAAGATTGGCTTCAGTCATTACCTGTCGGTAGTATCACAACTTGGGCAGAATTGACATAAACATTTCTTGCTAAATACTTTCCCCCATCTAAAACGGCTAAGTTTTTGAATGACATTACTTCTTTTGTGCAGTCAGATAAGGAATCATTGTATGATGCATGGGAATGTTTTAGGGACATGATTAGAAAGTGCCCTCATCATGAGCTACCAGTATGGCAGCAAGTACAAACATTCTACAATAGTGTCTCATTGGCTAACCGAGCTACTATTGATGCAGCTGCAGGTGGTACTATCATGAGGAAACTACCATCAGAAGTGTTCACAATCATTGATGAGATAGCATCCAGCTTGTACCCATATGTTCAAGATCGACGAGTAGCCGACATCCACCAAGTTGATGCAATGACTGCGGTATCGGCTCAATTGGTCGCACTAACATAACAAGTGGATAACCTTGGAGCTACAATGTGGAACGTGGCACCCATAGGACCCTGCAGTGCATGTGGTCAAACGGATCATTTAAGTCAAGACTGCAAGGTAAGAATTTCATTTGCTATTCATGAAAATGTTATTTTTGTTTCTCACGGTGGTAGGTCTAATTTCAACCCATACTCCAACACATACAATCCGGGATGGCGTAGTCAGCCCAACTTTTCATGGAGTAACAATCAGCAGCAAGGATCACTGGGATACCACCAACCACAGCAGCAACCACCGAAGGAAAACAAGAGCAACCTTGAAGACATTCTCTCCACTTTCATCACCACCGCCAACGCCCATTTTCAGAACCAAGATGCGTCGATCCGGAATCTCGAGGTACAAGTGGGGCCGATCGTGAGCATGTTATCCAGCAGAAAGGAGGGGCAACTTCCGAGTGACACCGAGAAAAATTCTAAGGAGCAAGTTAATGCAATCACACTTAAGAGTGGAAAAATTCTTAGAGAAAAACCACCCAATGAGCATGTGGATGAGCCACAACCGAAGGAAGATGAGGAGCATGAACTGAAATGGAGTACTCCTCAACTCAAACTCAATCTAGATGAGGTTCCCCCGTATATCCCATATCCCAAATGAATTTTGAAGGCTAATTTGGATAAATAGTTTAGCAAATTCTTAGATATGTTTAAAAAGATTCATATTAATATCCCTCTAATTGATGCACTTTCGCAGATGCCAAGTTACGCAAAGTTCTTGAAGGAGGTAATTTCAAACAAGAGGAAATTGGAAGGAGGTGAAACAGTGAAGCTCAATGAAGAATGCTCGGCGATTCTTCGCAACAAGCTACCACCCAAGCTCAATGATCCGGGGAGTTTTCCTATCCCTTGCACTATAGGGAATATCAATTTCGATAAAACTTTATGTGATTTAGGGGCTAGTGTGAATTTGACGCCATATTCTATTTTTGAGAAACTTGGAATGCATGAGTTTACTCCCACTATAATCACTTTGCAACTAGCGGATAGAAGCATTAAGTACCCTAGGGAAATAGTGGAAGATGTGTTGGTCAAAGTCGGCAAATTTATCATCCCCGTTGATTTTATTATGTTAGATATGGAAGAGGATAAGAATATGCCATTGATTCTGGGACCCTTTCTTGCCACGAGTAGAACGTTAATTGATGTGAAAAAATGTCAACTCACTCTCAGAGTTAATGATGAACATATAATCTTTAATGTGTTTAAGCTTATGAAATATCTACATAAGAGTGAGCATAACATATTTGCAATTGATAGCATTAACGCCCCCTAGAGCTGAAAATGTTCATTTTGTCCAATGTAAGGATTCCAAAGAAAATTGCTTCACAAATTCTAACAGGAATATTTTGCAGGACGTGAAAGAAGAGCACATGGAGGTTGCAAATTTTGCAGACACGAGTCAAGAATTGAAATCTAAACTACGAAAGGTGTTGTTGTTAAATGGAGTTACTTCCAGTCACAAAGCAAACCACTAGATGCAGCATCACCTAGTTGGAACAAGAACAATAGGCTTCAACCAAACAAGAAGAAGTGGATGACGAAGGCCAACGAGAATGCTCGAATGTACAAGGAACGCACCAAGGCTTGGAATGAATCTCATACAACAAAGAAAAATTCAAAGAGCGCGAAGAGTGGCATCACAAAGACAAGGCCCGTTTTAAAGTGGATTGGCAAAGGCCAAAAGGCTATGTCGAAAAGGCACAAAAGATTAATTCCGGGCCCCCTCTCCGACTTGCAGGGGCATGAGAAGTATCCTAACGTCAAGCTAGTGACGTTAAACGAGCGCTACATGGGAGGCAACTCATGCATGTTTATGTTCATGTTTCATGTTTTTTTTTCTTTTCTCTTTTTCAGTGCAGGTAACGGATTTTTGATAGTCCGTGACCCACGGACTATTCGGAAAGCGCTTCTGTCTGCTTTAGTCTATTTTTGTTTTTTTCCTTATTTTTTTATTTTTCTTATTATTACAAAAAAACAGAAAAAAGGAAAATCGACTGAATCAAGAAAATCCCAATTTGGGAATTAGGGCACCATAATTAAGGCACCACCTCTACATATACCTTCAAACAAAGTCCAAAGAGTGCCCCTCCTTCTTCATGTGAAAAGTGTCGCCGTCACCACCAAGTCAGTCGTCGCCACCTCTATACCAAGTATGCCGCCACCTCGCTGCATAGCCACCGCCGCCATCATCATCCACAGCCTCCACCCGCCGCTGTCGATCGAGATCCCTAGCGCTGGCGACCACCACCAGCCTCAGTCCGACGGCGTCTCCACTCATCTCCGCCAGGACCGGCGTCTCCTACCATTTCTTTTTCTTTTTTTTTTTCTTTTATTCCTTCTCTATTTCTCGCTGAATTTGTTTTCTCCATTTTTTTTCCTTTCGTTTTTATTCTCTCCACATCACTCTTCACCCACCTCAAACACGTTTTTCCCCCCTTGCACGTTTTTTTTCTTCTCTTCATTTTCCTAGTCCTCCATTTTCTTCTTCTTTTTTTTTTCGACTAACACTTATTGCCACAGGATCATATGGATACTCCTGGCTCACCTCATTCCCGCTGCCGCCTCAGCTGCTCAAGTGTCACCATGCCGCCGGCCGACAATGATCTCGGCGACCACCTCACATTCCGATCGTAGCGACACACTCTCCCCCATGTTAGCCGCTCGACACCCCGCACCCTCAGGAGCGTATCTCTTTCTTCTTTATCTTATTTATTTACCTTGGAGCACCGATATTGAGGACAATATCGAGTTTAAGTGTGGAGGTGGTTGATGTCCTCTAATTATATGCATATTGATGAATGCGGCTGAGGCATGATGGTATTCATTTGCTATGATTTGTTAAATTTTCTGAAAATTGGTGATTCGTTGGGTAGTATATTGATAAATCTTGATACATTGCATCCCCATTTCACTCATGTCAACATGATCTATGAATGCACTGTTAGGATTACAATGGAATACTTGACATGCATAGAAAAATCTAAACTTGCCACATGTGTGATGATTATCTTGACGATCTTGTTTTGATGAAAAATGCTTGTGAGTAGCACACATAAGCCTTATGGTGAGCTTTTGAGCCTATGAGCACATATCTTATTAATCCATTGTTTTGTTTGGCTGGGTGATTGTCATCTTTGGCTTGATTTTCTAGAACTTGCTCGGCTATACATGTCGATACTGCAATGTTTGAGTTGGTGTGTTGAAAGTGATAAGGGCTTTAGGATCGACCCAAAAATTTTCTGTCGCTAAGCCTGCATAAATATCCACCCCTAGTAACCCAATCGATCCTGAGGCTGATTTCATTGTCATATTAAACACAATACAAGCTGTGAACAACCTTTTCTTTGTCCTAGACCTTTAAACCCCATTGTTGGAGGATTGGGATGACTGCTCGTAAGGTGATTCCCCAAGTAGTGTATGGTTCAAGTACTCCTTGAAGTTATGTCCGGAGAAAAATAATTATGAAAAATAAATAGAGAAGAAAAAAAAAAGCATCGAGAAAGTCATTAATGCCATACAACAAGAAAGATGCAATGATGAAAAGTGGAAAAAAAATAAAGAAGCAAAGAAAAGGAGAAAAAAGATTTAGCAAAAGAAAGAGTAAGTTGCACTTGAACTAGGAAATTCGTATAAGGGAAGACTATCCGAGTAATATCATCTAATTCCTTTAACCGCAAAGAACCCTTCTTACATTCTTATTTGTTTCCTACCTTCACCTAAAGCCCCATTACAACCCGAAAAAAACCCTTTGATTTTCACTCCGGACTCACTTCAAGCGGTGGAGATGTGATATAAGAGAACGCCTATGGCAAAATCTTGTTAAAGCATGAATTGAGAGTTTTTATTCACCCTTAAACACTTCGAGCGTATTGAGTGTATCCCAAGCGAGGGTTCACTCAATTTGCATTGTGATTACGAATAAATTGTTGGGATAATGGTCATACACAGTCATGATTTATCTGATTCCATAAGTTTTTCATAAAACTTAATACATTATTGTCACGAGTTTTGGAGAAGAGAGATCCCCTAATTCCTTGATTATAGTAGGTTCAGCATAGATCGAGAGAGTGTATTGGATTAAATTCGGAAAAATCTCAGTGTGCGAAAATACTTGTTTGTTTTATTGATCCATTAATATTGAATGCGTTGTATCGATTAGGTGAACGTATAGCCATAGCACTTCTCTCTAAATTTGCATATCTTTGTCTCCGACTTAATTGCTTGCTATAGTTGATTTTATTGCTTTTTAGTAGTTTTATAAATCATCCAAACTTTCGATCGTCCAAATAATTAGGGATTAGTCATAGTTGTGATAATTACTTCGTCAAATCCTCGTGGGTTCGATATCGTTTATACTACTTGATAGCTAGTGCACTTGCTAGTACATATTTTTGCAATCAAAAATTAAATGCACAACTTGATTATTTGATTCAACTCCATTGGTTTTTTCTCTCAGACTCTGTCGTTCGTCTTTTTCTCTAACTTGGTTGGGAAAGTTCCAATATGTAGTTTTGCTATTAATTTCAAGTTAAGTTCACGAGATCTTGACCAATGTTTGTACGGAGTGGAGAGCATTTATGATGTGGCCGGAATTCAAGTGTCATGATGCAGGTGAACCCCATCTATCATTTGTTCTTTGGCATATGTCCGTGCACCCAGAGCTGTTGAGGAGAAGTAACTCAACAAAACTATTTCCCCAAGCTAAGATTGTGACAAATGTGAACAATGTACAATCCTCATGAGCAACTAGAACTTTTAATTCACATATCAACAACACCTACAATTAAATAAATTAATATCTAGTTGAAAAATGATTGATTTGACTAGCCATTGTTGTAGGGGCAAAAATGTAATCTTTAGGTTGTATACAATACACAATGGAGGAGGGTAAATTGATTTCATAGTTATCCATCCATTAGTTGCCACAATAAGCTACCAAGGTAAACAAGAGATGGAATTATCAAGTATGAAGTAATACAAGAGATAGTATGCCCATAATATAACATGGGCCAATCAGTAGAGGCAGGTAAACATGGCCCTAATGTAAGTGTAGTGCAAACATAGATAAAGATATGGAGTTGAGAACCAAAAAAACATCTTTAACTATGTCTTTGTCTCCAAAGAAAGCTACTGTTGGTGTTTCCCCTAAACGCTTGTGTCCTTCGTTTCTCAACCTCCAGGTGGCCAACCACAGCCTGGACCTCCTTGGGCTAATCCGTTATCAACTACTCCTCCTTCATTATGTTCCAACCCGTTGTTGCCATCATCTCACACACGTATGATGTCCCCTCCTTGCAGTTCATACAAGGATAAACCGACTTCTCATACTTAGCATGTCCAGTTTCCTACATGGTTGCGGGATTGAGAGTTTCATGCACTTGAAGGTTCGCCGCCACGTGTTAATACAAATCCAAAACCTCACCACCACCTCAGGTTTTTTGAAGCCGATATACACCGACTTCATCAACCTTGGCATAAAGCCTATCTTGAAGACTCTGGATCTAGTCCAACCAACTACGAATCTGCAAAAACACTTAGCTCGTCTATGGAACACATTTGGTCCAATTCATGTTTCCGAATTGGATGACGATTGTTATATTATTAAGGTGAGTGCGCAAGAAGATTATTTTATGGCTCTAGTTGGGGGTCCTTTGATTTCTCTTTAATCATTATTTACACATTCATCAATGGAAGTCGAACTATAACCCCGCTCAAACTCTCCCTTTGTCGTTGTTTATTTGGATCTAGTTACCCAATTTGCTTATAGGGTACTGTGATTTCGATGCGTTATACAAAATTGCAAGACTTATTGGCCGACCTATTAAGATGGACCAACACACCTTTAACCAGCAGAGATGTAAAATTTGCGCGAATCTGTGTGGAGGTGGATACATCTTCGCCATAGATACATCTTTGCCCCTACCTTCATCTATTCAAATCCAGGATCATTGTCAGATTGTTAAATATAAGTTAAATACCTTTTTTTGCTGTAGATGTGGAGGATTGGGTCATGTAAGAGGGGATTGCCCTTTTACCTCTCCAACTACAACCCACCGCCATGTCCGAAACAAACATCTAATCTAGCAAGGACAGACCATGTTGATAACTTGAATCAGATGGACCCTATACCTTCAGTGCGTTCATCTCCCCGGGAAATTGTTCGACCTAGACCCCATAAACATGGTAATCATTCATTGTCATCGAGGGGTCAGGATGCTAATAGTATGAAATTTTTTGTAATGAACTGAGAAGATCGTCTAGGTCTGGGGATGTCAATCAAAAACGATGAGTGGCCAAGAAAGGCGATCGACCTACCCGAGGAGTTAGAATGTTGTGTGTAATTCAATATTAGTCGAAAACCCTTTTCATGTAATGGAGACTGAGTTTGAGGAGGAACAAGTCGTCCGTTTGGACAAGGGGAAGAACATCATGGTGGATTTGGAGTTAGCGAAAGAGCCCTTAATACCATCTTCATTAGAACTGGTGAACGGAATAGGAATTCATATGTGATGATGCCCCCTAAAATTGGCTATTTTACAAGCCCAAGAGAAAGGAGATGGACCCCCAATCAAACAGCCCAGTAGGTAAAACTCACCTAGCCCAAGAACAAGGTATATAAGCCATAAGGTCCTATTCTGTTTGCTGATCTGGTAGGCCCAAGGAAAAAATCTCCTACAGCAAGCCTAGTCAACATAAAGTAAGGATTCCATAACGTACATGTGGCTGACATATGAAGACATGTCATGTTAAAAGATCTCATTCAAATTCTCAAAGAACCTGCTGGAATTCAAATTTTTCTCAACAGGTAACTACTTCCGAAAAAGGTGGCAGACCCGGCAAGGTTCTGTCAGATGATCTTATCTCTGTCAATTCTTATCCAGATCTCATGCGGTTTGTTGGAGGAGCTATCTGACTCTCCAATCTTTCCGAAGGTGTACAACTCTCAACAAAACTCCCCCAAAATCGGACACAAGAGCCCTTATCAAATGACTTAACTATGCAATTATTTTATCAAGTAACAATTTGTTCACTTCACCACTTCACTTTCACTCGAATTCTCTCTACTTTTCAACTGTTTTCAGCACACGCACACACGATCTATCACTACACAACACTATTTACCATTATTTTTCCTTGTTTCAAGTTTTCCTTTTTATTTTACCAATAAGAATATTATTGACTTAAGAATCGGAGTGCTAATCCCTCTTTGCAGGTTAGTCTCCCCATCTATCTTGGAATTTTTTGTAAAGGTCCCTCGACATTTTGTGGTGTTGTTGGACCCCGGTACACATCAATATGGATGATAATACCTGCATACATGGTGGAGCCCATGGATCATTCCAGGTGTTTGTTGTCAGAATTAGACGGCCCCACAAGTCCAGGTAAGTTCTCTACAAACCCTAAACATATTATTCTCTTTGTGTCTGCCAGTTGTCCAAATTTGTTACCTTTTTCGTCAACACCACCTACGTTTGAAGACCCAGATAGGACCCACTTTTTAACCTCAATAGGCCTTTACCTCTGGTTTTTTAGATTAATCACAGTAAATCTTTGGCGGTAATTTCTTCACCCCACGTGGCAAACACTAACACCTAGTTGTCGCATGAGGAACAACTCTGTTGTGATGATTCAACAGCTTCCTCTCACCCGCCTTTTTCCGAAACTGCTGGTTTACATCCATCAGAAAACATATCTAATTCCCATGCTTTTATTCTTTCTAAATCCAACTCAGAGCCTTCTAAAATTGAAAATGGCCCACAACTTTGGCAATCACCTTTCCAATCTATCCCCTGACCGGATGAACTCTTCCAATTCTCCAACCAACATACCATGCTCGCCAACGCTCGATGTTCATTTGCCTCCACCACCACGTCCATTTTACAGAAGGATGTCACCATCCTTTTCTCCAAGGTTTTTAAATTCCCGTTCCATGCACGACCACCCTCTCCCAAACATCGTCGATCACATATAACTAAACTCGCTCACTCCATTCCCTCCCACTGCGAGAATCTAAAACCACTTGATTCCACTTGGGCCGAACAACTTCATCATTCAGCCTTTTCATACAAATCCACATCTGTTTGCTAGCCCTACTTTTGCCAACACACTGATTATCAAGATAGAGCATGAAAGGGAAAATGTTTGCCCGAGAGAGGGAAACTAGTTCAAGCTTTACCTTCACCCTCTCGGAAGAAACCTATCCCATCCTTGACTCCCAGTCACTTCTTAAATAAGTTTGTGAACCCTCTGGATCTAAACAACCTAGTTCATCAGCCCATATCTCAGCCCCCACAATTTATTCGATGAAGATCTGAGTTGGAATTGTATAGGACCATCTTGTTCTGAGTTTGTTGTGGCGGCTCGTGACCTCACTGATCGCTATAAACCACATATCTTCTTGGTTATGGACACTAGGATACATGCAGATAGAGTGTCGGGGTTATCAAAGAAGCCTACCTTTTCCTAACCAGATCATCACTTCATCATTGGACTAATGGGTAGAATACGGGTGCTATGGCATGCATCTGATGTTAATATTAGGTAGGTGTAGGTGACTCCTAGGACAGTGCATTTAGAGGTGGACTTCCCTCGATTTTAACAACCCGTTTCTCATGACTGCAGTTTACAACTATCTGCAAACACATCTTCAACATCAGGTATGGGAAACTCCTAACAACATATCTACTTTTGTGAGTAATTTGTCATGGATGATCATGGGTGATTTTAATAATCTATTGTTTCCTATGGAGAAAATTGGTGGTCGTTTCTTGCATGCAAAGTCTTTGGCATGTCATCAATGTGTAAATTCCTGTAATTGGTTGGATTTTGGTTTTAAAAGACCTCCTTTTCCATGGACTAATAAACATGGTAAAAATTATATTTGTGAACGGTTAGATAGATGTTTTGTTAATATTCATAGTGTAATTTTTTCCCTCAGTCGATAGCTCAACACCTTATCTCTCATTTTTCTGATCATTCTCCAATTCTTGCATGTTTGACCCCTTCTAGTTATAAATTGCCTCTGCGTGAGAATGCATGGACTTTGCATGTTGATTACCAGTATGTTGTACGTAGATCTTGAGTTTATTTTAATAATGCACAGGACTTCAATTTTTTTCAAAATCGTGCTAGACTTATTCCGAATACTAAGAAGTGGAAAAAATTGGTTTTTGGTAATTTGGATTTGACTATTAACCAGATCCAGGTTGAGCTTGAGTGTTTGAAATATATGATTTCCAAATCTTCTATGCAGCACTATATTTTACGTGAAAAGGATTTAAACATTTTTTTGCAGAATCATCTTCTTCAAAAAGATTTGTATTGGCAACAACGTGCAAAGGCACACTGGTTTAAATCTGGTGATCAAAGTACTAAGTTTTTTTATGGTTATACTAGCCACAATCTTCGGCGAAAACTATATTCAGGGTATTAAAAACAAACGTATTAATGGGTTCATGAACCTCAGGCTATTGCTATACTTTCAGAATTTTTCAATGGCCCCAAACCCCCCAACTTTTAATTTTGGTGATTTTGAATATTTTGATGGACTTTTACCAAGAATAATGTTTCTACTCAAGATTCTGAGCTAACCTTTCAAAAACCGGGTATAATAAATCACCTAAGTCTGATGGGCTGAACTCATTGGTTTTTTTATTAAATATTGGGCTATTGTTCAACAGCAGGTCACGACCCTTGTGCACCAATTTTTTTTTTTATTCTAGAATTATGTCGTCTGGTGGTCTGATTAGTTTGTGTAATACTATTTATAAAGTGATTTCGAATATTTTGTTGGACGTTTGAGACCGTTTTTGTCATCTCTGATTTCAGACATACCTATTGTAATATTTTTTTTTTTTGATATGGGTAGAGCTTGTACCCTAAAATATCTATGGGTAAAATTTTAATACGCAAAATTGTATCTTTATTCGTTAATCTAAAATTATTAAATTTATAAACTTTTGTTAAATTAAAACAACTATTTATGCACTCAAAATTGAAATAATTATTTGATACTTAATTAATTTATACAAGTTCAGTATTGATTTATACACATCGTACTTGAATAAAATTTTCAACTTGATTGATATATTTAACTATAGAGGGCATTAAAGTGAATATATTATACTATTAATAATCAAAGATATTTCTGTCCATTGTTATTTAGTTCAAAGGATTATCTCAAATATAAGAGGGCTAAGTGAAGGTTTATTTAGCTTAGAGGAGTAATTGATGAAGGTGACATACTTTTAAGGGTGTAAAATATATTTAACCCTAAAGGAAATAAACATATAATAAGTAAAGAAAAACTTCATTCAGAAAACATAAAAGCATTACAATGATGAAAAGAAATATCCAAACATATTAAAGTAACATTACTTAACAATTGAAACATGACAATGACAAATGAGATATGTACTCTTTTCCTTAGTCTTGATTTTTGTTCCAAGGGATTTTTTCAGGCATGGTTTTTGACGATGCATGACGTATATAATAAGAGGTGTATGTTCAAGGGGAGGTATTATAAATACATATAATTATCATGTATAAATGTACACACCTCTTGGTATTCCCCCATAATACTTAGGGTATGATTGGTATGAGGGAATGGATTAGGGATGGAATGACATTCCTAATCTTATTCCAAACACATGTTTGATATAAATTAGGAATAGCAATAGTCATTTCTTTGGAAATGCCCATTCCCACAAGTATGGGATTAGACATTCCCCCACTCACCCATGGTTTTAGCTTTTCCCAATAGATTGGGAATAGATTTTTCTTTTATATATATATATATATATATATATATATATAGCTAAAACAATTTTTAATAAAATTATAGTTTCAAGATTTGTAGTCATAAAATTATATATTATTTTGAAGGGTTAATTACATTTAGACCCGCTTTGAAAATGCATAATTACACTTCTCCCCAAAGAAGTTTTGAAATTACATTTACACCCCCTTTAAAAATTCTTTATTTACACCTGACCTCCATTCGTTAAAGTCTGGGCGGAAAATGTTCATTTCAACAAAAATAATTACATAAATTTTCAATTTTACCTCTCAGTTAACATTCTCGTGCAATAATTTTGTACTAATAAGAAAAAAATATAATAATATCGGCCTCACTCCATACATATACGTTACACTTATCCTCTTATAAGTACAAAAATATACATGAGAATGTTAAATGATGGAAAAAATTGAAAATTTGTGTAATTATTTTTGTTGAAGTGAACATTTTTCGTCCAAACTCTAACGGATGGGGGTCAGGTGTAAATAGAAAATTTTCGGAGGGGGTGTAAGTGTAATTTTAAAACTTTTTTGGGGGAAAGTGTAATTATACATTCTCAGAGGGGGTGTAAGTGTAATTAACCCTTATTTTGAATACATTAAATAAAATGAATATCAATATAAAATATTTAAATATGTGTTACCAAAATATAAAATATATAATATAAAAAATAAATTCTTAAATATTTTATTAAATATAATATAAAATTATTAACATGATCTTTATAGACATTTTACCAAATATTACTATAAGTATAAGCATTTACCAAATAATAAGTATTTATAAAAAGAATTTAAATATATGAAAATGTCCAACAATATATATATATTATATAAATTTATAATTAATTAATTTAACATTTCAAAATAATATTTCTAATGTCATTAATGAGACGTAGGTTAGTTATTTTTTATTTTAATTTTTAAGTTTCATTATGTAGAAAACATATAAATGAATAATTTGGAATGTTTTGATTTAATTCCCCTTTTCATTCCTTTGGTATACCAAACATAGGAATGGCATAGCAAAATCATTCCATTCCTACTTTGATTCCATTTCCACTCAATTACATTCCTATATACCAATCATGCCCTCATAACTTTTTTTATCCACATGATGTTTGTAATTATAATATTTAATAGTATAGTTTGTAATTAACAACAGTTTAGGTGGTCTATAAATACCACTATATAATCATTTGAAAATAAGCTTTTAAAAAATAAGAAATGAGATTTTGGACATAATAGTTATTCTTATTGTTTCTCATATGGAATTAGGAGTGATATTAGGCCAATAAACTTAGAACTTTTCTAAATTTATAACATTGAGTAAGTTTTTGCTTTTGTATGAGAAATTTGTACGTGAAATGAGAATGTTTATTTATAGATTTTCTTAAAAAAGGACGTGATAAAATAAAAATCTAGTTAAATTAGAATGTGTGATAATTTTTTATACTAGAAAGACTTATATTTTGTAATAATTTTTTTATTATTTAAAGATGTGATAGAATTAATTTTCTATAATTTGTATTCAAATCCCAAAAAAAAAAAAGCCTGAAATAGTATAAATTTGGAAATGGGTATTTAAAAATAAGGGTTAATTACATTTAGACCTCCTCTGAAAATATGAAATTACACTTTTTTTCAAAAAAAGTTTTGAAATTATACTTACACCCTCTTTAAAAAAATTTCATTTACACCCCACCACATTCCATTAGAATTTGGACAAACTATGCTGATGTGAGCAAAAGAATTACATAAACTTTTAATTTTACTCCTTATTTAATATTCTCATGTAATAATTTTATACTTATAAGGAGAAAATTATAAGAACGTTAACCTCACTCCATATGTATATATTACATTTATCCTCTAATAAGTACAAAAATATACATGAAAAATGTTAAATGAGTGGTAAAATTAAATTTTTATGTAATTTTTTTTGCTTATGTCAATTTCTTTTTGTCCAAACCCTAATGGGAGGGGGTCACGTGTAAATGGATAATTTTCAAAGGGAGTGTAAGTATAATTCAAATTTTTTTTTGGGGAAATGTAATTTTATATTTTCAGATGGAGCCTAAGTGTAATTAACCCTAAAAATAAAACCAAATAATGTTTCAAATTTGTCTATTTATCTTTATGAATTTGCACTTTAATCCTTTCTAGAAGATTCCCACACAAACCAAGGAATTCTGCGGCAGAAGGATGATATTTTTCTTGTGTGCCAGTTTCTCCCCCTGATAAGACGGGCAAATAGTTGTCGGAAAATGTTGCGGATATGTCCCTTCTAATTTTTTGAACTTTCACTTTATTCCTTTCTAGAAGATTCTTACTATATTTTTATTGTCAAAAAATATTCAAAGATATTATTCAAGATTGGCAAGTTGCCAGATACATAAAACATATCAGGCGTTAGGCAAATTGCTGATAAACAGCCAAAAGTTGAATAGGGATGACAACGAGTCGAGAGATGGTTAAATTTGAAGCCTGTCGAGTCGAACCAGTAAACCTGATTCGAATAGCATATATTTTAAAAAAAATAAAATTATTCTTTATGATACTGGAAATGAACAAATTATCATCCTGTGAAAAATAAAAACCAAATTACTTTCCTGTATTTGTGAAAATAGAGCAATTTGCTTCCTCACGTAATTTTGTGTATCGCACGCGCTTTTTATTTGATTTATTTCTTTAAAATTTTAATTATAAAATTACATTTACCACCTCATTTAATAACCGTCGAATCTTATTTGAAACTAAAGTTCAAATTCAATCAACAAGATCAATGGCCTAGGTTTCTTTAAACTAAATCAACGGTGTAGATTTAAAATTGTATATTTTTTATAATATTTATATAAATTTTAATTAAAAATATATCTATAATATATAGAATCAAAATTATATGTATATATATTTAGAGAGAAAGAGGCGGGGGGGGGGGGGGGGGTAAGAAAGGGGGCCAACAGCAACGGGAACACGACAAGGAGAGGGGGCGAGGATGGAGGGGCGACGACGGAAACTGGACGAGGGTGGTGGAACTGCGACGGGAGGAGAGCTGACGGGGTGGAGCAGCGGTGGAGGGGGTTGATGGGAGGTTAATTGTTTTTATGAAAAGTATTATTAAAAATATTAGATATTATATAATTATATATATTTAGATATGAAATAATATTTCAGTTTTAATAAATATTTATATATTATTTTAAGATTATTAAATTATATATAATAGTTTATTATATAAATTTGTATAAAATTTAATATTTTATTACTAAAAATCAAGGATAGTCACAGTAAGGACGTGTGCACTACACCTCCTCCTAAGGGAGTAAGTTGCTCTATCTATACTATTATATAAAGAAAACTCCATCCACATTCACAAACGGCGGTTACTTATACTGTTGCACCATTTTTTGTAAGCAAAAATGCCCTTCAACCAATAATATAACCAACTTATTTAACTTCCAAAGTTTCACTAATTGATAAATTAGTTTTTTTTCTTTCTTCTATTTTTTTAATGTGATACAATAATTTATATTTTGCTCTTATTTATAATAATAATATATTTTAAAGTGCAAAAGAATATTTATTATATGCACGCAGGGACGGCATGCCACAGCAGCTAGTTTTCACAAACACAAGGAGATAATTTGGTGTGTTTTTTTATTTATTTATAGGGGGTAATTCCATGGGATAAATGCAATTTACTCCCCTGTGACATAAGAAATGAGCAAAAACTCCCCTGTGAAAAAATAATTAGTAAATTACCTCCCTGTGCTTTGAGAAATGAAGCAAATTACCCTCCTATCAAGGGAAAACACAGGGGGGTAATTTGCTTTATCTTATAATCACCGGGGGTAATTTGCTAATTATTTTTTCACATGGAGTTTTTTCTCATTTCTTATATCACATGGGGGTAAATTACATTTATCCTGTAATTCCATATTACAGGGAGTGACTTGCAATTTTTTCCTTAATTTATGAAAATATTATGTTTATGTATTAATGTGATCATAAGTGAATTATAAAAATATTTTTTTGATGCATGTGTAAATACCATATAAGTACATATGTAATAGATAAGAAAATATTATAAATACTAAAAGGATTGGGTTCGACTTTTCAAAATCATAATTAGAGACCCATCCTGAAATTCAGTTGAAATTTTGAAATTCGATCCGCTTCGAGATTCACTTTAGCAGTTGATTGGGCTTATTTATTATATTAATATTAAAAAAAAAGTAATAAAAATAATTATAAAATATATTAAAAAATGATAACGGTGCAAGTCAAACTCTAAGAGTTCGACTTCACCGTTTTTCTTATTTTTTTGAGTTTTTACAAAAATAGAAGTCGAACTCCTCTTTTTAATATATTTTAATTAATTTTAATATTTACCGTTTTAATTATTAACTTCACCACCATTTTTTATTTTAATTATTTTCTCAATTTTAATTTTAATTTTATTTGTAACGATTTTAATTTTAACAAATAATTTAAAAATTACACCCACCCAAAAAGTTATATTTACACAAAAAATATATATAATTATTCAAAAAAAATAAAAATTAATTTATTGAAAAAAATACGATCAACTATTACAATTATTATTGTCTTCTACGACCCCTCACCGACGCATCAGCTTGTCTTGAATGACATAGCCTTTATTGGTATTATCATCTATCTCGCGTTTGTGCCCAATCCATCTCCTTATGAATACGTGATGTTTGGCTTTTACCAGGACGAATGATGCCACGCAAAGTAGTGTCATGGACCAACTCAAATTGTGGAACATTCCAATAATCTTCCGCATCAAAGGATTAAAAGACTTAGAATATGCTCTCCTCTAAGCCATTATATCATAATAGTCCTTAACCATTGATGGGGCACTAATTCCATATGCAGTGCATACCTTTTGAGCATGTGAGCACGGGATGCCGAATTGACTCCATTTGGCACATGAACATTCTCGTGTGGCAATTTTGATGACGTGAGTGTTGAATCCCTGTCCAGTCTGACGCTTTGTTACAACGGAGGCAGACTGTTGATGTTGGTTGTATCTCGTCACAACATGTTCAACACTTTTTTCGAACCAACGTTGGAACAATTTGCTTGCAAAGTCCGTCGACAGTTGGTTGTTGCTTAACATGGCACCACTCTTTGCCATCCTCTCACGAAAATCTGAACGAGCAAATTTATTTTCACTTTGCAGTCACAGGCAAGCGGCGAGCCCCTTTCAGAACTCCATTGATACACTCTGACATGTTGGTTGTGAGAATTCTGCACCGCCATCCGCCATTGTGAGAAGCTGTCCATTTGTCCTTTTCAATATTGTCAAAGTACATAAACGCTTCTAATTTGTGCGCCGTTATCTCGTTTATGATTCGATTGAACTTGCTGATTTGATATTCAGAACCAGCTCTCCAACAAAGGTCCTTTGGTTCCATATTCTTGTAGCGACTGTTGAAATTAGAACATACGTGCCTCAAGCAATATCTGTGCACTCTCTGTGGTGGCACAAAATCCAAAATTGCTTTTACTACTTTAATTAGACCGGCATTACGGTCAGAAATAAGGTACATCCCATACCGTCCTCCTATAATATATTTGCTCAACATTTGAAGAAACCAAGTCCAAGATGCTTCGGATTCTTCATCAACAATAGCAAACGCAAGAGGAAGTACCTATTGATTCCCATCCATGGCAGCTGCAATCAACATTTTGAGCTTGTACTTTGTGTATAAATGTGTTCCATCTACACTGATGACATTGAGGCAGTATTGGAACCCTTTGATACACGGTGTGAATGCCCAGAAGACATATTTTATCACGTATGAATTGCTTGACCGCTGAAAGTATTTATGCTCTCATTCAACAATCGTCCCTTCATTATACTTTTGGAGAGCTCCCATGAAACTTGGTAGCTTTCGAACTGAACTCTTCCATGTGTCATAAACGGTTTCACAGGTCATCTTCAAACTATACCATCTTTTTGGTATGTTATGTCGAATCTTGTATGGTCCTTCACAGTTTGTATGATATGTTTGATTCCATATGAGGGGTCGCATTTTACCTGCCCCAATAATAAAGAAGCAACATACCTTCTATCTAAATTGCAATGTTCAAGGGACATATCGTTAACAACATATGTGTGGTCCCCCTTATATTTTGTTATTTCGCAATGCCCCTTTCTCGGTTTTATTATTCCCCGTAGCTCCCATCTACACCATGCATCTGGACCGTAAGAAAAATAAAAGATGCAAAAAATTACCATCGGAAGGACCGGCTAAAAAGTCGTGGTTGGATGAAGAAGGTAGACCTTCATTGGCTAAAAGTGATATGTAGTCGCCCCAATGTTGACTAAACATATTTGAATGTTGTGATAGGTATTGATGTTCTTTTTCAATATATAGTTCTATGATTGGATAGCCTGATGCAGGATCCAAAAAGAATGACAAGTTGTCATCGTCTTGAATTGGCATAAGGGTCTCTTTGATACGACCGAGATAGTGACATGCATGTTTTGCGAATACTTTCAATGAGTATTTGCTGCTATCAACACCTGTCTGCCGGTATAACCTCGCTAGAAATTGAGAATAAATTGATGAACAAGATATCCTCAATGTTGCAAAAGGCAAACGATCGTAGGTCACTGACCAACCATCTTTCGATACCTCACCACCAAAATACAAAATAACTTCTATTCGAGATGATGAAAACGACATATTTTGGAGTTGTTTTTACGATAAACACAAAAAGAATATGTGGAGATATTTTGGAGATATAGCAGCTCACAACTCTGCAGGATGAAATATAATTATTATAATTAATTTTTTTAATTTTATTTTTTGGTTTAAATATAATTTTTATGATGTAACTATAATTTTTTTTGGTATTAATATATATATTTTTTGGTTGTAAATTTAAATTATTAGTTAAAATATTAGTAAATATACGTAAATATTATATTAGTTATATAATATAATATTATGTAAATAAGTTAATATAAATAATATTAAATTTTAAAAAAAAATAAAGTTGAAATCCTTGAGTTCGACCTCATATCATTGAACTCTGAGTTCGACTTCCATTTACTAAAATAAAAAATAAAAAATTGGTGAAATCGAACTCAAAGAGTTCGACTTGCACCGTTATTGTTATTTATTATATATTATAATTATTTTTATTATTTTTTTCTTAATATTTGTATAATAAATAAGCCCACTTGATTGTGGGTTTAAAATTTACCCAATCTTAAATTTGTTGTCATCCCTAGATATAAGGATCCAAACAGTTCGATGATTGTAAATAACAGCTTCAACATTTGAAAGATTGAGCAAAAGAGAAAGAAGTTGGACGTCTTTATGTTGATTTTGTTTGAACGACCCTTCTTATTCTGCTGGTCTTGCAAGATCAATACGTATCCGCCAAAGTCCTTTACTACCGCGGATTAATGCAATTTATTTTCATGTAATATTGTAAATGAGTAAATTTCTCTTCGATAAAAAGGAAATAATAATTTACCTCCCCTTGTTCTTTAAAATGGAACAATTTACTTCCATGTCTAGGGAGGTAAATTGATTCATTTTAAAAAACACAGAGGTAAATTGATTCATTTTAAAAAAATACGGAGGTAAATTTCTTCATTTTAAAAAATACAGAGAGGTAAATTGGCATTTTATTTTTCATAGGGGGAGTAATTTGCTCAGTTGTAATATCACAGGGGAGTTGCTTGCATTTTTCCCCTTTACTATGTCCCAATGATTTATCATAATCTATTTACTTAATACTAGCCACCGCGGTATGCAATACCTGTGCGCATATAATTCGATAGATACGACATAAATTTTTAAAAAATAAAAATTAATATATTATTAAAAGTGGATCAAGTGATGAATGTGAGTGGAAATGAAGGATAAATATGATAGTACTGTAACGATTAAAAGATTTCGTGGACTATTTGAAACAAATACAAGTCATTATATTGGTACAAATATTTAAGGGTATAGTTGGTGTTTTTAGAATTTGGTGTTGCGATATCATAAATCGTAAGTTGTGAGTAAAATGTGACTTTTTTTATGTTAATACTAGTTATTGTGGCACACCGTACCTGCATGCATATAATAAACATTATTTCGTGCTTGAAAAATATTATTATAAATAAGAGCAATTCATCACATTAAATAATAAATTGTTTTATCAGTTAATGTAAGAAGTTGGAAGTTAAATAAGTTAATTATATTATCGATTGAACGACATTTTGACTTTACAAAAAAATGGTGCAACGGTATCATTAACGTTATTTGTGAATGTGGAGGAGGTTTTCTTTTTATATTAGTATAGATACTAATTCTTGTGCACATCGTACTTGCGTGCATATAATAAATATTATTTTGTGCTTGAAAAATATTATTATAAATAAGAGCAAAATATAAACTAATTCATCACATTAAAAAATAAGAAAAATTGTTTTATCAATTAATGTAAGAAGTTGGAAGTTAAATAAGTTATTTATATTATCGACTAAAGAATACTTTTGATTTTATGAAAAAATAGTATAATGGTATCATTAATCGTCGTTTGTGAGTATAAAGAGGGTTTATATTAGTATAGATAAACAAATAGAAATTTACTTGCTTTTCTATTATATTAAAATGTATTCAAATTGGAATTTTACTTTAAAGCACCAACATAATTGAAGAAGAAAGAAAAACGTGCATTTCTTGCTTTCTTGTTTCCTCCGAACTTCCGGCAACTCCTTTGAGCATTGATCCACTTTGTTTGACAACCTCTTGAAAGTCGCTCGCAAGACAATTCATACGAGGTTGTGCAGCTTCCTTAACAGACAAACCTTGCCTTATTCTCTCTTTTTCATTGGACACAATTTTCAGCAACTGCAAGGTATTGCTGTCTTCAACTATGAGAGTTAGTTTGATTATATCATCAATGATGCTATGCAGTTATGAATTTTTTGTACGACTTGAATTACGAATAGATTTTCTTTCTGATATGTCTCATTTTACAAACGACGAACGGATATAACCTCCTTTTTAATTGCAATGATCTTTTTACTCCTCAAAATAAAATAGTTAGTGTCTTCTTCTATATCCATACTCTAAATTTTGGAAGCCTTTCTCGGTGGTTCTCCTCAATATGGCTATTGTATTTTGGGATGTAAGCTATTTTGTGTTTTCTATTTGACTAAGAGAACGTAATAATTGATGGTTTACTTAAGTTTGTGGATTCTTTACCTCCTTGTGTTTTGAGAAATGAAGCAAATTATTCTATCAAGGAAAAACACAGGGGGGTAATTTGCTTCATTTTAAAATTACAGGGGGTAATTTGCTAATTATTATTTCAAAGCACTATTTTTTGCTCATTTCTTATATCACAGGGGGGTAAATTGCATTTATCCCATTCTTTATTTATAGTGCAGTCACATAGGCTTCTTGTTGTAATTGGCATAATCAATTGCTAATTTGTAACAACATTTTAAGTTAAAAGTTGAATGTCAATGTAGACAAGTTAATTTTGCGCCCAATCAAATGACGACAAGTGAAATATATATATATATATATATCATTTATCAATTATAATAATTTTCTATTCATATTTTGGAATTTACTAAATTAATTCTAAATATAAATAGTTAAATTAATTGATATTTTAATATATATTTTTTCATCAAATCAACGGTCAACACGTGTCAAATTGAGGTATTCCGGCCAACCAAATCAAGACAAATATTTCTCATATTATCTCTTCAAAAAAAAAATACAAAAATCAAAGAGATAATATTGAAATTGACCAATCATGTCTTCCCAAATATTTAATGTATTTATCTCTTTAAATTAAAATAAAGAGATAATACAAAATAAGTGTTCAAGTTCACCACAACTCTACCTCTTTGACAGCTATATAAAGGGGTCCTGAAAACTCATTCAAAACACACACACATACAAGCAAGAGAGCATTCAAGAAGTCTCAAAATCCTCTCAAGCACAAATCAAGGAAGATCCACGGCGTTCTAGGCAAAATTCAAAGCGTTCGTCGCGGAAATCGTCCAAAGTCAGCGTTTGATTCAACAAGAAGTCCGAAGACTGGCGAATTAACGTTATCAAGACCGAAGTCCACCTTGGCGGAAGATCAAAGTCTCAAATCCACCAAGAACATCCCAAATTCAAGTCAAAGATCGTCAAGTTTATAGCGTTTGATCCAGGAACAAGTCAACGACCCCCGAATTAACGTTATTCAAAGTCGAAGTCAACATCAAAGGAGATCAAACGTCGAGTTTCACCTCCGAAGTTGCCGAAGTCAAAGATCACGTTCTTGAAGAGAAGAATCAGAGGTTTTCAAGTAGAGATTTGCACCCACAAATATTCAATTCGATCAAAAGAATTTATTTGTAATATTTTCTTGTTTCGTTAAATTCAGGAACATGAAAATTTGTTTACAGTCAATTAAATGGTAATTCATGAATTAGATTGAGAAGAAGAACAAAAGTGTGTGTTGTCCCACATTGAAAAATAATGGGTGTGTTGTGTGCTTTGGTAAGGATATAAGGAGATTGGGGTGTTAGAGGAAGTTCATTGTAAAACTAAACTCCTTATATTGAGTCTAAAGTTCAATTAAAGTTTGAAGTGCTATTGGAGACTAGAGTGAACATGATGAACCTCACACATGTGCATCGCCGCTTTTCCTAGTCTGGCTTGGCCACGGTTGTTAGGGCAATTGTCTCAATAGCAAAATATATTTTTTTTGTAGCAAAAAGTATTTGAATTTACTTGAAAATTTTAATTTTCTGCGAACCAGTTTTAAAAATTTGTTTAAATTTTTTTCTGTAGTAGTTTCAAACCTGCTTTCAAAGCTGTTTCTGTAACAATGGAAATATTTGAGCGTTTTTGGGCAGTTTCTGTAACAGCTAGAAACGTTTGAACGTTTCTGTAGGGGTATTCATGTCACTATGTTAATGATGTTGCTGCAGAACCCCTATATAAAGGGTTTTGTTGAACACTTCTGGACACATAAAACGAAAATCTGATTCTTCTCTCTAAAAAGTCTTTTCCTACTATTTTTTAGTGTCTGGCGAACTGAGTATTGTTTCAAGGAGATTTTTTGACATAGTGCAAAGTCAGAAAAATTAAACCGTCTTATCCTGGAAGAAGTGGCGTACGTAGTACCCGTTGAACAATTCATACGGGACAGCTAATTTCTTCAAGGCAAATGGAAGTTCTTCTGTGATTCGGTTGGTATTTGTAGACAAGAAAAAGTTCACGTTCCAATCAAATTGAAATAAATAATTTTGATATTTATCGCTTTAGAAGATACAAATATTAAGAAGATAACATCAAAATTGACTAATCAGGTCACTCTAAATATTTAAAGTATTTATCGTTTTAAGTTAAATTATAAAAAAGATAATACAAAAGGTGATCAAGTTCACCACAACTCTACTTATTTGACACATATATAAAGTGGCTCTTGAAGCTCATTCAAGACACACACACACACAGTTGAAGACACAAGTGAAGATACAAGCAAGAGAGTATTCAAAAAGTCCAAAAATCCTCTAAAGCGCAAATCAAGGAAGATCTACAATGTCCAAAGTCAATGTTTGATTCGAGAAGAAGTCAAGAGAGCCCGTGATTAACGTATCAAGAAGCAAGTCCATCTTGACGGAGGATCAAAGTTTCAAATCCACCAAGAAATATTCAAGTTTCAGTCAAAGATTTTGAGTTATAGCGTTTAACCAGGGAATAAATTGAAAGACCCTTGAATTAACGTTAGACCGAAGTCAACATCGAATGAGATCAAACGTCAAGTTTCCCCTCCGAATTTACCGAAATTAAAGATCATGTTCTTGAAGTCAAGACTCAGATGCTCCAAATAGAAATTTTGCACCCACAAATATTCAATCAAATCAAGAAATTCATTTGTAACAAATTTTGGCACGTCCGGTGGGACCTCTCTACCTCTCATCTCTTCCCTTCATAAAGGTCTGAAGTATTTAGATGGATACTCAAGAAAAAGTTGTGAAGACGGTTAATTCCAAACTCGCCACATCAAAGACTTCACGTTCTAGTACCAAGAGTATCGGTGTTACTACGAGGAGCATGTCGAAAAAACTTAAGGAATCTTCCCAAATGACTCCTCCCATTGTGTTTGCTCAAAAAGACTTCATCGTACCTAGCCATGCAAGTGAAGATAACAAAAATAAATCTTCTCCATCCTCTCCTCGCTCTGTGTATAGTTACTTCTTCCCAACGAATGTGGCTCTAGTCATGGTGATGAATGCTACAACTATAGAAGAGCAAATTGCAAATCTGACAAGAGCCATTGAAGGACTCACGAAGCACGTCCAAGAGCAAGATGCCCAAATTAACAGGTTGATCAATAAGTCAGATAACGTTGACACAAGTCATATCAGGGGGAAAGAAATTGAGGATCATGATGAAGAAGAGGCATCCACAAAAAAGCATTATACCGAGAAGAATAAGCCTGCAAAAGAGCTTCAAATCTCATCTGATGGACTGATTTCGGTGGATCGACTCAAAGAATTAATTGAATGAACCATCAGAAGTAAGATCGAGGGAACCTCAAGGTCATCTGTTACTTACACAAAGACATATACAGTCAAAGAATTAATCATCTAAAGATGTCAATCGGCTATCAACCTCCCAAGTTTCAACAGTTTGATGGAAAGGGTAATCGAAGTAACACGTGGCTCACTTCATTGAGACATGCAACAATGCAGGCACTTATGCAGATTACCTCGTAAAATAATTTGTTCAATCTTTGAAGGGAAACGCAAAGCCAACTCATATAACAGGTTGGGGGCAATTAGAACAAGAGTTTCTCAATTGTTTTTACAGTACCAGAAAGACAGTCAGCATGATCGAGCTTACGAACTCACCAGCGGAAGGAAGAGCCCATCATTGATTATATCAACCGCTGGAAAATTTTGAGCCTTAATTGCAGAAATCTCATTGTTCCTAGATATGAGCATAAATTATCTAATGTCTTCAAAAAATAATTCTCAATACTCCTTGATATGAGTATAAACTATCTGCAAATTGAAGTAAAAAAACTCCTTGATACGAGTATAAACTATCGACAAATTCAAGTTGAAGAACTCCTTGATATGAGTATAAACTATCTACAAAATTGCTTGAACAACTCCTTGATATGAATATAAACTATCTACAAATTCAAGTCAAAGAACTCCTTGTACGAGTATAAACTATCTATAAATTCAAGTTGAAAAACTCCTTGATATGAGTATAAACTATCTACAAATTCAAGTCTACAAATTCAAGTCAAAGAACTCCTTGATATGAGTATAAACTATCTATAAATTTACTCATACGAGTATAAACTATATACAAATTCAAGTTGAACAACTCCTTGGGGTACGAGTATAAACTATCTACAAATTTACTTAAAGAATTCATTGATATGAGTATAAACTATTTACAAATTTAAGTTGCAGAACTCATTGATATGAGAATAAATTATCTACAAATTCAAGTTGAAGACTCCTTGATATGAGAATAAACTATTAACAAATTCAAATAAGTTTAAGTCAAGAATTCCATAATATGAGTATAAAATATCTACAAAGTCAAGTTTGAAGACTCCTTGGTATGATAAATAAACTATCAATAAAATTCGAGTGAACTACGTTATGACTTGATCCTTCAAAAGAGGTACGTAGGCAGCTTCCATGTTTTCAAGTTCCGTCACATGTTAAAAAAAGAACAACATATGAAGAAGAATCAATTTTGAGACATGTTCACTCCTTCACTTCATTGCAGTAGATGCTCTTGAACAAGTCCCGAGGGGGCATTTGTAGACAAGCAAAATTTTACGCTCCAATCAAATTGAGACAAATAATTTTGATGTTTATCTCTTTAGAAAATACAATATTAAGGAGATAATATCAAAATTGACCAATCAGGTCATTCTAAATATTTAATGTATTTATTGTTTAAATTAAATTATTCAGAGATAATACAAAAAGTAAGCAAATTCACCACAACTCTACCTCTTTGACACCTATATAAAGGGATATTTAAAGTTCATTCAAGATATACACACAATTGAAGACAATTCAAGATACACGCAAGAGAGTATTCAAAAAGTCCAAAAATCCTCTCAAGCACAAACCAAGGAAGATCTACTACGTTCAAGGCAAGAATCAAGGCATTCGTCACGAAAGTCGTCCAAAGTCAATGTTTGATTCGAGAAGAAGTCAAAAGACCCACGAATTAACGTTATCAAGAAGCAAGTCTATCTTCGCGGAGGATCAAAGTTTCAAATCCACCAAGAAATATTCAAGTTCAAGTCAAAGATTCCAAGTTTATCAGCATGAAGGAGCAAAGAATTTGAAAAAAATTATAGAGGGGTAATATAGTAAATAAAAATGAAATATGTGTTTTTATGTATTTTTTGTCTTATACATTCAATTTTCTATCCAATTTTAGACGAAAATAAAATTGGAGTCCGGAGGGGTTTCATGTATATCCAATTTTAATTCCCTCCATCTTTTCTCCTAACCAAACACAAATTTTTTTTATACATCCCTTTTTACTTCCACTTATCTTGTACTCCCACTTTTCATCCTAATCAAACAAACCCTAAATCTAATTACACAAATACCTCAATAGGATAAATTAGAGTGAACAATTAAAATAACACTTATTGAACTTCAAACTGAGGTAATTGATGTAATTTATCCACTCAAGTCTCATGGGAGTTTGTTGTCATTTACCCTCGTCTTAAACATCGAATGGCCATAACGAAATTATCATTGATCATTATCAGTCAAAAAAAATGAGGAATAATTATATTTACATCTATGGTCTAATTATAGAAATCATTCATATCTTTTTTCTCATTACAGAAATTATCCCTGGCACACAAAAAACAGGGATAGTTTGTGCAATAATGTTGATATTTTTAAGGGGTGTATGTGTAATTTAAAAAAATGGAGGTAATTTGTGCAATAAAATTTACATTTTTGTGAGTGTATTTGAATTTTCCTAAGATATGAATTATTTATATAATAGATTATAAGTTAGGAGTGTAGATATAATTATTCCAAAAAATTAGGAAAACTCAAGATCAATAATTACTTAAAGCTATATTATCATCACAAGAATCTCAGTGGGAAACCTTACAACTAACAAATAATGATAATAAATAAATTTGATTCCTCAATATTAGGAGAGCCCTTCATCAATCACTCACATACGGAATAAATAACTAAAATTCACCAGCTAAGAGCACTTCTCATATTATTATTAAGAGACCAACAAAAACTAAAATAATAAATAAATAAAAAAAAAGAATAATTGTTTCAAGTGGGACCCACCACCAAGTCTATCAAACACGATTCCAACATTGATTTCGTGAAGGCAACGTCGTCGAATGTTAATGAACAGTACGTACAACAGACAAAAACAAACGAAACGACGACGTCGAGAATGAATTCCGATGCCCCCCACCCATTCGTGTGAGACCCGCCACCCAATCCCCACTTGCACATACAGCCTGTCACGCTTCTTTGGTTTTCGGTCGTCCACGTCATTTTCTCCCCTCGGAGTTGCCACACGGAATTTCTCTACACTTTCTTCTTTTTTTTTTTTTTACTTTTCATTTTCTCTCCTTTTTTTTTTAAATTAAGGTTGTATTTGGTAGAACTTTTCCATTATTTTTTTATTCTATCTAGAAGAAAAGAAATATTCACTTATATTTCAAAGCAGATAATAACTCGCGTAATGGACACCAATCGAGTCGTAAGTCATATCATTTGGCAACGTTTGTGGGAACGAGATATGTGCCTGTCGCAAACTTTTTGTTTTGGGGACTGATGATGTAGGCAAACATACAACATTGGTTGAGGACGAAGAGCATGAACGACTTATAAGGTCTTAGGTATTCTTTCCTTAATGAGACACATTTTTAGGACAAAATCCGTGTGGCTCCTATGAAGCCAGAGTAAATAATACCTCGCGTAATAGGACACTGATTGTGTCGCAAGCTGCATCATTTAGTGCCGTATGTGGGGATGAGGTCATGTACCCATCCCAATCCCTTTTTTTGGGGTACTGATTATGTAGGCAAGCATCCCACATTGATACAAGGAGCTTGAGCGACTTATAAGTCCCATGGCCTCCTCTTCCTAACGATGCGCCTTTTTCAGGACAAACCCATGAGACTCCTACAAAGTCAAAGCAGATAGTACCTCGCGCAACGAGCACCAATCGAGTCACAACCCGCAGCATTATGTATATTTACGTATATCTATGACTTACATAATTTTAAGTATTCTTTAAAAAATTTTAAAAAAAAACATTATCGTGAGAAATAGAAATAACTTGAGTAATATAAGTGTACAATTATTTCAGTATACAAAAAAATAATATTTTTTTTAACTATGACGAAAAATCATATTCTTCTAATGTGCATAAAAATTAAAAATTATAATTTTTTTAATTTTGATTCGATTTGATTGGTTTATCGGAGAGTGGATTCCCCTACTCAGAGATAGTTCTGCCAGACCAAAAATACTGTACTTAGGATTATTAAATTATAAAAGATTATAAAACAAATAAAGTGCCTATGTATGTGTTTTTATTTCGAATTTTTATTTTTTGAAACAGTAATTAAAGTAAAAGATATGCTTGTTTATATGTAATTTTATAAAAAAAAATATATATATTAATTTGACACTAAAATCGAATATAAAACGCAATCTCATTGATTAATCTACACACATTATCCTTTTACACGAAAATCTATACAAACTCAAACACATATATTTCCCACTAAAAATAGAAAAGTGAAACTAAAAACACAAACAAATAGGTCCAAATATTTTCCAAAAGTAAAAAAAAAGAACACAATCTCAAATATGGATCACATCTCCAAACTATTTTTCAGCAACAGAAATTAGATTTTGATTTTGAAAAAAGTGTAACCAAACATGGCCTTAAATTGTGGCCTATCACTTATCCACCTTGAAATGCCAAAAGCAATAGCAGCTTTCCCATTCCCACCATCTCACCCTTTTTCTCTTTTGCAAATTGCAACATGCACTCCATTAAAGAGGTTACACTTACCCATCATTCTAATTGGCAGCTGGAATTCTTTTCACTATTTCAACTCCCATCTTTCATATGAATACCCATCAATACCCATAAGGGTTTTTTTTCTTTTTATTCGGGTGCGATAAATTTTATTAATTAAAATAAAATAATTATAATCAGTTTTGTCTGTATTAATATTGGATAGATACAAATACAATAATCATATCAATAATATGACATTAATTAACATCTAACTATTACAGCAACAAATAATACTCTACTATACGGTGAAAACAACATCATCCCATACAGGGAGTTCGAACTCATGACCTATAAGATCATGGGGCCTCAGTTTCGCCAACTAAATTAGGCTTTATCGGCAATACCCATAAGGGTTTAAAAATATCAAACAATGTGAATCATGTTATAGTATTCTTTACAGTTTGTGTGTATAAGAATTTTCATCTTGAGAGATGAATTCTGTTATATGCGGCTATTCGGTTATTAAATTCGTGTTGCACTCGATACTTTGTGTATTGGATGAGTGAGTAAAATGATTGTCGTATACCTTCATCTTTACGAAACGGGGTATGTGTGAGTCATTTAATTAGAACTGACAGTCGAAACACACTCGATACGTGTGCATAATTTAAATTTTGGTTATATGTATCTAATTAAATAAAATTAAAAAAAATACAAAATGAATGATTAATTAAAATTGATAAAAGAAATTAACTTTAACTACATATGAATATAAAATTATTCATATAACTGATTAGTAAAAAAATGGTTATTTGTCAAGGAATAGTACATGTAAGGATATTTTGGTCTATTCATATTTTATCTATCAGTGGTAGTTATTCTGAGCCCTTAAATATTAATAAACAGTAGATATATATTAAGAGTAACATTTACAAGACCGTCATTGAACAGTGAAATTCTTGTGTAATATTTTTGTCCGTCCAATACCGTTGGATTATGGAACGATGGACGGTTGAAAAAACCCCAACCTTTATTCACCAAAAAATCATCCATTCAAGAAATGCATTTTTATTGAACTATATAGTTCTAATTGAGCAAGTTGAGATAGTCTAATGGCAAGCACCTTGAACTTGCGACTTTACTGATCATGGATCTTAGTCATGCTTTAAAAAATGGTGAATTACAGTGACTTCCCCCCTGAGGTTTGGCATAATGACAGATATTCTCTTATTGTTTCAAAAATTATAAATATCTTTGAGGTTTGTAACCGTTTAATAAATAAGTTATTTTCATTCATTTTTATGGGTGAACTGACTAAAATGCCCTTATGCAAATTGAATTATTTTTTAAAATTTTTTAAATTTTTTGGGCAAAAATGCGCAGCGAAAGGTTTCTTACGTTTTTTATACAGGGCAGCAATAATGTAATTTGCATTGGCTGATTTTTCTATAATTTAAAAAAAAAAGAATCAAGGGCAAAATGGACCATTTCAGGCCTTTCATTAAAAATTACAAACTTCAGGGGGGGTATTTGTAATTTTTGAAACAACGAGGGGGTATTCGTAATTATATCAAATCTCATGAGAGGTCATTGTAATTCACCGTTAAAAAAAAGAAAAAAAAAAGTCGAGAACCAGTATTTATTCTCCTTTTCTGAAAAAGAAATTATGACTTTGATTGATTTCAACCCCTCTAAAATTCAAAATTAACATTTTGCACCCCCAGGACAAAATTTATAGCCTAATAGCACCGTATGCTTCCAAAAAGAGAAAAAGTTTGTTTGGCTTCTTTTTTGGAAGCAAGGGTAGGTTTTTTTTTTTTTTTTTTTTTTTTTGGGAAGTTGCAAATTATTAGGAGGAAGTAGATTGCACCATGGAATAATATAATTAAGATAAAGAAGTTGGTCTACCAAAAAAAGAAAAAATAAATAAAAATAATGTGCCATAACTACAATAATTGTGATCAATTTCTCTATTATATACCTGTATCCTCACATAAAATAGTCCAATAATTAACACAAAAATAATTGAAATTTAATAATTTCCCAGAAATAAAAAATAAAAGAACATCAAATTCCCTGTTCAAAACTTTTGAATCTTTTCTTTTAAAAAAAAAAAGAAATTCAAGAAAATATCATATCTGATAAATAGAATTATTTTATTTCAAATCTTATTATATATATTAGGGTAAATTACAGTCACCTCCTCTGAAATTCGGCATAATTACAAATACCCCTTGTTGTTTAAGAAATTACAAATACCCCCTGAGGTTTGTAACCATCTAACAAATAACTCATTTCCATCCATTTTATGAGTAAACTGACCAAAATATCTTTATGCACTGAATTATTTTTTATTCAATCCGTAAAAATTTTTAGACTATAATACGCAGGGAGAGGTTTCTTAAGTTTTTTACACAGAGGAGCAATAATGCAATTTGCCCCAATTGATTTTTCTACAATTTTAATAAAAAATTTAATGGCAAAATAATCAATTTCAGGCCTTTGGTTAAAAACTACAAACCTCAGACAGTATTTGTAATTTTTCAAATAACAAGAGGATATTTGTAATTATACCAAACATTAGGGGATGTAGATGTAATTTACCCTATATATTAAATCAAATAAAAGAATAAAATGATACTTGTAAATTTGCACCAAGTCAAAGGGAGACTAGGTGCATAAATCCAGCCACTAGCATCATGCCACGTGCCCACCCCCTCCATTCCCATGTCCAAAGATATGATGATGCATGTATCAATAAACCTAACCTAAGAGTTCCAAGTTTGCAAGAATTGGACACCCCCTTCATCATATATAGAGAGAGATCAGCTCTGCTGTTCAAACATGCAAAATTCTTGTCAAAGATTGGTTCTTTGTCCCCTTTTTTGATTGATCATTATCTGCGGAGTTGAAGGCCTTGTCTGAAATACACACACAGCATTTGTGTCTGTGTCCGAACTTAGATATTTTTGCTGTAATCTTTTTGGAATTTGGATGTGATAAAAATGGAAAGGTATGAGATTCTGAAAGATATAGGGTCTGGGAATTTTGGTGTGGCGAAGCTTGTGAGGGATAAATGGACTGGTGAGCTGTATGCAGTCAAGTACATTGAGAGGGGCAAAAAGGTCTGTCCTGTTCTTGTTCTTGTTTGTTGTTCTTGAGGTTTTTTTTCTTTTCTTTTTTGACAAGATTCAGGTTTGAATCTTGGAATGATGGGTTTTGGTTTGATGGGTTTTTGTTTGTGTAGATTGATGAGCATGTGCAGAGGGAAATCATGAACCATAGGTCTTTGAGGCATCCCAATATTATCAGATTCAAGGAGGTAAGAAGAGTTTGATCTTCTTTCATTATTATTTGCTAAAAACACACAGAACACACAGTGTTTGGCAATCAGAGGAACACATGCTCTGTTGCAAGTTCTTGGTGATCTTTGACTTGTTCTGGGCTGCTTTTTTATGGTTGGTTTTGTGTGGAATTATGTTTCTTTTATATTGTTGGTATGAACAAGAAGAGAGAATTTTGCTTCATTTCTGTTGTAAGGATAAGCAGAATTCAGACAGAGTTGAAATTAGTCAGCACGAAAAAACAGCAAAATTGTTGATGTTTTGGTTTGTCTGTTGGGACTAGGGAAGGAAGCCTCTGATTGAAATGAAGTTTGATCCTAGTCCACTGGTCTCGTTTATGACATTGATCTTCCTGGTTACTAAAAGGGTTCGATCTCGAATTGGTTGTCTCATAGCCCTTTTGTATTTCTTTCCTCGACTGATAAAAGCTTGGTCCGAATCACAAGAGCAATCTCCTTTTCGAATGTATTTTTTCCTTCATTTTTCGATTGTTTGATGGATGCAAGAGGTAGGAAATCGAGCTGTTTCTGATGATGGGAAGAAGTTTCTACTCTGTGTTCTAAATGTTTTATCGGGCCGTTGTGCAGGTCTTGCTTACTCCGACTCATCTGGCCATTGTAATGGAGTATGCAGCAGGAGGAGAGCTCTTCGAACGGATATGCAACGCTGGGAGGTTTAGCGAAGACGAGGCATATTTTCTTACCTATCTACTATGTTATTAGTTAGCATTTACAGACAGTCAAATTCATTATTTCCTTGCAAAAAATTGAGGATGTGTTTAAGTAATCTATTCTTACCTGCAGTTTTCTCTGCACATATGTTTGATTTGTTTCAGGCCAGGTTCTTTTTTCAACAGCTGATATCAGGAGTTAGTTACTGCCACTCCATGGTAAGAATTATCAGTCTTCTTTCGACATGATTTTCTTACATGAACAATGTAGAAACCTTAACACTTTTCATTAAAACACAGCAAATTTGCCACAGAGATCTGAAGCTCGAGAACACGTTGTTGGACGGGAGCTCAGCGACACGCCTCAAGATATGCGACTTTGGTTATTCTAAGGTAAAGAAAAATTGATACTTTCTTACACTGAAAAAGGGTATAACAAGAATATCTAGTTCTTGACTCCGTTCTTTTTGCCTTTCAGTCATCGGTATTACATTCTCAACCGAAATCAACCGTTGGCACGCCTGCGTATATTGCGCCTGAAGTCTTGTCGAGGAAAGAGTATGACGGCAAGGTAACAGTTATTACATAATCTCTCTTGTAATAAGTTGTTCATCTGTAAGAAGAATAATAATAATAACAAGACTACTGTTCTTGGTCCATGAAGATTGCCGATGTTTGGTCTTGTGGGGTTACGTTATACGTGATGTTAGTTGGTGCTTATCCATTTGAAGATCCTGATGATCCAAGAAACTTCAAGAAAACAATCAATGTGAGTTTTCAGACGAATTTAAAACATTTGTTGACTTCAAATTTCAAATGTTTAGTTTAGTAAACGCAAGAAATGTTGATGTCCCGACAGAGAATACTCAGCGTTCACTATTCGATCCCGGACTATGTCAGAGTTTCCAAGGAATGCAAACATCTGTTGTCCCGAATCTTTGTTGCCGACCCGGAAAAGGTCAAGATTTGAGTTGTTTTCATTGAATTCTTCGAAAAATATAAGAATCCATGTCTGCATATATCTGTATTGATGATCTTACTAATGAATCTGCAGAGAATAACAATCCCAGAAATCAAAAAGCACCCATGGTTTCTCAAAAACCTCCCGGTCGAGTTCATGGAAGGAGAGGAAGCCAGTTTGCAAGCCAAAAACGACGATTATCCGTCTCAAAGCATCGAAGAAGCGTTGGCCATAATCCAAGAGGCAAGAAAACCGGCAGACGACCCAAAGACGGGCGGCCAGCTCTTAGAAGGAAGCATGGACCTCGACGATGAGATCGACACGGACGCGGACATAGACGATATAGAGACGAGCGGGGATTTCGTCTGTGCCCTATGAGCCTCACTTTTGGGAAGAAAAAAAAAAGAAAAAAAAAATACACGGATCCTTAGAGTGTCTGGTCATTTCATCTGAGGACGTTTCAATTATTTTGAACAGTCTGAGCGTGGTCCCCACATCCCTTTTGTACAAAATGTGTTCTTGTGATCATCTCTATAATCAAGATTCACTTATTTAAACCATGGATTTGGTGGGGTTTAATTGTCATTTGGGAAAAGGTATGGGCTTTTTTTTAATAAAAAAAAGTTAGCCCTCATTGCATGAAACAATGGAGGCCACATACTTATCTATCACAAGTGAAATTTAATGCTTTGTTTTCAAAGTGTAATCTGAAGTCTTTATCAGTTTGTTATATTAATAATGTGATTTGAATATTGAGGTTATTGCTCTTGATGTGAACAACCTAATTTTTTTTTTCTTCTTTTTTTAAGTTTAAAAGAGTGGTTTAGGACATCTTACCTCATAGTCCAATGAGTAATGTCTTCATTGGTTGTGATCCCTTTGCTTTGTAAGAAAATTTGTGTTGCATCATCACAATGTTAGAAAAAACTAATCATTGTTAGCCACCAATTTTAGTGATGTTTTACATTGTACTTTTCCTCTAATCTTTATGTTACACTTTGATTAAATGATGTGCAGGGGTGTTCGTTCGATAAAATCAAATCAAATCGAATTATTTTTTTTATATTTTGATTCGATTGTCGGTAAACTATGTTATTTTTATTAAAAATGTAAAAAATAGTTAAAAGTTAAATATTAAAAATATTTTTTTTAATATAATGTAAAGATAATTGATATATACGAATGTATATAAAAATAATATTTTGACATTTGATATGGTTCAGTAAATCAATACTAAAATCAAAATTGAATCAAATAACGGATATCAAAAAAATAAATAAAATTAATTCCAGACCAAATTTTAATTAAGTTCGATTGGTTTATCAAACTATGAACACCGTTGTTGGATTTGAAGTTAAGGATTTTAAATTACTGGGAAAAAAATTCTTTGGATTTATTCAAATAATTCTGATTTTAGAGGATTTTGAATCATTTAACTCTAAGTTTAAACTGTGTTTTGTTGAATATTAATGAATTTCAAATTCTACTTATACGGAGGTACTTGAAATCTTTTCTCTAAATTCATTTTTTAAATCCAAATCTATTAATACGAATATAGTCTTAGAGTTCATAGCTCGAACTCACGTCTAATTGTACTTAATTGCATAGACATACCTTGAAATTGGAAATTTTACAAATTTCCTTTTACTTTTAAAAAATTACACTAACACCCCCTATATTTATGTTTTGCATCAAAGCTTTTCCTATAAACACTACTTTTTACATTGCACTTTCTTCTTTCTTAGAGTTTATGACCCGAACTTGCATGTAATTGTATTTAATTACATAGACATATACCTTGAAATTGGCATATTATAAAAACTCCTTTCAATTTTAAGAAATCACACTATACCGCCTTTACGTAATTATATTTTATGTTGTAATTAGGGTAAATTATATTGACACCCCTTGAGATTAGGCCTAATTACACAAACATCCCCTATCTTTTGTGAAATTACAGTTACACCTCCTGAGGGGTGTTAGTGTAATGTTTTCCAGGAGGTATTAGTGTAAGTTTTGCCTTTAAATAGGGGTTGTAGTTGTAATACAATTACAACCTCAGGGGATATAGTTGTAATTTGGCAAAAGACAGGAGGTGTTTGTGTAATTGGGCATAACCTCGTGTCACTGTTAATTTACCCTATATAATAGCCTACAAAAATTATTACACAATGATGTTTAAATTTTACTTTCATCTAATCATTATCGTTATCTAGATTTTATACTCGAATTTTGTCTAAATGTACTTAATCACATAGACATATCTTGAAATTTGGCATTTTAGGTTTAGATTTTAGGTAATTACACTTAACACCCCTTAGAATTAGATTTTACTGATCCTCCTACAAATATCACTATATTTACATTGTATTTTCTTCCAATCTTCATCATTATCTTAGAGTTTAATGAAATTCACCATCCCCCTATAATCATGTTAAAACATTATAAATTCTCATTAATCATCTACTTTTGAGGTAGAAATCTAGAATACTACAAAATTATTCTAGATCCGAGTGCAAATTTTCAAAATTTGAGGACTTCTTTTATAATATTTCATAATTTCGTAGAGGTGTCAGATGTAATTATCCAAAACTAATATTTGCACCCCGACAAGAAAAGGGTTTGCATTTACTCTGCTAATTAAAAGACATGACACTTTCCCTGTTTTGCGGATGAATGGACATTCTTGTCCCTATGGATAACGGTTTATGATCATATCCTAAAATTCTGTTTAGGATTGAAAAAATAATTAAACTATTCAATACTCAATTGAAATTGATTGGAATAGGACGGCATTAGAACTCCTTGTCTCCTCAAGATGTCAGCTTCGAGCTTTTTCTTCGAATAAGCTCTCGCATCCTCTGATTAATAAAATTTATTTGAACTCAATTTATTAAACTTAACAAATCAAACTTGAACAAAAAGAATTGTTTGGTAAACTTTTGAGCTCGGCCCGAGCTCGATTTCATTAATGCAAAAATAATAAAATATATTTAAAAATATCAAATTACTCGAGCTTGACTCATGTTTAATCCAATTAAGAGTATGTTTGATTTGGGGGAAGACAAGGAGGGGAAGTAAAACTGGATGTATATTAAATCCTTCCGAAGTCCAATTTTGTTTCCATTCGAAATTGGGTGGAATAGTAGAAGTATAAGACCAAAAAGACGAAAAAATACATATTTTATTTTTATTTACTCTATTGCCCATATATATATATATATATTTCCCTCCAATTTTTTTTTCCTTCCCGTGATAATACCGTACATAATCGCCAGAGAAAAGACAACTAAATCGTTGAAAAAACTACTAATAGTCCGGTAAACATACTTTGCTTTTCGATTTTTCAGAATTTTTTATTACTTATTTGCTATTAAACTTGATTGAATAATCATTTTCCCTAATCGTTTTTCTTCTTCCCGTCGTCGGCACGAGTAATTTTTATTTTATTTAAACTGAATAATTTAGAATAAATGAACGATATTCATTTTGACGAATGTTTTTATTAATAAAAAAAATATTATTGTTCTTGTTTGATATAGACTTTTATTACTAAGGTTTTTAGATTTTTTATATTAGTATAATATTAACTTGTTTATTTTCTTATACAAAATGAAGAGACAAGGTTAAACTGTACAATTTCAAAAATTAGTCTTTTCTTCTCAATCTAATTTTCTCGTACCAAACAAGGAAAAGTATTTGAGATTTACTTCCCTTCCAATCATACCAAACAACTTAAAGGAAAATTATTATTCTTCCCCTCGCGCTCCCCCTTTCACTTCTCTTTTTCTCACATTTGAACAAAACGAACCCTAAAGCTCAACTAGAACAATAATCTAACCAAAGTTAGACACAATTCTGAAGTTCGTTAATAATTCAAACAATTGAACAACAATACATTCGGCTCAACTCAAATCATTTACACCCTAACACTTGTTTCAAACGGCTGAAACATTCTCGTAGTATTTTGTCGAAGGAAAAGAGTGATAAACAGGAAAGAATGCAAAATTATGGATGTCTTGTAGATAATGACTTGACAGATATTTTTTTCCCAAAATTTCATGTTGAGTGTCTGCTTCTAAAATCAAATAATTAGGCCAAGAAAGTGGTGGTGGTGTGTACATTATGTCCGGGCAAGATTTGGCAACTTTCGGACAGACACTCTTCACCTTGTCAACCTTGCCTAACCTTAGCAGCCTTGTCCTTGATAATTTGGCTGTGGAGTACTGTGATTTTTGCTGCTAGTATTGTTTGTATCTTCTTTTGCGGCCCGATTTCAAATATAATATTAGATATTTCTTTGTATGATTGGAAAATTTGAAGAAAAAGTCCATTCTATTTAGATCGATTGTGTTATTCATTTCATATCATAAAATTCATTAAAATATTTAACTATTTGATCTGAGTCTAGAGATCGCAATGACATTGAGGCAGACAATCGATGAGGTGCTTGGGACATGAGAATTTGATATTTAAGTTAATGGGGTGTGAAATCGACTGAAGAAAATATAAGATTCTTTCAGTTAAATATGGCCAAACTAGAATCCAGGATATTTATAGAGTCAATGTAAGTAATTATACGCGTCCACGTGGTGTGATATCAACCTTTCAGGTTCTAAGGTGATCAACGTTTGTGGTTTTCGATCATTAGGACGGGTGCGACCTAATCAAACTAAAAGATGCGTGAATCTTATCTTAATTGAGCATTTTAAGGTACTATGTGGGCAATTTTGTCTTCTTGAGTGCCCCTCATAATAGACCACTATCACTATTATTTTTTTGACTCTCTCTCTCTCTCTCTCTCTCTCTCTCTCTCTCTCTCTCTCTCTCTCTCTCTCTCTCTCTCTCTCTCTCTCTCTCTCTCTCTCTCTCTCTTTTTTCTTTTCTCTTTTTTCCTTTTGGTTCCATTCTAGAGCCACTCAAAATCGTTGTCCAGCCCAGCCCACCGCCTGCCACTAAGGGTGGCAACGAGGCGAGTTTGGGTGGATTTGGGATCCGTCTCATCAACTCTGATAAGGACCCAAGACTTGCCCTGCCCAGGTTATTTTTTAACTTCGCCCCACCTCGGCACAAAATCCACCCGGGTGGATCTAACTCGGTAGACCCGATTATTTTTATTTTTTTTTTCATTTGTTCTACAATTTTTTTTTAAAAAAAAAATAATTAATATAACAATTACAAATAAAATTGTTCATGATCTAACTCAATTCAAGTAAAAAAAAAGATTTTCAAGTATAGATGAAATTGTTCATAATAAAGCAACCCAAACAATTCATATCGGTTATACATTAGTAACAACTTCTTCGTCCTCCTCAACGTTGAATATTGTGGGACAATTTTTTAATTTATCAATTGTTCCATAATGGGTGGATCTGGGGCGAATTTTGTTGGGTTCGAGTTGAATTGCCACCCCTACTTGTCACCATCAGTAAGCAGTTGATTGAGGAGGTTAGAGGGTGGACTTGGGGAGGTGTCGATGGTTGGAGTATTAGTGCGGTGAACTGGTTGAGCTAATAGGGTACTGGGCTAGCTGGCAACGATGGATGAAGACGGATGGTGTGGTGGTGCAGGGGGCTTAGGGATGGTTGAGATACGAACAGCATGACAGGAATGCAACTGCTTCAGCAAACAGAATTGATGAAGTTTCTTCAAGCATGCAGAATGAAAATGTCTAAAATCCAGCATGTCCAAGTAAAACACTACTGCAGAGAGGAAAATCAAGCAGCGGACTACTTAGCGAATATTAGTTTATCATCAGCTACAAACCATTTTTTTTGACTCATGTCTAAACTTCTTGAAAAATTTTGTTACCAGCGATATGATATATACGTATATTAGATTTAGGAAGTAATTCTCTAAAGCTGCTTTTGTATCTGTAAACATGTTTACATATATATAATATCTATATAAGTTTTTTGTAAAAAAAAAAAAAAAAAGTATGTGTAGATTTATTGGCACATCATATTTGTTATTTACAACTATAGTTACACTCATTTGGAATAGGTTAGGGGAATTTGTGGGCTCCCAAATATTTTTACTTAGAATCAAACTTGAACCGGTCATATATTGTAGGTGGTATTGTACTTATTATGTGATCGTTTTTTTTTTTAAAAAAAAAATATGTATATTAATTATATTGAGAAATGTAATCCATTCATCATGATCCGTAACGAGGTCTAGTAACACCACAACAGTTGAAGGATTTTCAGGAAAATGCTAATATTTAGGGGGGACTAACCTCCAAGACAACAGTTAGCATTCCGACACTTAAACCAATAATTGAACTAAGAGAAATAAAATATGAAAACTTGAAAAGAAAATGCGAGATAATGCAAAAATAAATGAGATGGAGTGCTTGAGTATGAAAAAAAAAAGCGTTGAACTATGCAAAAAAAAAACAACAGGGAATACGTAGCCTTGCTGTTCAAGAGAGAAAGTGTGTTGAATGTGCAGTCGCTTTTGTGTCGACTGGCACTAGACCTCTATTTATGGAGAATTCTAGGCAAGATTCATAGGTTGATTATAGGCAAGTTGTATATCAACCAATTCCCTGAATGTTAGCTTCAAAACGATACTATCCATACTTGATTTGGAGTTATTTGTTGGGAGGTATGTCTGTTTTAAATGGGTCTTGTCCAGTTAACTTGAAAAAAAAAAAAAAAAATAGGATATTTGTTACTTGCTGCTTTGTCAGCTAGTTCTGTACAGGGTCTTATCTAGTGATATTTTAGGGTGACATGATACTTGATGTGTTGAATTCAGATAGCGTGATGAACTTGTTGTTTGGTGTTTAGGCTTGCTAATTGGGCCTTGTTTATGAGCCTTCCCTCGTCAGTCTGGGTGACATGGACTAGAACCTTTGTTGTCTGAAATTGTGTTTAGACCAACAGATTTTGGGCCTTTAGTCCTGAGAGAATGAGGGTCTGCTCACCTATTTTTAGCCATTGAACTTGAAAGTATATTTGTTTGGGTCCTTTGGGCATCATCATATGATTAATTTTGTTTTAACCTAACCTAGTTCAAACTAAAGTTTGTCACAAGTCTTTTGTACGCCTCTAGAGTATTTTTTTTTCTTTTAAGTTTATTCCTACATAGGAAAATTCGATGTCTTAACACTCTTTTGAAAACATTTATTTTCCTATATTAATATAAATTAATAGAAAATGAGTATTAAAATTCATTAAAATTAAAACTAAAATTTGCGCCTTGTTTGCTTACATTTTTATTCCTAATTTTCAATTTTCTTCTGCTTGAAAATGATATGTTTTTTCTTTTAAATATTTTCGTTAAAAGTATTTTTTACCATTTTTTTTCTATATACATACGTACACATCTTCGAATATTACCTTTATAAATAATTATATATATTTTTGTAGTAATTCATCGATATGACATCAACAA
This sequence comes from Sesamum alatum, assembly GCA_034509735.1. Taxonomy (NCBI): domain Eukaryota; kingdom Viridiplantae; phylum Streptophyta; class Magnoliopsida; order Lamiales; family Pedaliaceae; genus Sesamum; species Sesamum alatum. The sequence continues at coordinate 15,431,721 of JACGWO010000010.1, forward strand.
CAACCCTGAATCAATGCCAAATATAATTATAGAATTTTATTTGATTAAAAAGATATATTAATTAAACTTCACTAATAATGATAATAAAAACAAACTTTATCATTTATTCATAGACATTTCTATTTCAACATAAAATTTTATATACCTTGAGGCTTGAGCCCCAAAAACCTCATTTTACCGAATCTTCATTCTAAAAGCAAAGCAAGCCCCAAAACCCATGACTTAAAATCCAAATTTGCAGGCTTTTCGGCCCACTATAAAAGTAAATTGGGCAATTAGTAATTGCAAAGATAAATTTCAAAGCCCACAAAAATCTCCAATCTCGAATTAAAATAAAGGGTAAAATTAGAGCTATCACCTCCCTTCAGATTTGATATAATTACGAATATGCTCTCACATTTTGAGAAATTATGAATATCGTCTTCAAATAAAAAAATAATTATGTATTTCTTAGACGGTAAATTGAAAATTACTACTTTACATTTACTCTTTTTTTCCCTTAAAACTAGAACATTTGCAAAAATGTTAAAAAAACTGAGGATCAGTAAAGTAAATAATCAATAGGACATATTAGTCCATAGAAGTATTTTAAAATTTTCAAAAAATATTATATAAAATTATAACATATAATCCAAAATGATATTTTGGTCACTTCAACACAAAAATTGGATGGAAACATAATGAAAACTAACAGAATGGACTCGTTGTTAAATGACGTTAAAGTTATGAGTATATTTATAATTTTTAAATAACAAGAATATATATATATTGTCAAACTTCAAGGGATATAGTTATAATTTACGCTAAAATAAAAATTACTAATTAATAATTTTTCCAGTACAAAAAAAAATCATAAAATTTGTAAGTGACGAGATATTCGTTTGAAGCTTTGATGTTTCATTGATTCACTTGTAAATGGGAACTTAGCTCTTTATAAATTTAAAACAAAAAAAAATGAGAGAGTAAAATTTGAAAAAGAAAATATTTCTTTTATTTCTTACTTTCTTAAAAAAAATGTACCATTGATGTTTTCTTTAATAGTTGAGGCTAAAGTTTCATGAATAAATTTGAGATCATGAGTTTGAATTCGATCAAAATGTGGATATTTATTTCACTTAATATGAATTTATTGCTATTGTAATGTGTATTTAGGGATGGGGAGCGGGTCTGGCCGAGTTTAGGTGGACTCGGTATCCACCCACCAATTCCTGGAAGAACCCAGGACCGCTCTACCCCTATCTTTTTAACACACCACCCTGTCCCGATACAAAATCGGTCGAGGCGGGTCTGAACCGATAGACCCGATTAGGTTTTTTTTTTTTTCCCCTTTTTCTCCATTTGTTCAATAAGTAAACTAAAACATGCGGGTATTTATCTCACTTAATATGATTTTAATGTTATTGTAATGTGCATTTTAGGGGTAAATTACATTTTTTGTCCCATAAGTGGATCTGTTTTTAATTTTTGTCCCATACTGTAGATGATTCGCACATTGCATCCTATATATTTTTTTTTTCAAATTTAGGACATAAGAGGAAAAATCGTTAATTGCTTACTTCTTCTTCTTACTCGTATAAATAGCTTTGTTTTTTTGCTCTTCCATTTAGTAGAAAAGAGTGTAAACATGGCTGCAAATGGATAAACTTTTTGCCAATTTTTATACACGATTTTATATTAATAATGCCTAAATTTCTTCCATGAAACTCAGAAATATAAACTGAAATAATTTGGTGCAAAATTTTGATCAACATGTAGACATTTTGGTGCAAAATATTGAAAACCGATTAATGGTCTGATTGAAGTGTTCGAATCGAGGCGACGTGGGCGGTTTGCTGCCCGCGATGTCGAGAGAAGTCCACTGAACCTTATCATTTTGCACCAACTTATTGCAATTTATATTTCTAATTTTTATGGAAGAAATTTAGGCATTATTAATATAATATCGTGTATAAAATTAACAAAAAATTTCTCCATTTGCATCCATGTTTATACTTTTTTCCTACTAAATGAAAGAGAGAAAAAAAAGAGCTATTTATATGAGGAAAAAGAAAAGGTAGGTCTTTTCCACCCATTTTTTCTTCCAAATTTGCACCCACCTACCAAAAAAAAAAAAAAAAAATCAGCTGTTGGCAATTTAACGATTTTCCCCTCTTGTGTCTTGAAATTGAAAAAAAATTGCACATATGGGATACAATGTGGGAATGTATGAGACCAAAATTAGAAATATGTCCACATATAAGATCAAAAATATAATTTACTCAACATTTAGGAGTGGCAAGGGGGCAGATTTGGGCTGAATTTAGGTGGACACGAGATCTGCCCCACCAACTCCTGGAAGAAACTGGGCCCGCTCTGCCCCGGTTCTTTTAACGCCCCGCGCCACCCCGATACAGAGCCCCTCGGGGTGGGACTAACACAGTAGACCCGATTATCATTTTTTTTTATTTGTTCGTACAAATATAAAAAGAAAAAAAAATTAACATATCAATAACAAATGAAATTAGTCATAACAAAACAACCCAAACAATTCATAACAATTATACATTAGTAACAACTTCTTCATCTTTCTCCTCGTCAAGTATTGTGAGATAATTTTCCAATTCATCTACTGTTGAACAAGTACCTAAAAAGAAACAAAAAAAAAAATAATAATATTTTGTTTGTATTTATCTAATTTGGGGGAAAGAAAGACAAAATGATGAGTGAACAATAATTTTTTTAATATATATATATATATATATATATATATATATTAAAAGGTTAACACATTTTGCACCCCTGTACTATGCATGTAGTCTCATTTATTGACTTAAAGTATGAAAGGTAACAAAAAAAAACCCTGACAAAACAATTTGGTATTGAAAGGATAAAAATACCCTTCTTACTTACCCTCTATACTTTTCATTTTACTCCCTAAAGTATGTTTTGTTAAAAAGATCTCCCCTAAGACTACTTTTAGTAATTTAAAATTATACTCAAACTTTATGCAAAAGATTAATATTTAAAATTTATAGCTTCTTATAAATTATGTAATACAAAAAAATATTTACAAGCTAAATATATGCAAATATATTTTATAAAGTAAATTATTTATGTTAAAAAATATATGTAAATATGTGTAAATACATTACGCATATACTTTTATATAAAAATATGTTATAAAACTTATAAATTTTTATTCAATTATATGTATGCATAATCATAATATCATTACTCAAAAAATTATAGAATATTATAGATTTACATATTTTACAGTGTATATATATTATATATTCAATGTAATATTTTAAAATTATTTTGATAAATTATTTTTAAAAAAAAAGTTCAATATATATAGATAAACGTAAATTGCATAAAAATATAAAGAAGAGTACAATGATACATCAAGAAGCTATATTTTCCAAAGGCCATATAAGATTTGTAAATTTTACAATGTGTGCATACATATATGTTTGATGTAGTATTTAAAATTACATTGATATTTTATTTTAAAAATAGTTCAACATATATAACAATAAAAGCAAAAATTATGTGAATTTTTGAACAGTTATGTCGAAAATATAAGGTTGTAAATTTATAGTTTTTATATAAATTCTATACTAATTATAAAAATTATAAACTTTTGGTAGTGTTTATTTAAATTAAAAAATTATAATAATTCAAATTATGTTTTAGGGAATGATTGCAATAGACATATTTTAGGAGGTTCATCAGAACAAGTGGTCCATATTATGAGGATATATTTTGTTACATTTTATAATTTAGTGGGGTAAATACACTTTATGCATAGTTTAGGGGTGCAAAATGTATTTTTAATCCTACATTAAATTATTAAATCCGGACCCGCCCCGTACCCGGGCAGGTCCTAATTTGAGGATCCAGTACCCGTCATACCTTCAATTTTTTGGATCCAAACCCGCTCTATTAGGAGTGAGTGTGGGGAAATTGTACTGGATACGGGTTAAATTGCCACCCCTATGTGCATTTGTCATAGCGTAAATTTATTATTATTGTAATGAATATTTGTTTCACCTGACACGAATTTATTATAATCTCAATTTATTGTTACTGTAATGATATTTTTCTCAATTTACGTAAAATTCTCGTAATTTCAATTTATTGTAACGTGAATTTATTTGTCCAATTGATATTTTTCCAAAAAATTAAAAAAAAAGTTAGTATATTTCGTTGTGTAATGTAAATTGAACGACGTAAAGTGTGGTTGGGCTTGAATGGGTTTGGTAGTTGAGCCCAATATGAAAGCCCAATAACATTTTTAGTGGCCCAAAGGCATTATAACCTACGGCGCCCAGTATATAAAGTGCTCTAAACCCACTAAGCAAACCCTATTTTCAGAAGAGAGGCTGATAGCGTCTGGGAGCTTTTCTTTCACATCTTCGCTGCCTCTTCTGCGTTTCGTCGAAGATGAAGGTCTGTCTCTCTCTCCGTGTGTGTGTCTATATATATATATATATATGTGTGTGTGTGTGTATGTGTTTGTATTCTCTGTTTCAAACTTGAAATTTGTTGAAAGTAAATCTCTGATTTTGTTAAATGTAGTTCAACATAGCGAATCCGACAACTGGTTGCCAGAAGAAGCTCGAAATTGACGATGACCAGAAGCTGTACGTTTTTGTTCCCTCTACTTCCTTGACTCTTCAATTTTAAGTTGTGTTATTCATATGCTGAATATCTATGTAAGTAGATGTTTGGAGGTTTGTTAGTGTACGTCTAGCTCGTGCTTAGCTGGAATTTGCTTCTGCTTCCCCCATTGGATTTTAGTTTACGATTTCCTAATGTTGTTAAAGGAGGTGGGATTAGTGCTGGAGTGTTTGGTTAAATTTTCTTATTGCTGATTTACTATGCTAAAGAAGCTTGATTTGCGTAATGAGGTTGATGAAAATGAATACTTGAGCTGTTTGTATCATTTTAAGGTTGGGAAATTTCATACAGTTTGGATTTTCTATTTATTGGTAATTATGCATACTTTGGGTTGTCCATAAATTCAATTTGTTAGGATCCGGTTGAAACTTTGGTTCTAATCTGGCTAATAAGTGTGAATACATTGCGATGTTTTTGTGGCTTAAATGTCGCGTTGTTTGTCCTTTTCCCTCAATTTTGTTCTTATAGAGTTTGAGAATTGGATGACGGTGGCTTACTTTTGGCAGAACATATGCTTGTATGCTTCACTTGGTTTTTGCTCTTGTTTTCTTTTGTTTGCTTTGATTTATGAAGTAATTTATGCTTTTGGAAATCAGGACCTTAACAGTAGTAGGGGTAGTGAAGTTTGTTTAACTGCTATCATTTATCTGTGAGCATGACTACAATTTTCTTTTGAATTGAAGGACTGAGTTGTTCTTGACTATATGTAAAGATATGTTTCATGTGCGCACAATTAGATCAATTCAACTCTGGCCGTATAACTCTCCCAGTCTTATCTTGCTCATGTTTTAGTTTTGTTGTCAGGCATTACTTAGCTGGTATAATAACAATCTTATCTTATTGTACTTCACATTTCTGTAAATTGCAGCCGTATATTCTGGGACAAGAGGATCTCTCAGGAGGTCAGTGGAGATGCATTGGGCGAGGTATGCTATTCTTGTGCATGAAGTTCAGTTCCACCAATGCTTTAGCACTTATGTTCTGCTAATGTTTTTTCCTAACATGGATTACTTAATGAAATTCAGGAGTTCAGGGGATATGTGTTCAAGATTATGGGAGGCTGTGATAAGCAAGGTTTCCCAATGAAGCAGGGTGTGTTGACTCCAGGTCGTGTGAGGCTCTTGTTGCACAGAGGTATGTGGAATGTGTTTTGTAAGCCCCTTAAAGATTGCCTCTAGTCTTCTCTGATTGATGAGATTCGATGCTTGTTTGAACAGGTACCGCATGCTTCCGTGGTTATGGTAGGAGAAATGGAGAGCGCAGGAGGAAGTCTGTTCGTGGGTGCATTGTCAGCCCTGATCTCTCTGTCCTGAACTTGGTAATAGTGAAAAAGGGTGATAATGATCTTCCTGGACTCACTGATACCGAAAAGCCGAGGATGAGAGGTCCAAAGAGGGCTTCAAAGATCCGCAAGCTCTTTAACCTTTCGAAGGAGGACGATGTTAGAAAGTATGTCAATACATACCGCCGAACATTCACCACCAAATCTGGTGAGTATGTTGAACATGCTTTTAATCTACAAGAATGGTCGCATAACTGATCTATGGAATTGTTGACACATAATTTAATATCTGACATGTTATTCTTTATTGTGATTACAGGTAAGAAGGTCAGCAAAGCTCCTAAGATTCAGAGGCTTGTAACTCCATTGACATTGCAGAGGAAGAGAGCTAGAATTGCCGACAAGAAGAAGAGGATTGCCAAGGCCAAGTCTGAAGCTGCCGAGTACCAGAAGCTTCTCGCTAGTCGATTGAAGGAGCAAAGGGAAAGGCGTAGTGAGAGCTTGGCCAAGAAGAGGTCTAGACTCTCTGCGGCCACAAAGCCATCAGCTGCTGCTTAAATACCCCTACAATGTGTTGTGTACCTCATTGCTGGGCGCCCGTTCCTGGGCCTGGTTAGTTTTGATATGGTTTTAGTTGAGGACGACTTAAAAATGTTCTGCAATTCACTGTTCCATTTCTGATAAAAGATTTGAGATGTTGGTTTTGTTGAAGCTGATTAGCTTAATATATCTATATACATTACCGTCTATCTTTATTGGAGTTCTACTTTCTCTCCGTTTCTGTTTGTTATTTAATTGTCAACTATACGACATTTTGAATATTCTGGAATGGAATTAGGGCTGTCTTATCATTTGATCTTGTGATATTTTTATCTATGCTGAGACATGTTTCTTTATTGTTTTATGCTATTGTGCTAGAAAAGCCGTGATGTGTTGGTGGTTGTGAGAAAGGGTGTAGGCTTGTTTTGCAGTAGCTCATTGTGGTGTAGGGATGGGATATTTTAGATTTTGCAGTCTCTTATCTCATAGATGCATAAATAGCCAATTCAAAACTTAGGGCAGGGGCAGAGGAGAAAGTGATGGTTGTGTGATTCGTCTAGTGGATTTGTTTATCACTGGCTTGTCAAATTATTATATATAGACTAAAAAGTTGTATCTGTTGATGGAGGAGTAAATGACCTCATTGCCAAAATATTCTCTATTATTTGTTACCTTCACTTTTGGGTGATGAAAAAGAAATTCAAAACCGTTTAAATTGTTTGAACTAAACCTACGATTATTATGATTTATCGAACAAGTCGTAATTACTGCACTTTTTGGTTTTGATTTTGGTCTAGAACTAAAAAAATTATAAAAAAATAAATCGTTAGATATATTATATAATGTTAAATTATAATATAAAATGGTTTGATAAAGTTAATTATATGTTTGGAAGACTTAATATTCAATTTACAGAAGCTCAAAGCACGTAAGTTGGAAAAAACGCATATTGCAAAGCTCATTTTGTCGAAGAATAGCTTTGGAGTCTCAAAATTCGAGGGGAAAAGAAAAAAAAAACCAATGAATTTTCAGTTTTCAAAGAAAAATAGAAAAAAGAGATAAATTCACGTTTTATACTTGAGTATATCTCTTTTCAGCTTTTGTACTCTTTAAGTTTTCAAATCATTATATTTGATATCCAAAGCTTTCATTTTTCATCAATTTGAGTACCATCTGTTTAAATAATCAACTTAATTTTGGAGGGAAAGTTTGATGATCCCTTATCTTCATTCTCCGCTATAGCATATGCAATTGGATATATAATATTATTTAAGCAGTTAACAATTGTCTTCCTTGAGGGCCTTTAAGCACAACACCCATTTATCCCTATCACCCCTCTATAGTGTGTTTAAAACCCTTTTTTCAGGCCTCAAAGCAAATATACAATCTATTGAAAGTGGGTTGTAACTCATCATTATCAGTCAACTTGAGCACAACAGTGGAACCAGGGGATGTTCCCCACCAACTCTAGGCGGTAATCCCTAATTGTGCTAAACTGCTCTTTCAAAGTACCCTGCAAGATATCAATTCCTTTTTGTTTGGCTATAAGCTTGCTGATTTGAAACATTTCGCTTCCAAGTGCTACAAATTTCATTGCTAAACTCGTCGATGCCTAATCTGGGATTATCTTTGAACTTCTTCACCAATGTCTTCCCAAGCTACCCAGATCTAATGTTACTGTTGTTGTAGTTCCAACTACATTTACTACGGACTGGATTATAACTTTTCATCTGCCATGATTAGCCCCTTGCATAGGTGAGGCATAGACATACCATTCACACCTTTTTTTTTTATTTACATCTTGCTCTCAATCTCCTATGATCATTCCTTTCAAACCTATACATCATCTCCTTCTAAGACAATGAGTTTCAATCACAAATTTGACTTCTTTTTTGGAACTGAAAACAAGGCCAAGGCTCAAGTCGGGATTTTCATTTTCTATTTTTAGGTGAAATTTGGGAAATGGAAGTTAAATCTTCATCAAAACCATGCATACTCTGAAATTCATTGTTGTCGTCTCCTCCTTCAGAGTTTGGATCTACATAAACAAGAAAAAAAAATAGTAAAATAAAAAACATAAAAACCATCACAATTCCAGCATAATTTCAGCAAATAGAAACTCAAACAGAAAAAAAAAAAAACCATCACAAATCTAGTATAATTTCAACAAAAAACCATCACAATACATTACATTTGATGCATGTCATGAATTCATACTTAGAAACAACATTTCAACAACACATGATATTCATCGCGAAAAACTGAGAAGCAACATAACCACACCAAAAAATTCATCAATAAATCACAATTCCAACAAAAAATAATCACAATGGAAACGCAATAAAAATTTTAAACCCTAATTTCATAAAAGCCCCAATTTTTCTACCGTATAAACCTAAAATAAAAAAAGCCCCAATTTTTAAACCTTAATTTTAGTATTTATTTCGTAGTTCCAACTTCATTTCCTCATTTCTCGCCTAATTTCATACCCAGAAAAACCAAACATACCATATTGAGGGTCATCAATGGACTGCGGTTCTCTTCTCCGCGCCATTCTCTTCGCTTTGGCTTCGGACTCGTCAAATCTCGAAAAATCTTTGGGCTAATACTCTTATTTAACTACTTAAATAGTGGAAAGTGTTTTTTTTACTTGATTTATTTTAGAAATGGATGAAAATTGTGGGACGACGATTTGGGTACTTAGGATTTTTAGTTGAGAGAAGTGAAGAGAACTTGTCTCAACAAAGATCGACGAACGGTTTGGAAAAGAGATACACCTTCCAGCTGGTCACGTGCGTCACGTGTTGGGTTGACCATTTGTTTTAACAGTCAACCTAACGACGAGTACTCAGGGATGAAAAATGAAAATTTTGGGTACCACGTTTGATGACTTGAAAAAATTGGGTACCAAAGCTGAAAAATAGGTATACTTGGGGTATGAAAAGTGAAATTATACAAAAAAAGAATTAAAAAAAAAAATAAAAATAAAACAAGATTCGGAGATGTAGATGAAAACATTCCTGGACAACAACTGGCTTAGTACTTCAAAAAAGAGTTTCTTTCTCTCTAAATTCCTGGCGATTTCACCGTCAGTGTGTGTGAGTTCCACACATTTACTCCGGTCTCCTCCGTCAACCTCCACCGCTGGCTCACTCGCCGGTGACTGAACCTCCTCCCCCCGCGCCCATCCTTATTGACCAACCTCCTCCCCCCACCTCCCATTCCTTCACACGCGCCGCCTTCCCACTCCAGGTCGCATCCTCAATCCTAGCCTGGTCGCCGGCATCCTTCGTCGGCGACACCACCCCCCACCCATTTTGCCTGGATCTTCCCTCCCTCCTTTTCGTCCTTTCCCTTTCTTCCCCACACTCTCAAACACACCCCTCATCCCTCCACCCTTGTTCACCTACCTCAGCCTCTCGATTTCACTTTTTTCTTCCTTCATACCCTTTCATTGCTAATGTGCTCCCCTTAGCCCATCAATGGCGGAACCCCCTACATCCTCTCAACCCCCCCAAATTTTGGCACACCTCAGCCCCCAACCACTCCAGCACCCCCCCAACAAGAGAAGCTACTATAATGTTGTCCAATTTGCTTCCAACACCTCACTCTCAGATCCATCTAGAGCAGCCAAGAAATCTTTCCAAGATGAAGACTTTCTTGCTCTTGGCACAACGTCTTCATTCAAAGGAGAGCCTGAAATCTCATTCTCCAAAGCTGAGGTTGAAAAGCTCACTGTCAGGGTCAAATTCGCTGTAGTTAGGAAGTTCTCATATGGATTGCCCAGCCTCAATTTCCTCAAGAACAGACTTGTCAAACTCGGTCTCAGAGGTAATGTCAATGTGGGTATTATTAATTTGAAACATGTTTTGATCAACTTGACACATGAAAATGATTTTTTTCACGATTATGGATTAGAGGAGAGTGGACCTTTGATACTTTTCATATGCGTGTCTTCAAATAGACCCCTACTTTTAACTCACAGATTGAATCCCCCATTGGCCATGTTTGGATTAAGCTGCCTGAGCTCCAATGTCATTTATTTGATATAAGTGCATTATTTAGCATCGCAAACTTGATTGGAAAATCTTTGAAAATGGATGAGCCGATGGCTGACTTATCTAGACCTAGTTTAGCTCGTGTATGTGTTGAACTGGACTTGACTGCACTTAGAGTTCAAACTATTTTTCTGAAATTTGACGATGTCACCCTTAGGCAGACTGTTATATATGAAAGTGTCCTCTATATTGCTCATTCTATAAACACTTGGGGCATGATCACAATTCTTGTTCGATGAAAGCAAAAGCTTCTTCCCAACATCCCATGTCTGGTCATCATACTAAAGACCCCAAGGAAACTGTTCTTACTAAGGATAAAGGGAAAACAATCGCTTTTGAAGTTGCTGAAAATGTTGCTGAAGGAGTTGCTAGCCATCTTACACAGATTCTGAATAAGACTGACCCCAAACATCAAAACCCGCCTCTCTGGAATTGAGAATCAAGGTCAGGAAACTGGAGGATCACCCAATAGAAGCAGAAATATAGTTGATAAGGGGCCAAGAACAATTGGTGATGAATCTCATGAACAAGATTAATTTGGAGACTTTAACTATGGGGATCTACTGTTGCCTGAGCTTCTGGATAGAAACTGGGATAAAACTAAGGGTCATGGCAACACATCCAACCAAGGGCTCATTGAAACTGTTAAAGAGATCAATCTTCTACTGAAAAAGAACGGAGTTCAAGATAGGGATGCAAACACCCACAATGTAGGCATGTCAACGCAGGGAGGTGATAAGAGAACCCAAAATTCAAAAGTTGGCTAGTCATCCACCAACTAACAGATTGACTTTAAACCACGCAATGAAGACACACCATGTGACAATTCTGAGCATGAAAATCTTGAGGAGGCAGACACAAACACTGAAGATGAAGGAGACTACACCCCTACCTCCAACATGTTTCAGAGTTTGGAGGATATGGATGAAGAAATTGAGAACTATGTTAATGCCTCTCCACATGCGGTTGCTCACCAGGGAATCAATGGAATGGATAGCCAGTCCACATAGGAAAGGAGCCTACACAGATTATACCCTCTAAAGAACAAAATGACCAGAATACTGAGAATACCTCTAGAATGCTGGGAATTCATTCAAATTGATGTGTATGATGCTGTAAGGGACTTTTTCAATGGTACCCCCAGGGCTAGGAGCTTCACAGCTACCACCATCACTCTCATTCCTAAAGTCGATTGCCCCCAATCTTGGAGTGATTTTAGGCCTATCTCTCTTTGCAATGTTACCAATAAAATTTTCTCCAAACTCCTTTACACTAAACTTGGTCAAATCCTCCCTCGCATCATTCCCCCTTCACAAAGTGGATTTGTTCCTGGGCGGCTAATTAGTGATAACATTTTCCTTGCCTAAGAAATGATCCACTCCATTGATCTTAAACATACTAAGGGGAATCTTGTCATCAAGCTAGATATGTCTAAGGCTTATGATAGAGTTAGATGGGATTTCTTATTCAAAATTATGGAAAAAATGGGATTTCCTTCAAATTTTGTAAAGTTGATCAGGAATTTTGTGGTTGACTGTTGGTTTACTGTGTTGATCAATGGCTCTACTAGTGGTTTCTTCCACTCTTCCCGTGGGTAAGCAAATCCCATATCTCCAGCTCTCTTCTTTCTTGCTGCAAAGGTTATGTCTTGTGGTCTCAATCATTTTTTTTGTGCTAACCCTGACATGTATTATTTAACTTGCAACAACATCCATATCTCACATCTTGCATATGCAGATGATATCATTCTGTTTACCAATTATGCTGATCAGAGCCTCATTAAACTAATGCAATTCCTTGAGTTCTATGAGAATATCTCAGGTAAAAAAATCAACCACTCCAAGAGCTTCTTCATTCTAGGGAAGAAGGCAAACCTGGTTGCTTAGAGGATAAAACACATCACTGGTTTTGTCCTCAAAGCTTTGCCATTTACATACCTGGGAGCCCTTCTGTACAAAGGTAAGAAGAAAAAAGTGCTCTTTGATGAACTTATTAACAAGATCCTTTTGAAAACTGCAAGATGGGAACACTGTCATATCTCTTATGGTAGCAGACTGCAGCTGATAAAAAGTGCCTTATCCTCAATGCTAATCTACTTGTTTCAAGTTCTCAACCCATCAATTGGACTCATTCAGAAGGTGGAACAACTCTTTGCCAAGTATCTTTGGGGATCAACCAATAACCGAAGGCAGATACATTTGACTAAATGGAGTAACATCTGCTATCCAACAGAAGAGGGAAGGCTGGGGGTTAGAAATCCCAGGAATGTTGTGTTAGAATAGGTCACCGTCAAGACAATTGATTGGCTCTTTGTAAAATATTTTAGACGATCGTTTTCAATAATATGTGAATTTAAGAAATGTTCTTTGGCCATTTTCATCATATGCTTTAAACATTATATTTATATGAGCATTTATTTGAAGCCCTTAGATCAGTTATGTTACGGGGTTGGCTCACACATATGATGGCGACCATGAAACCAACCTCTATGGTTTGATATAAAATATTCCAAGTCGATGGGTCGGTCGAGACAGGGTATCGACCATTCCTTAAAGACTTGCACTAAGTGATGCGTTCATATGATGAATGACGAGTTTCATAGACAGAGAATTTTGACGTCTGCGCACTTTAGTGGGTGCTTGATAAGGAGTTATCAAGTTCACTGAATTGACTCGCAGGAGTTGTCGTATGGAAGCCCTATATGGCATGATCAGTATGACTAAACTCTTAGACTACGATAGTGCACTAACTAGTCCTTGAACTTGAGGTTCCACAGTAACCTTGTGCATAGGACGGCTATGACTTGATCATGTCCAACGTGGTCTCAGGTCTCATCCTGAATTACTATACGGTCATGTTTCAGACATAGTTGAAGCATGCATGAAGGTTGGTGAGTTTCAAGATAGGATCTGCTACTTATCATGAGATGATATCGAACCTCGTATGTGCTCTACAATATGTGTTCCTTGCAACCCATGGCCATGGCTGTTGATCAAATAGGAGAAAGGGTTTTTCCTATATTGATAAATTGGAAGCATAATTTGTAGGGTTGATACATAGCCATCAAAATCGATAATGGGAACCGGTAATTAATTCCATGCTGTAGACTTTGATCGGAAGGTTAGTGGTGGAGGGACCGTATCTACATGGTACGTGTAGCTCACAGGTTCACGCAATAATTCACCTATTCTCTAGTGCCATGGACCATTGCCAGATGGCCACCCATGGTGACGGGTACCCTCCAATTAAGGAGTTAATTGAGGGTGATTAATTATGATAAGATCTAATTAATCTAATGCAAGTAAGTTGCTAATTAAATTGTATATGTGATACAAGCCCAAGTCTAACTGAGTAGTGAACCCAAAGGGTCACACACAAATCCATGATTGAATTATTGTAATTAATTTACAGAATTAATTATGGAGAATAAGTCAATTAATTTAAGGAGTTAAAGTAATTGATTGAAATGACTTATGAAATCAATTCATGGGAATATTAAATAATATGATTATTTAATTTGGAGTTTAAATTCACAAGCATTAATTTGATTAAGTAAGACTTGATATAGATTAATTAAGATTAATCTATTTGGGCTTAAAAATCAATTAATTAGATTAATTGATTTGGGCTTATATTTAAGATAAAGCCCAAATACCAATTGAACTTAGTCCAATTGAGAATTAAGATAAAGCCCAAAGACCTTAGCCCAAGCCCACAAGACAAGATTAATTGAACATAGATATGACTTGTTTTCATCTCTAGATAAAGAAGAAATATGAGTCATGCTAGAGCTTGTCTATAAAGAAGACAAGTGTAAAAGGAGAAAAGATGAGTCGTGCTAGAGCTTGTCTATAAAGAAGACAAGCGTAAAAGGAGAAAAAGATGAGTCATGCTATAATTTGTCTATGAAGAAGACAAGTGTTATTTAAGAGCAAGACAAAGGCTTGTCTATGTCACGCCCCGAAAGTAGGACCCCTACTTTAGGCCCTAATCTCAGAACGCGACCTAACTCAAAATCGTAACCACAATATGTTCACCAAACTAATAACCCGATAACCAGAACAATAACAAATCCTAACTATTCGGCCTCCTTCCTCAATCACCTTGATCGACTTCTTAGTCATCTAGCTTCACCTGTCACGTTATCGTTTGTATCTGGAGGAGAAAATTCAAATTACGTAAGCAATAGCTTAGTGAGGCAATAAGTGGGTGCACGTGCAACAAAATACTGATAATGAAAAATCCATCAAAGTACTTAAAATGTATCATATTGACTGAAAAAAAAGAAGATCAAGCCTGTAAAGACCATATCAGGCGAAGAACGAATCACATGATTACCACCTTATGTCTCCCGAAAGACCATTTACTACCTTATACTCCATGCAGGGAGCGACCCCGCGACCGCATTGAAGTGGCCATGCCTAGGTACATGGCAGCGCCCATCACACGTAGACAACCTCCAGCCTGCCCGTGAAAGAACACTCAAGTGGGATTGAATGACGAAGCCTTAACTGGCGGCCCAATGCTACACCAGCGTGCCCCGCGAACCGTTCAGCCCCAGGCCCATTGACCGCTTTGCAAGAATCACATGATCAAATCCATAAAGCAAGTGGAACAATCATGTAGAAAATAGACCACTTAAAGACCGCATGCATATTGAATATTACGACGAACTGAATAATATCAAGATAAATGGAACCTTTTGGATACTCTTATGGACTCTAGAGGTGGCTCCCAACGTGTCTATAACGAAAGCCAGGATACCACATGACCGAAATAATAACCACATTGTAGCACTTAGCTCCATAGAGTTCCGAGGCCCATCCAATCAATATAGAAAATCAAATATCATATTCATTTTCTTTCACATCAATGAACAATTTCAATAAACATTTTACTCAAGTTCATCGCAAGAAAAAGACCACTTTTGATATGCATATATAGCCATGCACGATAACATATAATATTCCTCCAGTTTTGCAAATACTAATATAATTGTAAATCGCACTCACCGTAAAGCCTACGTGATTAGTGTTTATGCAGCTGGATTTATCTCGAAAAAATTGTGTTGAAAGTTCATCTGCAATCCCATCCTATTATTCCAATATATATATATATTTAAGACTATGAGAATGATAGTCACGTATACCTTAATGTAGCTATATACTAGTTACCTATATTCATATACAAAATATAATAGAGGTACCTTTATACAACCGTAACAATCGTATTTCTTTTACATTTTGATTAGTCAACTAAATATAATTAGCTAAGGTAATTGAAAATAACGACGATTACCCAACATGGTCATTTCATAATTAAATATAGTATTTTCCATGGCATTAGTAATTTATAGTATCAATCCAATTAAAATTAATAAAACTTAATTAATTGATAATTAGTATTTTATAATTTACACCTTTAACAAGCGGAGAATATTATCAACTCCTCATCTTAAATACTATTAACGATAATGTTTCTTATATTTATTTAATAAATACCTAAATTTATTAAATGGGTAATTATTCACAATACTATTTAAAATACTAACCAACAAATACAATTATTAAGAAGCAATTAAATTATATTGAAACAACAGATAATGTTCAATTAACTATTCCGTCTCAGGAAATAGATTTAGGTGTGATTAATTAATTAAAACTAGTTATTAGGGACTAATCTATCAATTAAAGGTTATCCAATTAAACAAATAATTAATCTAATTAATAAATACCTTTATCATTTAAAATTATAATCTGACAAAAAAATTAGTCATGAATCATAAATTAGTTAACGGAATAAATTAATCATTTAGTTAACTATTTCTTCCTAGCTAATCAAAGCTAAATCAGATATTTTAATTAATTAACCATAACATAATTGATAAAAATTAAATATTTAACTAAATTTTAACTAATAAACAAAGGAAATAATTTAATTAGTCTAACAATCAAAAGAATAAGTAAATAATTTAATCTAATCAATATTATCAATTAGTAAATTAATTAACTCACGGTTACTGGCCGAGACTTAGCTGCTCCTTTTCATTTTTGTGAGAGAGAGAGAGAGAGAGAGAGAGAGAGAGAGAGAGAGAGAGAGGGGAAACATATCTGAAGAAATTTGTGAGTGCCTCGTACAAAGAAGATGGCCTCACCTCTTCTATTTCTATTTTTATTCATGAGCATTGCATTGCAAGATTGGTGGCAGCCACGTGCTGCCACCCCCAATTTTTCAACTTCTTATTCTTTTTTTTTTTTTTAATAAACTTATAAAATTTATAACTTAGTCCTTTAATTCCTAAAATTATATAATTTAATCCTAAAAATCTTATGAAGTTTCAATTTAATCCCTCAAGGTTTTAATATTTTCAAATCATAATCATACCTTAGCAACTATACAACTTTAGGTATTTGACATTTGCCAATTGTGCCCCTCAAGTTTGATATAATTCTTTCATGCACCAATTTGACTTAAATAATTTTTGTTTTATAATTAGTAATATTTCTATAACAAGAAACATATAAGGAATAAACTTAATATTATACCATTCATCTAATTTAGTATTACATATATGGGAGCGTCATAGTCTACATTCATTGTATCAACTGCAAAGAAGAGCCTATAAAAAGGGGTAGAAGACAATAGATTTACATACCACTTTGCATACAAATATACAAAAATTCTTGCTCTCCTTTTTGCTCTCTAGCTCTTAGACTTTCTCTCCATCAAAGCTAGAAAGTCTAGCTTTCATTTTAGCCTTATTCTTATGTTCATTTCTCATATCCAAAAGCGAAGAATTCCCTTGATTTCTCCATAGATCAATAGTTGATCTACCCTCCAATACCTACTAGCATAGGTTTGAGAATGATTCCATCACAGGTGGTGTGGACTAACTTTAGAGGGAAGACACTTGTGTTCCTACCGTGAACAACTATAAAAAATAATTCCGTTTGGACGTTCCACCGTTTTTAAGGTAAGGCAATTCCTTAGAAAGTTCAAGTAATCAATATCAATCGGAGAGCGAGAAACGTTGGTTTTTTCTTAATTATTTAATTGACATCCTTTTATGCATGAGACCCACATCATAATAGCAACGAGACGAGCGATTTGATCGTTAATTATAATATTATTTTGTAATTAAAATTTTAATTTCCGTTGCGCTTAACGACTCGGGCCTTATACTAAGCTAACATGTTGTTCAAGCCTTCTCCCACAAACTTTGGTGGTGGCTAAGAGAAACTACATCCCTTTGGGCTGAGTTTACTCACAACAGATACTGTAAAAGGGCATTTCCAGCTTTGGCTAAAATCTCCCAGAATGACTCTCCCATTTGGAAAAGGATGAGTAAGATCAAAGAGGAGGCACAAGGACACATTTTCTGGAGCTTAGGAAAGGGATCAACTAATTTTTGGCAGGATTAATGGCTCATTGAACGAAGCCTACAGGAGCTAAATGGAAACACAAACCCTGCATTTGTTCCAATCAAGAGGTTTCGGAAAGATGGCAAGTGGTGGACCCTGAGAAACTTCAACTGGTTGTCTCTGAAAATCTGGTGAGAAGAATCTTGGAGGTGCCTATCAACCAGGAGAACCAAGACCACATGCATTGGAGGTTGTCCAAAAGTGGAAGTTTTACAACAACTTCAACTTGGGATCATACAGAGACCACAGACCTTCTTAACAGATCTTTTATAGTATCTGGTCTAATCTGCGTACACCCTCCATGTCCATCTTTATATAGAGACTCATCAACAATTGGTTACCAACAGACAACAGACTCAAGAGCAAAGGCATCTTAATGCCATCTAACTGCTGCTGCTGTCAAGAAGAAGAAACAAACAACACCTTTTCAATACAAACTCTGAATCCAGAGAGCCATGGAATTATTTTGCTGCTAAGTTCCAAGTCACTCTGCCAAACACCGAGAATTTCATCTACCTCTTCCAAAGCTAGAGATTAGGAAGCTCATCACAAGTCTCACTTAGAGATGTTATACCTTTTATGATCTGTTGGAGCGTATGGAAACTGCGCAATGCAGTCAGGCATGATGGAACCACCTTCAAGCATTCCACCATTATCTTTCATACCCTCAAGAACATCCGGCTCCTTCATAAGAGCAGATTGATCAAGTCTGAACATCTCAAAGGTGACATCCATGCATCCAATCTCTTAAGGATCCACAATCCCAGAAGAACCAGAAACCAGAAAGTTATTATTGCCAACTGGATCAAACCTCCCTTTGGTTGGGTCAAACTAAATACAATGGGGTGTCTAAAGGTAACTCATGTGTCTCTGGAGCAGGGGCATTCTTAGAAACCATCTTGGACACATCCTCTTTGCATTCTAAGAGCCCCTTGGACACTCCACTTGTTAGAATAGGTGACCAGAAAGCCAATAGGTTAGACATTTTGTAACCTATTTGACAACTTGATGTAATATAATATTATGTAATGAATAAATGAGTATTCATTACCATTGGTACCTTCTTTGTTGTGCTCATTTTTTATATGTTAAAATGGTGTTTTACATATATCACAACAAAGCCCACAGACCACGATTAACAACTCATGCAGTTGGGCCACGCATTGGATGGTGGTCATGAAACCAATTGATAAAGAGTTGGGTCTAAAATGTTCCAAGTCGAAGACCTCGAGACAGGGCATCGAGAGACCTATAGAGACTTGCGCCCAGAGTCGTATTCATTGGATGAGTTCCGTGTTTCATCGGCGACAGGCGTGGGACGCCTATACGATCTTGGTGGATTGGTCGACTAGGGTCGAGCCGACTCAACTGACTCGCGGGAATCATCATATGGAAGTCTTGGAGGCTTGATCGGTATGATTGGATTTTCCTGGTTCCGATAGTAAGGGAGTAGTCCTCAGACTTGAGAAACCATGGCAATCACATACACAGGATGGCTGTATCTTGGATCTGGCGAGAGGTGATCATTCTGTAAGATGATCATTATAAGCCTTGTCCAATGCAGTTAGAATGTGAAGCGAGGACGGTGGGTTCCAAGAAGAGGATCCGTCCCCTGTCAGTATGTGATAGAGGTATCTCCTATGCACTCGGAGACACGTTCATGCTGCTTAAATCTGTGGCCAGAGTGGTTGGTCGAACAGAAAATAATTTCCTGTGTCGATGCAATAAGGCATGCGTAGTCTCGAGTATTAAGCATAGATGCTTAGTCAAGGATGGGAACCGACGCCCAATTCCATACCTGAACTAAGACCGGGAGACGGTAGATGGAAGGACCGTACCCGTATGGAATCAGCGCCTAAATTTTCACGCCAACATTTACGTAGTCTCTAGTGTGATGGACTGTTGCTAGACAATCACCCATGGTAACGGGCCCCTGTTGCACAGGGGCCCAAGTCTAGCTGAGGGTGAACCTAAAGGGTCACACACAAATCACCAAGAAGGTGGAGAAATTGACTTGGAGTCAATTTCGGAGGATAATAAGTAATTAGATTACTTAAGGGATTGTCCATTATATGGACGGGCCGATATTGTACCGGTCCTCGTGAAATCGATAAATGGAATTTATCGGTTAATGTAGGGAGTCGAAAGATTGGGTCTTTTAATTGGATTAAAAGATCAATAGGAATTATTTAAGTGGATCTCGTTGTGATTGGATTATGGTGGAATCCGATCCGTTAAATTTTGGCCCAAGAGGTGTGTTAATTCCACTTTTGGAATAGGAAGAAGTTGTACTTATTCCCTATAGTGGTATGATCGAAAATTACTACTCTTGGAGAGGTAAAAATCGGCCACACATAGTATTGATGAGTTTGACTTGTGTCTTTTGGTAAGGGACAAATCAATTCTAATCAAACTTCTCTCTTTTGGTATGATTAAATCATACCTTAAGAGATGGTAGGCTTGATTGATGAATTAGTGGGATTGATTGGGATGTATCTAGACATTCTTGGATGAACCTAGACACATTCCAATAATCACATTAATTTTGTATATATATGAGTGTATACAATCATCAATGCAAGAGAATTCATTTTCATCTTTTTCTAGGAAAAACAAGAAAAAACACACTTCACTTCTCCTCACAATTTTCGGCCCTCTCTCTCTACTATTCCATTTTATTCTTCATTTGATTTTTGATCATTTTGAAGAACAAAACAAGTTTAAGAAAAGACACTAATTCAATAGTGTTCTAGTTTCTTAAACCGAATCCTCTAGATCTATTTTCTTCTACCAATGAGAACGTGTATCTCTTCCGGTGTGGTGTGGACTACTCTAGAGAGTTCATACGTTTGAACTTGGTGAGTATTTCTGGTGAGGAACAATGCTCGTAGCCCTCCAAATGATATAACTACAACGGTAATTTCAGTTTTACGCTTTCGTAGTTTGATTTTCATCTCTATGCTCTATGTACAATATATGTTCACAATATTGTTACATCCTACATCGAACGTCCGGTTGAGCATCCAAGGGTACACCCCTTGGGAATATGTGATCATTGCTTTAATTTATGCAATTTTAATCATTTTCACGCTTCCGCTAGCGCTCCCGGGCGGATCCGCTTGTCCCTTCAATTGGTATCAGAGCCCAGTTCGATGTAAGGAGCATAGATCTATGTGCTTGGCATGTACAACTTGCTTTTACGGCTTTATGAGCATGTATAAATGTATGAATATATGAATGAATGTGCTTGTTCATTTGTTTGAATTTGATGGACATTATACGTGCGATTTTTATAGATTGGATCTTAAAAAATTTGCATGTTTATTTTCAGTTTTTTTTATATTAATGTGCTGAAAGTGAGAAATCAAAAAAAAAAAAAAAAAACGGACAACAGCGGCAGCAGTTGGTTGCCGCCCCTGCCGGCCAACAATTGGTTGGCGGGCGCGCGGCCTGGCGATCACGAGCTCACGCTCGCGCGCAGCCTGGCCAGCGTGCTTGCCAGCGTGCATGCTTGCAGGGGCGGTTGCGCATACTGCGTCGCGAGTAGGCACGTGCCGTACCCATACGCGCGGGCGCGTGTGCTGTGCGCGAGCGCGCAGGCTGCTGGCCGGGCCAGCGCTGCACAGGGGTGCGCACGCGCAAGGCGTGCAGGTTGACTGCCTGCGCGCGTGCATACGCACAACCCTGTGCAGGTGGCCGGCCAGCAAGCACAACGGCTGGGCCGTTTTGTGTCAGTTTTTGACATTTTTCTAAAAATTGGATTTTCTTGTGATATCTGCACATTTCTAAAAATGAATTAATTTTGCATATTTTATTTTGGAATTATTTGAGTTTTCTTTAGATCAAATTTCTTAATTAATTTGGGTTTAGTACATGCATTGGATGCATTGTATATAATGTCTATTAAATTTAAAATTTGAATCTGGCATATTATTTATATGTTTATACCTTGTGATGTTGGATATCACTTGGATATTTTGAATATTCGTGATTAAGTATGATTATTTGGTATAATTATGTTATGTGTGTTGATGGGATCAACATGGGATGATCACAAGAGCTCTATACCTTATGTATGGATGAATGCTGTTTACTTAATATTTTATTGGGTGGGGCCTGCGTGCCTCTTCTTTTGGGACTATCATCTCCCGATTTTCTAGCCTCATGATGTTAAGGCTTGTTTATTTCCTTTCCATGTATTACTTTCATATGTAATGAGAGTAGCTAGTTTTGGTGAGGTTTATTTATGTAATAATAACAAGCCTATGGAGTCGGAGGCCCAAGGTGTAACATCAAGGCGTAAAGAAAGAAGAGCCACAAGGCCCATTGGAATGACATTGGGTTTATCACTAATATAATAGTGTAGGACCGTCGTAGACAGACCATAGACTCACTGCGGGCTCAGTGGGTCGCATAGGTTGGGCTTGTGATCATCCTAATAGAGGTATGCTATGTTTTACTGCATGCGGCGTGTTTATTTAACGCTTTATGAATATTGAATATTTATGCATGCTAAAACACTTAATGTGATGAGGTCTCGGTCATTATCAAACTCTCATTTGGTAGGACCAAATTGAATATTAGGCCCAGAATGGACTTGGATCAAAATGGTATTTTGATCTGTCCAAACCTTCCGTCCACAACAATGTGATGAGGAAGCTACCACTACCCAAGTGTGGTCTCACGAGTCGTGGCACACTTGGACTAGGGGAAAGCTGCACCATTGTTGCGAACAAAGAGATTACACTCGTTGTTTTCCTGTCTCACGAGTCATGGGGGGCGACAGTTGAGGCATGATTTGGTTGATGGGTCGGGCCCAACATTGAGTAACATGGTTCGCTTGGAGTCCTCGGAACCATGCGAATAGGTGAGGCAAAATATTTTGGGAATCTCATAGGATGAGAATGATATTAGATATCTCCCATGAAGTTTTCTTCATGTGAATCGTAAAATCGGGGCATGAAGATCACGCTTATGGATCCCAAGCCCACTAGGAAATGATTTCCCGGAACTTCACTTGAGAGTAGTGGACTTTCATATAAATTGTGGAGGGTTAAAGACTAAAAGACCATGTCTTCAACTTGAATGATAATATTACCATCATCTGCTAATTTCTGCTTTTACATTTCATAAATGTAGATAAGTCTAAGATTCCTTTAACCATGGTTCTTGAGACTAATAAGTTTAACGGAAAGAACTACTTGGACTGGCTAAGAAACCTGAGGATTGTCCTTGGTTTCGAGAACCAAGGCTACGTCTTGGATGAGCTGTCTTCGAGCGACTTGCCAGAGGAGTCCACGCCAGAAGAACATTTGACGTTCAAGAAATGGCATGAGGACAACCGAAAAGTACGTAATATCATATTAGCTTTGATGTCTAACGACATCCAGAAGCAATAGGAGAGGCTGGACAATGTCTCTGCCATAATGCTCCATATGAACGAGGTTTATGCGATTCTGGACAGGCATATTAGATATGCCGCCACAAAAGCCTTCTTTGGCACCAAGCAAGCTGAAGGATCGTCTGTAAAAATTCATGGGGTCAAGATGCTTTCCCTAGTGGAGAAGCTCGAGGACCTTAAAGCTGGGATTAACAATGACACATACATTGATGTGATCCTTCAGTTGCTTCCTCCGTCCTATGATCCGTTTGTTGTAAACTACAACATGAACGGACTTGAGAAGTCTATTCATGAGTTGATCAACATGCTGGTGTAATACGAGGCAAGGCAATGACCCATAAGTCAGTGCCGACGATATTGATAGGAGAGGCTTCGACCTCCAAGGAGAATGGCAAGAGGGCCGGACGCTGGAAGAGGAAGAAGGGGAAGACGGTTGCGGGCCCCTGCTCGCGCTCCTGGCGCCCCTATTGCCCCGGTGGGAATAGGCAAAGGGAAAGGGAAGGCCCGTGGTTCTCAGCGGTCCAAGGCAAATGATGTCTGTATGCATTACCAAGGAAAGGGGCATTGGTAGGGAGTGCCCACAACTCCTCTCCAATCTAGGTATATTTGTGGTTGAAGTAAACATGATAACTAATTCTGCTTTATGGGTATTGGATACCGGGTGTGGTGCTCACATCTGCAATGGTTTGCAGGCACTGCAAAGAAGCAGAAGGCTAACCAAGGATGAGATGATCCTGAGGCTAGGCAATGGCAAGGCCGTTGCTGTGGAAGCCGTAGGATCAATGGAGTTAGCCATTAGTAGTCATGTTAGGGTTGTACTGAACGACTGTTTCTATGTACCTAGCATGATAAATAATATTGTATCTATACCCATCCTTGATAAGGAGGGTTATTCTTTCACCATCAATAAAAATGATTTTTATATTAGCAATGATGGTGTATCTCATTTACTTGGTACATTGGTGAATGGTCTATTTATACTTCAACAGTCTAATTGGATTATGACTGCAGAACACAAACGAAAATATGATAATTAAGATAATGCACAGATTTGGCATGCGAGGTTATGTCATATTTCTAAGGATAGGATAAGAAGGTTGGTGGACTCAAAAAGTCTAGAAATAGACAATTTGGACAACTTACCGACCTGCGAATCCTGTCTAAAGGGAAAGATGACCAAGAAACTCTTTGTTAGACAAAGCACGCTAGCCAACGGTCTATTGGATTTGATCCATAAGGACGTCTGTGGTCCATTAAATACTCAGGCTAGGGGTGCGTACTCGTACTTCATAACCTTTACCGATGATCACTCATAGTATGGTTATGTTTACCTGATGAGGTACAAGTCTGAAGCCTTTGGAAGGTTTATGGAATACAGACTTGAAGTAGAGAACCAAACCGGTCGTAAGATCAAAGCCCTTCGGTCAGATTGAGGTAGAGAGTATTTAAGTGGCGAATTCACTGATTATCTAAAAGAGAATGGAATTCTCTCTTAGTGGACTCCTCTTGGAACACCACAGTTGAATGGTGTGTCTGAAAGGAGGAACCGGACCTTGTTGGACATGGTCCGATCCATGATGAGTTTTACTGAACTTCCCTTATCCTTCTGGGGATATGCTCTTGAGACGGCGGTCAAACTTTTAAACTTGGCACCATCTAAGAAGATATCCCAGACGCCATATGCGATATGGCATGGCAAGCCTGCCTCCTACAAATACTTGAAAGTGTAGGGTTGCCCCGCATATGTCAAGAGATTAGTGGGAGATAAACTGGACTCCAAGTCTAGTTTATGCAGGTTTGTCGGATATCCGAAAGAAACTACAGGGTATTATTTCTATGATCCCTCCGAGCAAAAGGTATTTGTCTCGCGAAACGCAGTGTTCTTGAAAAAGGATTTTCCATCGGATAGTCGATGTGATGAGGTACTCCTTGAGGAATCAAGTGAGGTACCCAATGAGACGGCAGTGACATCTGAGCAGTGGTTCCCACTGATGATGTTCCACTCCTTCGTAGGTCGGCCATAGTATCCCAACCACTTGATAGGTACGGATTTCTTGGCCTGACCAGTTAGTTGGATTATGATCTAAAGACGTATGGAGAAGCAATGTCGGACATCGATTTGGATAAGTGGCTTGAGGCCATGAAATCCGAAATGCACTTGATGGGTGCAAACCAGGTTTGGACCCTAGTGGACCCACCCAAAGGGGTAAAACCCGTAGAGTGTAAATGGGACAAACGTAAGCTTGGAGCTGACGGGGAGGTTACAACCTTCGAAGCTAGACTTGTGGCGAAATGTTACACTCAACGATCCGAGGACGATTTTGAGGAGACCTACTCGCCGTAGCAATGGCTAAGTCGATTTGGATACTGCTTACCATAGCAACATGGTATGACTATGAAATATGGCAGATGGACGTGAAAATCGCCTTCCTCAACGGTTTCGTAGAGGAAGAAATCTATATGGATCAACAGGAAGGTTTCACATCTGTTGGAGAAGAGTAGAAGGTCTGCCGTCTCCAAAGGTCCATCTATGGCCTCAAACAAGCTTCCCAAAGCTGGAACATACGTTTTGACGAAGTCATACGGGGATATGATTTCATCAAGAACGAGTCCGATCCTTGTGTATACAAGAAGATCGGTGGGAGCTCTGTTGCGTTCCTAGTGCTTTACGTGGATGACATCTTGCTCATTGGGAATGATGCTAAGATGTTGGGAACCATTAAAGTTTAGTTGTCAACACAATTTTCCATGAAGGATATTGGTGAAGCATCCTACATCCTTGGCATCAAGATCTACAGGAATAGATCTAGAAGGATGTTAGGAATGGCGCAGTCCTCGTAGATGAGAAGGTTTTGAAGAGATTCAAGATGGAGAACTCAAAATGAGGATTCCTTCTTATGAGGCATGCAATTAAGTTGTCCAAAAAGCAGTCTCGTAAGACTGATGAGGAGCTTAAAAGGATGTTGGACATCCCCTATGCTTCAGCCGTAGGCAGCATTCAGTACGTTGTCCAGTGCACTAGACCTCATGTGGCTTTCGCTTTGAGCGTGACTAGTCAATATCAGGCGTGTGCCGATGAGGCACACAGGAATGGGTCAAGACTATCATGAAGTACCTAAAAAGGACTAAGGACATGTTCTTGATCTATGGTGATAGAAAATTGATACTGGAAGGCTATAGCGACGCTAGCTTCTAGTCGGATAATGATGATGCCAAGTGTCAGTTTGGTTTTGTGTTCAGACTGAATGGTAGTGTGGTTGCTTGGAAGAGTTCCAATCAGGGTACCACGGCAGACTCCACCACAGAGTCTGAATACATAGCAGCTTCAAAAGTTGCTAAGGAGGCGGTTTGGATGAAGAGCTACATTCAAGAATTGGGTGTAGTGCCTAGCATCGCTGAGCCAGTGGTTATCTTCTATCATAACAACGGGGCATCTCATCAAGATCCAAGCATATTCTTAGACGTTACCATCTGCTCAGGGAGATGGTTAGCAGAGGTGACGTTCGGATGAACCGAGTCAGCTCCACAAAAAACATAGCAGATCCACTTACTAAGCCCGTGTCGCAAGTTGCCCATACTCAACATCTGGATAAGATGGGTTTGAGGTCAATGGGTGATTGGCTTTAGGTCAAGTGGGAGATTATTAGAATAGGTGACCAGAAAGCCAATAGGTTTGGCATTTTGTAACCTATTTGACTACTTGATGTAATGTAATATTATTTAATGAATAAAATGAGTATTCATTACCATTGGTACCTTCTTTGTTGTGCTCATTTTTCATATGTTAAAATGGTGTTTTACATATATCACAACAAAGCCCACAGACCACAATTAACAACTCATGCAGTTGGGCCACACATTGGATGGTGGTCATGAAACCAACTGATAAAGAGTTGGGTCTAAAACGTTCCAAGTCGAGGGCCTCGAGACAGGGCATCGAGAGTCCTATAGAGACTTGCACCAAGAGTCGTATTCATTGGATGAGTGCCGTGTTTCATCGGCGAAAAGCATGGGACGCCTATACGATCTTTGTGGGTTGGTCGACTGGGGTCGAGCCGACTGAACTGACTTGCGGGGATCATCATATAGAACCCTTGGTGGCTTGGTCGGTATGATTGAACTTTTCCGGTTCCGATAGTACGGGAGTAGTCCTCAGACTTGAGGAACCATGGCAGTCACATACACAGGATGGCTGTATCTTGGATCTGGCGAGAGGTGATCATTCTGTAAGATGATCATTATAAGCCTTGTCCAGTGCAGTCAGAATGTGTAGCGAGGACGGTGGGTTCCAAGAAGAGGATCCATCCCCTGTCAGTATGTGATAGAGGTATCTCGTATGCACTCGGAGACACGTTCATGCTGCTTAAACCTGTGGTCACAGTGGTTGGTCGAACTGTGTCGATGCAATGAGGCATGCATAGTCTCGAGTATTAAGTATAGATGCCTAGTCAAGGATGGGAACCGACGCCTAATTTCATACCCTAGACTAAGGCCGGGAGACGGTAGATGTAAGGACTGTACCCATACGGAATCCGTGCCTAAATGTTCACGCCAACATTCACCTAGTCTCTAGTGCCATGGACCGTTGCTAGACGGCCACCCATGGTAACATGCCCCTGTTGGACACGGGCCCAAGTCTAGCTGAGGGTGAACCTAAAGGGTCACACACAAATCACCGAGAAGGTGGAGAAATTGACTTGGAGTCAATTTTGGAGGATAATAAGTAGTTGGATTACTTTAGGGATTGTCCATTGGATGGACAGGCCGATATTGTATCGGGCCTCGTTTAATCAGTAAATGGGATCTATCGATTAATGTAGAGTGCCGAAATATTAGGTCTTTTAATTGGATTAAAAGATCAATGGAAATTATTTAAGTGGACCTTATGTTAAATGAGATTTAATTTTGGGTTCGTTGTAATTGGATTATAGTGGAACCCGGTCCGTTAAATTTTGGCCCAAGAGGTGTGTTAATTCCAATAGGAAGAAGTTGGACTTCTTCCCTATACTGGTATGACCAAAAATTACCACTCTTGGAGAGGTAAAAATCGACCATACATGGCCTTGATGAGTTTGACTTGTCTCTTTTGGTAAGGGACAAATCAATTCCAATCATGCATCTCTCTTTTGGTATGATTAAATCATACCTTAAGAGATGGTAGGCTTGATTGATGAATTAGTAAGATTGACTGAGATGTATCTAGACATCCTTGGATGAACCTAGACACATTCCAATAATCACATTAATTTTGTATATATATGAGTATATACAATCATCAATGCAAGAGAATTCATTTTCATCTTTTTCTAGGAAAAAGAAGAAAAACACACTTCACTTCTCCTCACAGTTTTCGGCCCTCTCTCTACTATTCCCTTTTGTTCTTCATTTGATCTTAGATCATTTTGAAGAACAAAACAAGTTTAAGAAAAGACACTAATTTAATAGTGTTCTAGTTTCTTAAACCGAATCCTCTAGATCCATTTTCTTCTAGCAAGAAAAACATGTATCTCTTCTGGTGGTGTGGACTACTCTAGAGAGTTCATACGTT
Source organism: Sesamum alatum (assembly GCA_034509735.1). NCBI lineage: Eukaryota > Viridiplantae > Streptophyta > Magnoliopsida > Lamiales > Pedaliaceae > Sesamum > Sesamum alatum. The sequence goes on from JACGWO010000010.1 coordinate 15,460,633, forward strand.
TGAACTTGGTGAGCATTTCCGGAGAGGAGCAACGCTCGTAGGCGTACAAACGATATTACTATAAAGGTAATTTCGGTTTTACGCTTTCGTAGTTTGATTTTCATCTCTATGCTCTATGTACAATATATGTTCATAATATTGTTACATCCTACATCGAACGCCCGGTTGAGCACCCAAGGGTACACCCCTTGGGAATATGTGATCATTGCTTTAATTTATGCAATTATAATCGTTTTCACGCTTCCGCTCGCACTCCCGAGCGAATCTGCTTGTCCCTTCACCACAAATATCCAAGCTGAAATTCACGCACTTCACAGAGTATTGCAACTATGTGTTGAAAGAGGGTATATGCATGTGTGGATTGAAGTGGATGTTGCATATATCATCCAGTTGATCTACAGAGAAAGCAGGGGAGCTTGGATGTACCAAAACATTCTCCAACCCGTTAGAAACCTCATGAGCTCACTTGAGGCACGCCTCAACCATATCTTCAGGGAAGGTAATCAAGCTGCGGACCTCCTTACCAACCAAGCATGCAATGCGGATTCAATGACCATTCTCACCAGAGAGTAGCTACGAGGTAATATCACAGGTATGGTTCGCCTTGACAGGCTGGGATTCCCTAAGCTTCGTTATACTATTAATTAACCATGTATGCTCCATGCCTTACATCCTTTTGTAAGTTCTTTTGTTATCTGATTGTTGTTTTATGCTTCATGACCAGAGTACGATCTGTTTCACTCATGTGGAGGCTGAAACAGACCATACTCTACCCTGGCGTGATTTCTCTGTCTGCTCTTGGAGTGTTCAGGGGCTAACAAGATACTCCCACTATCTATATTGCTTATCCTTATTGATGTGCCCTGCAACTACCATGTTACTTGTGTGGATATTTTTTGGGTTGAACTTTGTCCTTGGATGGAAGTTTTTGTAGGTACTTTGAACCCTTTTTGCCACTCAGTGACATAGCTCATTCTCTTTGACATAATGAAGTTGTATATTTACTTTAGTGTCACGAGCTTTTGCCTTTCTACTTTCCCTTTGGGTTGTAAGGGAGTAGTACTCCTTATTACTTGCTTTTAATGAGTTATTGTAAGGGAGTATTACTCTTTATTTACTTATATCCACAACTCAATTGTAAGGGAGTAGTACTCCTTATTTATTGCTTTTTAGGTACTACTAGGGAGTTAGTACTACCAGTTGTAAATTGGCCCCTTTCTGTTTATATAGAAGAAAAGGGAACCCCGAAAAGCTCCTCCCACGAGTAGGGTGGTTTTTTTTTTTTTTTTTTTTTTTTTTTTTTTTTTTTTTTTAAAGAGTCGGAGATGAAAACCCTTTTTGGAAGGAGAACGGCATAGACAAGTCATACTTCTTCCTGAGTTCTAATTCTTCGGTATTTTTTTTTCTTTCTTATATTCCCTTTTCTCTTGTGTTGTTCATATTTTTTTTGAACCCAGGGTATAAGTTAAATATATTAGTTTTGATTGAGTCACAAATTATGAGAGTGATCTTTCCTTTTTTTTGTGAAAAGGATGACATAAAAGATAGAAGAAATGTTGATTGTTGTATAAGCAATATACAAATTTTAATTTTCAACATATTAGTAGAAATAAACCCAACTCAAGAGTGCAGAATCAAACCTTTACTTCTGGATCTGTCCCTCGATGAAGATGACGTTGGTGGCTTAAATTATTTTAAAATGTGTTACTCTTTTTCACTTTTTTATAATGAGCTATAAACTAATAATTTGAAAGTACATCAATGCTTCCAAAATTAAATGAACAATATAAATATCATATAAATTAATTAACTTCCTACATTTATAGTACTCGAATCATGACCTCTTAATTATGGGACCTCAACCTCACCACTTGGACAAGGGATCATCGGTTACTCTTTTTCACTTAAAGACTTATAATTATATATGTTTCTGAGCTATGGAGTATTTGAATTCGACTACTTCGATAGTTCGTTATCTTTTTGTAAATTAAAGAGCTTTAATTATAGATTTTCTTACTTTTTGTTAGTAGCAATATCTTGTTTTTTTCATATAAGCGTTAAATCGTCGGAAACCACACAAAATCACACTTTCTATTTTGGCTTTAAAAATGAAAATTTGACAAATTATTTTACAAAATCATCAATAGCAATTCGATTCGGTAATAGCTTAGAAAAAAGTCGAAATTGCACCATTATCACTGTTTTGAAACAAGAAATACATTCCTAATGAAAATTACACTTTTACTAAAAAAAAATTTGGGACATTTAGTTTAGGGGGAAAAAAATTAGTCCATTAATTTGGTTCTCGTTCAATTTTAGTACACTAACTTTGATAATTTTTAATTTTATACACTATGTTATAATTTTATTTCAATTAAGTCCAATTAAGAGTTTTTGTTCTAATTTTCCAAGCAATTAACCGGAATATGATGATGTGGCCAAGTGTTGCTTATGTGTCCGGCGAAATTAACCACATCAGCACATGATGTGGTTAAAATTATAAGTAGCAAATGATGTGGCTAAATCTTGCTTCCAAGTTGATTAATTATATACAAATATATATAATTAAAATAAAATTATTATATAATAAAAATTAAAAAAAATCCCTACCCACCCAACCACCCTCCCCCCTCCCCCCCCACCCACCGTCCACCTGCACCGCCCTCCATCTCCCATAGAAAGGGGCGATGCCGCCCCCTAACACCGCCATCGCCCAGCTCTGTGCTGGGCGACTGCGAATTGCCCACTGCACCTAGGGGACGACGTGCGGTCGCCCCCTCTATATATAATTTTATGTATTTCTTTTATCTATATAATCTATAATTATTTATAAAATAATAATTTTATGTATTTATTATAAAATAATAATCAATTTTTATATTATAAGTATTTATAAAATAGTTATTTATAATTATCTATAATTTTAGTTTTTTTTTTGTTGTGTCGATAATATATTTAAATAATTTTTTTTGAAACTGGTATATTGAGTTATATATTTTATTTTAATTTATTAATACCTTTTAAAGTGTGTAAGATTATTTATTACATGCATGCAGGGACGACGTGTCACGAAAGTTATTATAAAATACAAATTCAAAGCTTGTTTTCATGTAATTTGATTTTTTTTTTATGTAAGTACTTATGTGCAGAAAAAAGATAAAATAATGTCTACCTCAAGTGCCAAGTCATTCTCTAGTGTCACATGGATAAACAAATCGCCACTTTGGCAGCATGCGCAGTGGACATGCTATTCTGGCCACAAAAGTAAAATTCGGCCACCGGTGGACTTAATTGAAGCAAAATTTCAACATAGCATATAAAATTGAAAACTAATCAAAATTAGTGTACTAAAATGAACAAGAACCAAGTTAATGGACTAAATTTTCTTTTTCCCTTTAGTTTATGACATAGGAAATTCCCAATGTCGAAGTATATTTGTATATATGTACAATATATACTATACTAGTAGTCGTGCACATTCAATATGAGTGATGTGAGCTGTAATAGCTCGTTCACAGAAGCCTTAAGGCTTGAGCAAATTAGGCCTCTAACGTCCGCAAGTCGAAAAAGGGGACATGCAAACATACGTTAACACTTCGATGCTCAAGTTAATAAACAATTTTGAGAAGATAAAATCAACAATAAACAATAAAGCAATGATGAAATGAAAGATGTATTCATAATTGCTTGGGGAGAAATACATGTGTTTGTGTGAATCGAGGATACGCTACCCATTGATAAGAAAGGAACCTGTTTTTATAGGTTGAATTCCCTAGTGCATGAGGAGTTTTCATCCCCTAAGGCTCGGGGAGGTAGTTATAGGGGGTAAGCCACCTCAAAATCTGATTGGATAACTTTCCGTGGATTTCGTACAGATAAGCCCCTCATGATCTGCATTTGCTGGGGATATACTGGAGAGATTTTGGGTATATTGGATTGGATACGATCATGGTTAGACGATCCATGTTTTTCTTGGGGTTTGCGCAACATTCCACGTTCACTTTCTTGGGCCTTGGGCTTCCACCCCTTTGGGTCGAGGGTGGTGATTGTAGGCCCTATCCTTCCTGAGCTCAGTGGCCCAGGAGCCTCAAGTTCCCCTCAGGCTATGTGCCTTCCTTCTAATTGGGCCTTCTATTTATGGGCTTACTTGATTTTGGACATATCAATATGTGTAAGATTAATAGACATAGTTATGTGTTTTTTAAATAAAAGGTATGACGTACAATATATATTTATATATATTTTTATAATAGCAGCTAGATAAAATTAGAGAAGCGAAAGTACTTAAAGAAAATATTAAAAATAATAGAAGTTACATGATTGTAGTTATTATCTTTTAGAGGAAATTACACATATACACCTATAATAGGCCCTGTTTACTTAATTGGATGGGATAAATGAGTGATAGGATAATTCGAGATTAAATGTAGAATAAGATAACTTAGGACTAATCGAATGTTGTCTACTTTGTTTGATAAAAATATTAGGATAAATATTGTCATGTGTTTACAAAGGGAATAAAATTAATCAAAATCAGAAATATCCATAATGGCATGTGGGTTTTAAAAATTATAATATATCTTTACATACCATTTTTGTATATAGGTTTCGTTTGGTTTGTGTGATTAGGCATGATAGAATTACTTATCATGCCTAATCACATGTTTGGTTAACATTATTAGAGCCCGGTACCAATACCGACCCGGTCTTATTTATCAGAATCTATGGGATAATGGATCCCACCTGTTAGGTGGGGTACACAATCCCACAAATTATTATAAACACTACAAGAAAAATGCTCAATAGTAACCAAAAAAATCAGCATCGAGCTTATTAGCAAGTAAAATTTTCGTTGCTAATGCATTATAAATTAAAACAAGAAATTTACTTGCTAATGAATTTAGCAACAAAAATACTTGCTAACAAATTTAGCAAGGAATTGTTTAAAATATATATTACGTAATGTGGATTAGCAACGAGAATTTTACTTGCTAATTAGTTCGACGCTGATTTCAGCAACAAAATTTTTTATTGCTATTAAGCTATTTCATGTAGTGAAACCAATATTAACTTTTTTCCCCGTTTACCCATCCACTCTCTCTCTCCCTCTCTCCCATTTAAATACATGGGAAATTAAAAATACTTTTGACTTTTTTAACTTTATCTTTTTTATTGTTTGAGAATTACATGCACGATTAAAAAAATATATTTTAGATTATGATAATTAAATAATAAAATATAGTAAAAATATTACTTCTTTCCTTTTTGGACTTTCGAAAAAAATATTTCAGTTTTAATTGATTACTAAATTGAATGCGTATTTTGAACTTCTACTTTATATAAATATAGAAAAAAAAGGAAATATTTTCCATAAATTAATTTTAGTTTAAGCAATTGTATTTCAATAAATAATTCAAAGGTTTTTTTTTTTTTTTTAATCATTCACAAGCTATAATGTAAAAATATAAAATAACTTAAAAGATGATACCTGTAATTGTCTTTTTATGTTTAATCATACAGTAAAACCTCTATAACTTAATAACCTTGGGACCATGAAATTTTATTAATTTAGAGAGATATTAATATATCGATAAATTAATATTTTATTAATTAAAAGAGAGGCTTTTTAAATTCAGCAAATTTAGTACATATGTATTGAAAATAAATGAATTCATATATGTTCCATTGATTATATTCATGCATCAACCAATTCTTTGTAATTAATTAAATATATTCATGTATAATATCAATTCATTGTATACAATTAACTATTATATTTATGGACGCACGTATCAATTCATTGGAATTATAGTAAAACCTCTATAAATTAATAACCTTGGGACCATGAAATTTTATTAATTTAGAGAGATATTAATATATCGATAAATTAATATTTTATTAATAAAAAGAGAGACTTTTTAAATTTAGCAAATTTAGTACATATGTATTGAAAATAAATGAATTCATATATGTTTCATTGATTATATCCATGCATCAACCAATTCTTTGTAATTAATTAAATATATTCATGTATAATATCAATTCATTGCATACAATTAACTATTATATTCATGGATGCATGTATCAATTCATTGGAATTACTTAAATATACATGTTTGCATTAATTCGTTGCACTTAAATAACTATTATAGCCAATTAAATATATTCATGCATGATGAATGAAACGTATACTATATAAATCTCAATATTGAAATAAAATAATTCATAACACCCAACCATGTCTTCTCATCTAAAAAGCATTGCAAAATCATCCATGAATGATCAAATGCGTAAAGCATTATGTGAGTATAAGAGACCATCCCACATGCACTCGAAAAGATTACAAGAGTGGGTTGATGAAAAATATCGTTTGAAAGTTAGTCAAGGTACAATATCAAACATTATGATTGTAATATTTATGAGTTATTAATGAGACCTAATATTTATAAAGGGATTTTTCAAAAATTATTATCTATTATCTTATCGAATTTGATGATTTTTTACAAAGGCCCAAGTCGGGACCGGAAGATTTTATTATTTTAAGAGTTTATTAATTTATAGAGTATTAATTTATAGAGGTTTTACTGTACTTTATAATCCCTTCAACCAAACACGATATTATTTTATCGCATTGGATATCATACATACAATACCTCAAATAAAAACACATACAATGTAAGATGGGATTAATCGATTATCCTCCAATTTCCCATCCCACTTAATTCCATCACACCTAATCCTATCACACAAACCAAACGACCCCATAATATTTATATATTTATATATATTTTTTATTATTTGATATAAATAAATACACTAAATATTAATATATACAATATAGATAAATATATTATTTAATATAAAAATATAACATATAGTATATAGATGAGAGAGAGAGAGAGAGGTGGGACAATTGAGTGAAAAATTAGGAGAGAGTGGAACCTTTTGGTAAGTTTTCCTACTAGACCCGTCCGAATAAGTTGTAGGATAGTTCATCCCACCTCATAAGCCCGACAAGATAATAAGGTGGGATGAATTATCCCAGCACAACAATTTTTTTATCATCACAGACCCATATCAAGAGAAGTAAACATTGGATCTGGTGGGATTGGGCTGTTAATCCAACTCAATCCAGCCCAATCGCTCAATGTAAACATGGCCATAGGATATATTGAACAAATAAGAGTGAGGGTATTCTTGTACATCTAGTTATGTATAGTTTTGCTTTTCTAAATCCCCCCAATTAGTTAATAGTACTAGCAGATAAAGCTAGGGGTCCTCATGGTGCGGTTTTGATTTTTTTAAAGCCATTTTCAAATCGAATTGTCATTGACGGTTTTATAAAATAATTTTTCAAATTGCCACTTTTAAAACCAAAATCAAAGACACCAGTTTCGAGCAGCTAGGGCAGTTTGGCGGTTTTAATACTTATTCGGATGGGTCTAGTAGGAAGACTAGAATAAGACGTTGAGACTAACAAATATCAAGAAGTAAAACAAGTGTTTGTATTAAGCAATCACAAAAGACCAACATTATGCATCATAATCACTAACACTCTCCACAACTTTAAGTAGATTAAAATATAAGAACATATATAGTAATTAATTCCTGAAGTCATGAGTTTGATATCAATATTGACAATCTAGAAAATCAAGCAACAGGGAAACGCTTAATCCAACAAAGACCAATGGTCAGTTATGGACATATCAAATATATTGTCAAGAAAGCATATCAAATTTAATTAATAGTACTAGGTAATACTCTAGACAGTACAATTCTTATTATCAATATTCTCCCAATACGTATTCAATTTGTCTTTTATGCAAATAACCATTGATGCCATGTGATAGACTCCCTTATTCATCATAGTAGACAAACTCATATGCAAAATTTTAAGTTCACGAAAAAATGCATTTCAAGTGATATAAGATGAACCTGAGAACTTTAACATCACATTATTAAAGATTTTTAAAAAGTTCACAAAATTTTTGCCATGAGGCAGGTGGAGCTAGTGGTGATGCTTGGTTAAGGCGGTAGAGGTGCGGCGGATGAAGAGAAGAAATGGAGAGGAAAAATGGAATGAAAGAGAAGACTGAGAGAGAATAGAGAAAAACAAGGGCAACGAAGAGACTAGGAGAGAACTGAGAATAGAAGCGGCGAAAGAGAGAAAAGAGAGAGAGAGGGAAAGGGGGAGTGAGAAAAAAAAAAAAAGAGGGGGAAAAAACTAATGAGAAAGTGGAAGAAGAACCTAAATTTTTGGCTTATATAATTTGAATATGAAATTCTTCTAAACAATTAATTTTTTTCTCCTTTTATTATATATACAGTTTAAAAATATAATTATATATTTAGGGGTTCGGTTCGATTTTTTGGGAGTTTTGAAAATTCTAAATTAAAACCAAACCAATAGTGCGGTGTGATTTTATTCTAAATTTAGAATCGCAATTTGAAAGATAAATCATAAAAAATGGTTCGAGTCGAACGGTTTTTGGCGGTTTTAAATTTTTTTTATCACCCCTAGACAAAGCCCATTTGATGCAGGCAAAATTACACTTTTAGCCCACAGTAGAGTGGTATGCACTTTTGATCCTAAGCTTTACAGGGATAACAACTCAGGCATTAAATTTTAAAATTGAACAATTTTGGTCCATCACGCTAATGGCTTTCAATAATCAGAAGGATAGATCATGTAGGAGGCACATGATCGTTAGTCAAAGGCGGACGGGGGGCAAAGGTCACAAATGATAAAAATCGTTGGTTTCATTTGCAGTAAAAAATCCCAAAAAAAAAAAAAAAATTCAGACTTTTCTCTCTAATCATCCCCCAATTCAAAACCCTAATTGAGGTAAACCCAACATTTCAAAGTGAAATAGTGGAGTGGCGATGAGTTTGAGAATCGAAAGCTTATAGCTTCCCTAATCCCAGTACGAGAAATATGGCAATATTTCTGACTTTGTGTGCTTAATATACTACTGATAGTGGTTTAAAATGGTTAAATATGGTTAGCGGGGTAGGTTTGGGTGAATATCGTAGTATGAAAATAGAGTAAGCATTTTTTTTTAGGGTTTTCTATTTCTATGCATGTCTGTGGTTGCTCGAGGGGACCAACATTAAAATGTGTGGTTTTTTTTTTTTTTTTTGGTCTTAGTTTATGAATATGGCGTCATTTAAGTATTTTTTTTTTTTTTCTGTTATGTTGTACATAATATGAATAACTTATGTTTTTTGATTAAGTAATTTCTTCTGGTTTGATGTTTTTATGTTGTAAAGCATTTGTTAATAATTTTCTGATTTTTTGACAGTGATGTAATTAAACAACATGATGTTTTGTTCTTTGTTTTTCCTTTTTTGGTATGCATAGATGGTGTGTAATATATCCATATTTCTAATTTTCAAGCCTTGAACCATTTATGACTATTATAATATATTGTGGTTGCGAACTACAACATAGTCCTTTATAGGGGTGGCAATTTAACTCGAACCTAGTAAAACCCGCTCCGGACCCGCCCCTCATGGTGTGGGTCTGGGTCCAAAAATTTGAAGGCAGGGCGGGTAGCGAGTCCTAAGAATTAGGACCCGCCCCGTATAGATATACATATTTTTTCTTTTATTTTATTATGATAGAATAAACACTAACAAAATATTGTATCATTTAATTTATTTATTGTTAGGTACTTGTTCAATAGTTGATGAAATGAAAAATTATCTCACAATACTTAACGATGAGGAAGACGAAAAAGTTGTTACTAATGTATAATCAATAATTCAATATGAATTGTTTGAGTTGTTCTATTATGAACAATTTTATTTGTACTTGAAATTCTTTTTTTGACTTGAATTTGAGTTAAATCATGGACAATTAATTTTATTTGTAATTGATATATTAAATTTTATTTTTTTTTAATTTATAGAATAAATAAAAAATAAAAAAAAAATAAAAACCCGGATCTACTGGGTTAGACCTGCCCCGAAGGGTTTTGTACTGGGGCGGAGCAGGTCCTTCTTGAAATTGGCGGACCCGAACCCGCCCCGTTGCAACCCCTAGTCCTAGTCATTAGAAAAAAAAAACATAATTTTTCGCTACGGTTAATTACTATAGCCAAAAGAAAAAAATTATAATAAATACAAATTAACCACGACTTTACAACAACCATTAGTCGTTATTTTGCAAGTGTGGCCAAAATATTAGCCATTATCAAACCATGTCAAATGTTTTGGTTCTGGTAAAAACCATGATGATTATTGATTAATCGTGGTAAAAAGTTAAGTTTTTGCTTTGATTTTATTTAACTGTGGTTAATAGTATTAATTCATGATTTTTAAGCCATGACCATTTATAGTGTAGCGACAATTCAATTTTTCTGTAGTGAGTGTTGAGTTTTTAGGGGGTATTGAATGTAAGTTTGACTTTGTTTATATAGAAAATATGGTTATATCATACTTGAATGGATTGGGTGAAAAGTTGGGGTATATAGGGCTAAAGAAGTTTAACAAGTTTGATAGTAATAAGAACAAATTTAGGAAATTAGTTATCACATTGATGTTGTAGCTCTCAAAGATGGGTATATAACAAAGCATAGAGAATTCACTTTGTACTTGGAGGCTAATATTGACATATTTGCAACCCAAATAGGTCATCAAACCCTATTGTTACACTTGTGCCATGTCGGAATGTCTTACCTGAAAGGAGAAAGGCAAAGGAGTAGCAGTAGAAGCTGGGGACAATCCTAGGTTGAATGATGATGAGTAGGCTGAGACTTTTAAATTAGTTGATAGCTATAGAGAGGTTGGTGTGCAAGGTGATTTAAATGGGGGTGCAAAAGGTTGATGTGCAGGGTGATAGGAAGGATTGTGATCATGGCGTTAGGCATAGGGGTGACAATTCAATTCGAACCCAATAAAATTTGTCCTGAACGGGTCCCGAGTCCTTAAGGACTCGCCTCGAACCACCCTATTTATATATATATATATATATACATTCTTTTACTTTATCATGATCGAATAAATAATTAATAAAATATTATATCATTTAATTTATTAATTGTTAAGTACTTGTTCAACAATTGATGAATTGAAAAATTATCCCACAATCATTAACAATGAGGAAGACGAAGAAGTAGTTACTGATGTATAATCGATATGAAGAAGATCAAGAAGACTTGCAAAGGCAAGAAGGCTTGAGTATAATAAGTGGATAAACAAAGAAAAAGAAAGACACTATAGGACAAAAATGCAGTCTATTAAACTCAGTAGACAACCTTATTGAGTTATCTACCATTTATTGTGGAGGCACATGGCACAACCAAAAGCTTTGTGAAAGGAAGAAAGTTGACCATCCAACAGCCTCTCAAGATACAAACGTATTGCTCAAACAATAGCAACTAAACAGATAGTATGTATCTTACATATTTTCAATGTTGTAGTACATATCATCTCCGTGTTAACAAAACTATGGTTTCCTGTTTTTATAGTCAAGGAAAATGACAACACCACCTAAACAAAAGAAACAAAATGCTCAGCCAACCAAACAACCTATAGAGATTATATTTTGTTGTAATTGACATTTAGCATGTTAATTTGTAACAACAAATTATTCTAAAATATGGGTTCAATTACATATTAAATTCATAAATTAGATGGTGAGAGAAATAGATGATTACATTTGTCCCACATAGGAATATGGTGGGAAAGTATGGAGGTTTTGATAATGATATAAGGTGTATGTGGGCTTGAGTGTTTTTACACTCAAAGTTGTCCCACATTGAAAGTTTAATGATAACTTAAACTCCTTATATTAAGTTCAATGTTCAATTTGTGTTTGAAGTGTTATGGAGATTAGAGTGAACATGGGGTTGCCCCACACGCGCGCTGCCGTGGGCGCGAGCGTTAGGGCGAATGTCTCAGTTTTAGTATCTATCTTTTTGCAGCAAAAACATTTGATTTTTTATGGATTAAAACTGAAAATGGTTTTCAAATATTTAGTCAAAATTCAATATTAATACTATCTTTATTGTTGTTAAAAATCAAGTTTTATAACCTGAAATAAAATTGCCAGATTTTCAAAATTCATGGCTGATTTTGACTATTTTTATTATATTTTAATTTTGTTATAAAAACCTACTTAATGGCAATAATTATTGACTTAATGGCCTTTTAAAGCCTGATTAATGCTGCTGCAAATTCAAACCTATAAAAAGTTGGGCATAACACATTTCAAATACACAACACCACTCACCAATTCCTCTCTCAATTGCTCTCTTCTCTCTTGGGTTTTTCTCTAAAAATTCGAGTGTTTTTGCTCCTTAAAATCCAAGCTTCGAGCTCAAGTTTTCGTAAAAGCTACTGAGTGTTGCTTCGAGGTGTTCTATGGTAAAGTGCATACTGATAGAACGGGAACCATCTTATCCTGGAAGAGATTGCGCAGTACCCGGTGCACAATCGAACGGGGCGTATAATTTCTTCAAGGCAAACAGAAATTCTTTCTATGATTCGGTTCAGTTATGTATATGGCATTATCCTCTTCAAAGGCCACTAACCACTCGAATGAACACTACACCAGTCTCATTTCAGAATTGTAACGACAGTTGCGTGACCAACACAATGTGATGGAAGAAATCCGGAATGACCTCTCTCGTCGGGCTTACTATTATCATTGGTTTGAAAGGAGAGCTAATGAGTTAGAAGAGAAGAACTCCAAGCTCGAGCAGAAGGTCGAGTTTTACAAGACCGGACACGAGAAGGAGATTGATCAACTCAATCAAGAAAACAACAGACTTCAAGAAGAATATTCCAAACTTTGGTGGGATACAGAGCACTTGAAGGCTGAGCATGAAGATGAGGTTGATCAACTCAAAGAAGTAAATCTTCAGCTTCAATGTGAAGTACTTGCATTGAGAGAACAACTGGACCAGTACGTACACTTGCATGCCGAGGAACCAGAGGAGTTCCCAATGGAGGTTCCTGATGAGGACGATGAACTCACTGATGGGAGTGTCATCGACTGAATGTATATCATATGATATACACAAGTTGTAGCTGTACAACTCGGCTGATATAAGTTTACTGCTTTTCTATTACTAAGCATGTTGAATAAATTCTTTGCTTATGCTTATGTCATGTGACTTAAGAAACAAACTTTATTTCGTTAAGTAGTTTTGAATACACTGCCCTACTATTGTTTTCCAACAATCTTGAAGAAATTATAAGTGTATTGAAATGATGCTCTAAAACGCAGTCATTAATTTGGCTTTAAATTGTTAATTCGGTAAAAATGCAAGCCATGACGAACAAACCAGAAGCACATAAACCATGCTAAATGGTCAAACGGTTGTACTCGAGATCAAGAAATGACTTTCTTCAAATAAGGCAAATCTAGACGTTGTGGGGGGTACTAGCAATGCCAACGTGAATACATGAGTATCTACTCGATGTGAACTGCTAACTAGTCATGAATTGGTTGGTGTTTTGTCTAACACTCAAGAACTTGAGCGTGATAGTGTTGTAAAGCTATGGAGTGTTTTATCAAATCACCAATGGAAAGAACTATAAGAGTGTTAAATGTAGAAAGCGTTGATCTGTAATTTTGGATCGCATACTAGCTTTCAAGGGAATGCACCACATCTTAAATTGTTCTAAGTTCAGTGTCGTTAACAGAGTTCCATGAGGGTATGTCTGAAGCTTGTTAAATCTAGTTCACAACAAGTTGTGTTACCAATAGAGTATTTAAATCCTGCTGATTATGTTTGACTACCTGCTAAGCTATGAGTATGTTGTATGGAATATATCTACTTTGTAGCAAGGTATAATAGGTTGTTTTTAAATCTGGATTCCTAGAAATGCTCTATGGAAGAATGTGATTTAATACAACTTGAGAATGTACACAAGTGCTAAAGTGTGTTTTACTAAGAAGTAAGGAAGACTTGTATCGAGGTAGATAAGGTTTTCAAAGTTTCTATGAGTAAAGATCACACTAATTCTTGTGTATATCTGAACATGGTTCTAACCAGGACCAGAAGTGTTTATTTCCTTATTGGTGACGAGACTACAATATGTTACTTGCTAGATATGAAGCCTGTATGCATTCTGTCTAAAACCATAAGCCGAAAACCAATAAGTAAGTTTACTACTACTAAGGTCCGGAGATGAAGGAAAATGTGAGTCGAATTCCTATAGTGAACAATGTAACTCATGTAGCATTATTCTGACAGCATTCTCTCTCACTTACCTTCGACTATAGAAATAGCATAACCGGTTTGAATTCTGAGTTGTCGAACCACTCTTGCTTAGCTCCCCCATTCGTGCTCCTCACCCGAGGATCACTCACTCGATGCAGGCAAGATGGTTGGCCAGTAAAGGCCATGCCCTCTGATCAGCCAACTCATTTTATGCGCTGCTTGATATGATCCACATACTATACAGCCAGAATATGCTACAAAAGCATTTAGGAATAAAAAACTCCTCATGGAGGCCATGAGCTTCCATGAAGAGCCGAGGATGCTTGCAGGCTTTCCACTCGGATTTTCAGTCTGTCCCTCAACCGGGGAAGATCTAGTCGAACTGTCTGGACAAGCATGATATGATCGTCTGACTGTGAGTTTCGTGAGAGGGCTCTAGAAAGGCCTAAATTCTTCTTTTATTTTTTTGGTATGCCGCCCCGCGAGCAAGGAGCGAGTAATCCCACAGGTTGTTATGCCTAAAACCCTCTCCTACTCATTAGTTTATTTTTGCTAAGAAGAGAATAAAGAGAGAGAGCTCCCCGGCCCGCCTTTATCAAAACCCCGAAAAGAATCACTTTTTGCCACTAGGCTGTCACTCGCTCCCTAGCTACATTATAAAGGTATAGCATTCCATTTCTGCAGCCACGCCCGGTGCCACGAAAGGATTGAGAACTACGATGGGGTCGAAATGCATTTTGTTCTTTGTATTCAATAAGTATTGCATGACCGAATAATTCAAGGAAAAGCGCACTGCGGGGATGGTCATTTTAAGTAGATTGTCATAGGCTTGAATCGGCTAATCGCTATGGCATTCAATCCTATGTCAATATATGCATGTGAAAAGCGGCTAAGGGAAGGAAGGCTGAACGGCAAGAAAATCTCGTTCCCGGCACGACCGGCTTCAAGGAAAAAGAAAGCACCAGACTTAGAACGACCCGCCTTAAGGATTCGCGAATGAATGTCGAGCTGGGCCACCTCGAATGGCGTGAGCTGCATGCAGGGAGACCCGCACGTACGGATTAGAGGGGGATCTGGTCGAAAGACCGGCCGGCGCAACAAAAACAAACTAAACTATACTAAACTAAATAAAGTCACGAGGCATTCGGGAAGCGACTAGTCACTTCTGGCGAAGCTTCTAGAACGCCGACCACTACATAGAGAGATCCATATATCAGTCATGAGCTTTGTTATGGCTTGGCCCTTTTATGGGAGATATTGGGGCACAGACCCCTTTCCATGTTGTGAGAACTTTGAATATATCTAAATATATTCTAAAGAAAGTCTCTCTGAAATAAATGCGCACATCTCTGATGAATTCTGGAAACCAGGCCCAATATACTTTCAGATGTGGGGGTGATTAGCAAAAGAGCGCTAGTCTCCAACACAAAAGAAAGGAATTAGGTCATACGATGTTTGATAACAGAGTCTTGACTATTTGAAGACCAGTTATGCTATGACTATTATAGTTTGCTGGTAGCATATGGGTCGACACAGTAGTCAAACTTATTTGTGCTATTTTCTTAGCAAAGTTCTTTATACATTTGAAATACGTAACAATGATTTGTTTCTATCCCCTTCTATTCTTGTTCATGTGGAAAAGAACGTAGTGTGGGGGTTTGTCCTAGTAGTACCGGTTCGAATCTTGAGTCAGATGGACCTGAGAAACTAGGATTGTCAAGGGTGTTTGAAGGCGATTAGTCGCTTACCAATATCAAGGATGATCCTATAGCCTTCAAAGAATGATATAACTTCTTTTGCAGTCAAGGAGCGGAAGGCAGCTGTGAAAAGTGAGATGTACTGTAACACCTTTAATGGTACGTGGCCCTCTGCTCATCTCCTTCTCTGTTTTACTACTATTGGATGTGTTCGGATTTTTAAATCTGATGGGACCATAGTTAATGTATAAAAAGGTTTAATTGGTGGTTATAAAGTTTTAAAACAGAAATAAGGGATAGACCATTTTTACTATTGCAAGGGTCTATCTTGTGGTTTCTATTTTGAGGGGGAGTAACAAATATGTCTTGCACGTTAGAGGAAATAATACTGCATTTCTTGCCTACGTATAGGTAAATTTCTTGTTACAGTCTCTAACTTAGATATAATTGTACTAAGTCATTCTTGAATACTTAGTGAAGGATACGAGTAAGGTTCATATAATTCTTGGCTTCCTGTTGATTCAGTCAACTAGTGGTATAGACATTTCTCAATATATGGAGAGGGATATTCTATACTGTATAATTATAATGCCACCATAAATTCTTCTGAAACTTTGATCAAGAATGAAAGTGGAATGGCTATAGATAAACTTTATCTCAAAGCCAGTTATATTATTGATTTGATGAAACCATTGGTGAGTTTTTTTGGTAAGGATACCTATGTATCTTAAGGGCACAAGCATTACTGGACCAGTGTAACAGCGAACCCCTGCACAAGGGATTAAGTGATGAGCACTGATAAACCAAAAACTCTGGTACAATGGGTGTTCGAGATCTGGTGTGTTCATTCATCTCTTGTGGAGATACTACCTCCATGAAAATCTGTAACACAGATTTTGATAACTCAGTCTTTGAGAAGCCAAGTTATGAAAATTGATTACAAGTTAATCAATGAAATTGATTGTATGAGTTTGGTTCTCCAAAACGTCATACTGTAAGTCAATAAGTGCAATCTGTTGTGACGGTCAACCACAATTGCAAAGGAATGGTGTTTACCATTAGAACTTCCAAGATAGATTAATGTCTATAAGGGAATAAGTGTTTGACAGGCTAATCGACATTTAACCTTGTGAAAACAAAGGAAATATGTAAGGAAAAATGTTGCTTATTGGTTAATGAAAGGATTACGTTTGTCTTAAATAATTATAAATCCAGATTGGGGATGAGACTGAAAACCCATCAGTGATATAACTACGATAGCAATCCAACCTTCCAAGTGGAGATCCCACAGAAAAGGTTCAATGTGGTATTAACAAGTCGCAGGGGATATCAGAGCACCAAAAATAGACTGATACTTTGTATCTGAAGTCTGTCCCCTGTAATTCTAGAAGGTGTTGATATTGTAAGTACAGTAAGAGTTTTAACTCCGAATGGGGTCAAGTCTTTACAGACGAGATGCTAAGCAGTGCATCCCTGGAGACGCCCAACTAAGTGAATGTAGGTGTTTGGCCGCAACTAAGGAATGGGGTTATTCCTGAAAGCATTCATGAACAGGATTAGGACACAGGGCCTAACGTGTCAAACTTAAAGATCAACACAAAGCTAGTGGCTTGTTGTTACTAACAGACGCTGTCACAACCACGGGCTCAAATTCAAGGCTTTGTTCGATTTGACCCGGTGATAGCTGACGTTAGAAACTTAGGTAGTGGTTCAAACCGGGAGGTACCATTGCTGAAAGCAAGACACAGAAGCTTGAGTTCAAATCTATGGATTTGTGGGCGATTGTTGTAATTGACATTTAGGATGTTAATTTGTAACAACAAATTGTTCTAAAATATGAGTTCAATTACATATTAAATCCATAGATTAGATGGTGAGAGAAATAGAAGGATTACATTTGTCCCACATAGAAGTATGATGTGAAAGTGTGGAGTTTTGATAAGGATATAAGGTGCATGTGGGCTTGAGTATTTTTACACTCAAAGTTGTCCCACATTGAAAGTTTAAGAATACCTTAAACTCGTTATATTAAGTTCAATGTTCAATTTGTGTTTGAAGTGTTATGGAGATTAGAGCGAACATAGGGTTGCCCCACACGCGCGCTGCCGCCTGGCGCGGGCGTGGGCGTTAGGGCGAACGTCTCAGTTTCAGTATCTATCTCAAAAAAAATTGGTTTTTTATGGATTAAAACTGAAAATGGTTTTCAAATATTTAGTCAAAATTTAGTATTAATACTGTCTTTATTGTTGTTAAAAATCAGGTTTTATAACCTGAAATAAAACTGCTGGATTTTCAAAATTCATGGCTGATTTTGACTATTTTTATTATGTTTTAATTTTGTTATAAAAACCTACTTAATGGCCAATCATTATTGGCTTAATGGCCTTTTAAAGCCTGATTAATGCTTATAAAAGGCTGGGCATAACATATTTCAAACACACAACACCACTCACCAAATCCTCTCTCAATTGCTCTCTTCTCTCTTGGGGTTTTCTCTAAAAATCCGAGTGTTTTTGCTCCTTAAAATCCAAGCTTCGAGCTCAAGTTTTCGTAAAGCCTACTGAGTGTTGCTTCGAGATGTTCTACGGTAAAGTGCATACTGATAGAAGGGAACTGTCTTATCCTGGAAGAGATTGCGCAATACCCGGTGCACAATCGAATGGGGCGTATAATTTCGTCAAGGCAAACAAAAATTCTTTCTATGATTCGGTTCAGTTATGTATATGGCATCATCCTCTTCAAAGTCCACTAACAACTCGGATGAACACTACAGTAGTCTCATTTCAGAATTGCAACGACAATTGCATGACCAACACGATGTGATGGAAGAACTCTGGAATGACCTCTCTCTTCAGACTTACTATTATCATTGGTCTGAAAGGAGAGCCAATGAGTTAGAAGAGAAGAACTCCAAAGTCGAGCAAAAGGTCGAGTTTTACAAGACCAGACACAAGAAGGAGATTGATCAACTCAATCAAGAAAACAACAGACTTCAAGAAGAATATTTCCAAACTTTGGTGGGATACAGAGCACTTGAAGGTTGAGCACGAAGATGAGGTTGATCAACTCAAAGAAGTAAATCTTCAACTTCAAAGTGAAGTACTTGCATTGAGAGAACAACTGGACTAGTACGTACACTTGCATGCCGAGGAACCATAGGAAGATCCAGAGGAGTTTCCAATGGAGGTTCCTGATGAGGATGATGAACTCACTGACGGGAGTGTCATCGACTGAATGTATATCATATGATATACACAAGTCGTAGTTGCACCCCGCTTTTCTATTACTAAGCATGTCGAATTAAATCTTTGTTTATGCTTATGTTATGTGACTTAAGAAATAAACTTTATTTCATTAAGTCGTTTTCAATACACTTCCCTACTATTGTTTTCCAACACATTTTAGTTTAAGTCTTAGTGATTTATATATTAATGTTAATAATTTTTATTACAACAAGCAAAGAAAATAACAAGAGAAGAGATGCAAGCCACACAGGAAACTTCATCTACAAATGTTCTTGTAAGTCTTATGAATCCAAATTCTTCTTTTAATCATACAACAATTGTAGCACCCCCTACGCCACTACATTTATTACCACTAATTATACACCCTTCTTAACTATGACCTGTCTTATAAGAGATTTTCATTTAAAACGAATAAGATAAATTCTATTTTTGTCAATATTATATATATATAGATAGATATGTCTAAATTAACTATAAACATCGTCAAAAGTTTATATTTACTATGCCACATATATGCTCATATATATACCTCCAAAAAGAGAACAGTCTCATGTTGTTACAGAATTTCAAACGCAACCCGACAAAAGATTAGATGATTAATAGTCACATAACCAAAACTCTTGGCTTCACATGTCACGGCTGACTCACCTAATAAGATTAATAGCACGACTCAAAGTCCGACGTGGCTAGTATTTGTGACCTACCTCCTAAAAAATGTTGGCAAGGAATGAGCTGTCTACTCAATAAGTATAGCTAATTAACTTATATATATATATATACACACACATATGCAACAAGATAAATCTCATGCAACGACATCAACCAATGGATACTAGCCATGCAATCACAATTAATTCAGGAAATAACACATACCAACAATCATATCAATCCACAACATAATACTTGACGTTATCATTTAATTTCTCAGGGTGTTGCTCACCCAAGCTGGAGTGCATCACTCAATGGTCTTTGCCGACTATCACCATCTCAATCATAATATCATTTTTTTTCACGATTTTCACACAACACACAGCTTGTATGATACCCCATCATCAATGATACCACATGGCACACAGCTCGTCTGATATCCCATCATCAATCATACCACACAACACATAACTCGTATCATATGTCATGTCATCTTCATTGATCAATGACAACACACAACTTGGCATTAATCATATCATTATAAGCCATTGCAGTATGGGCCCCCCAGTTAGGTAAGTCATCTGTTTATCTCAATTCACAATATTCCTATCAATAACTCCATCATTCAGTTTCTTTCGACAATCAATATCCCAACAATAACTTCATCATTTAATACCATTTAACAATAAAGTATAGTATCACACAATCATTCATTTGACTCGAACACCACAAGCATAGATAAACACATAATAACAATTTCACAAACCAAATAACGTAATTCAGACAGATAACTAATAATCCACAATCAGGTATAACAAACAATGAGTATATATATATATATATATATATATATATATAAATACTAGACACTGTGGCACGCAGTACCTGCGCGCATTTCTTTTAATAATATTTTTATTTTATTAAAGCTCATAATTTGCTCTTGTATATTAAAACTTCTTAGTGTCTTACAATCTCACGTATAAAAACTGTCCGATAATTTTTTCTAATGCGTTAATTAGCAATAAATATTTTACCCAAATTAAATTAAAAAAATGAAAAATTTCCTATTATCTGTTATTTCTATTTCAATCAACAATAAGCTTAAACAAAATGAGAGTAAATTTTATTTTTTTGAGTATATTAATTGCATGGAATTAATTTTTTTAAAAAAACCTTGATTGAGTAGTTAATTCAATATGAGTAGGGAAGTTGAAGGGCATTTTTGGTATTATAATAATTTGGTGTAGTGGTATCAAAACTACCACTTTGAGTCTATAAACCCTCTTCCCTTTATAATAGTATAGATAAATCTCCAAATACACATATCAATATATGTATATATAAATTCAATCAACTATACTTACCTCAAATCCAAAATGATTATGCAAGAAAAAGGAGTTGATCCACCCTCTACTTTATCTTCGCGTTCTAGTATAGGTTATAATATGTATAATCAATATAACGAGAATATCGTAAATTCTGAATAAAGTATTAAATAATATTCGTACTTTTTCCACCAATCTTTTAATATTTCATTTATATTGAAATTCAAACCTTCGTTCCTTTTTCGTCTAAATAACTAGACATTATAAGCTTTGCTGGTACATATCTAATTTATCAATTAACTCATAAGAGTTTATTTTATCAAACCCCTTATATTTTTATAATTATTGTTCTCAATAACATCCCTAAATTAATTATTACAAAAATCTCATATTCTTTCATAATAAATATAATATTTCTCAAATATAATTTGCTAATATTTCTCTAATATAATATTTCTAATATTTTCATTAATTTCTATCAATTCTTCACTATTATAATAATTAATTAAGCACTAGTATGTATAATTAATAATTTTTAATAAACTCGATTAGTTTGAGTAAAATTTTATAACAACGGGTAAATCTAGTAGATTAAATATATTGGCTATAATACCCCATTCTAATTAAATATTTACTCGATTATTAATTTATAAAAATACTCAAATTCATTAAATTTTCTGGTTAAATAATAAATCGGATAGTACAAATTATATTTAAATAAATGCACTAATCAAATAATATAACTATATAAATTAATAATAATTTTAAAACTAAATTCGTACCTCTCGGTTGCCAAAGTGTGAGTGTGTTCTCGTGTGTGTGTGTGTGTGTTTTTATGTGTTTGAGTGTGTGTGTGTGTGATGATTAAAAAGAATGGGCGCGGTAGCATCCATCATTATCCTCTAATTTTTTTCTTTTTTAAAAAATTTTTATTAAACCTTTTTCAAATTATCCATTATGCCCCTTCTAATTTTTTTAATTAATAGAATTTGCTCTCAGATATTTTATATAGTTCCAATTCACACTGTTCTGGTCTTAATATGATCAAAATTTAATTTATAATTTATTTACTAACTAACTAATTTATTATCTAATTATTCATTAATCTCATAATTATGTATAACACTTTGTGGATGTGGCCTAATTATTTACACAACTCGCATCGCCTTTTGGAAAATCAAACGCAAACACCAGAAATATCAATAATATTGACACAAATGACTCCTACTTTTTAGAAAATTACACCATTCTAGAAGCGCCAACATCATTAAACAAACTACCCTTACTTTTAGCTCCTAATGGTGATTCCTATAATAACACAAAAGATAGGGGATGATTTGTAGTAATAGACCATAGATCAGGGGGCTTAAATGTAATTATCCCTACTATTTAATGTGTTGTTTTTGTTGCAGTAAGGAGGATCACAAGGGCTCTATTCGAGCAGAGCTCACCTCCTCTAGCAGCTACATAATCCAACCAAGGTTTACATTCCATTCCTCACAAAAAGGAGACAGAAAGTTTGTCACCATTAGAAATTGGATAAATTACAGTGACACCCCTTGAGGTTAGAACAAAATATACAAACACCCCATATTTTTTGTAAAATTACAGCTACACCCCCTAAGATTATAATTGTAGTACAAATACACCACCTATTTCAAAGGCAAAATTTACACTAATACCCCCTAAAAAATATTACACTAACACCCCTCAGGAGGTGTAGCTGTAATTATGCAAAAGACATGGGGTGTTTGTGTAATCGGACCTAACTTCAGGGGCTGTTAATGTAATTCACCCTTAAAACTTTAGCCAAAGTTCTGTCTACAACAAAAAAACAGAAGGCTTCACAGGGAAAAATGATGTAGATGTGTAGATAGAATTTTATTTTTGTCTTGCACAATTAATGTAAATACTGCAGTTTTTGGCAAAAATATTGTGAGCTAAGTATTGACACACTTTGTGGGAGGGGTTTCCTAGCATTTGGAAATCTTTTGGGAAATATTTTGGGATAAAAACTACAATATTATTTTGGTAGATTTTTAATGAATTGTTGTGAAATCAATTTTATGTACAAGATTTTCTATGAATTTGCAAAGTCTTGATCTGCTATTTAGACCTTAAATTGAGTAAAAGAATATATGTTTGGGCGCCAAATTTTCCCTCCAAAATGCACCAAGACGTAGGTCAGACAATTATGTTCGCTTCAAAAAGTTTGAGTAAAGGCCACATGCCGTTCACGTGCAATCTCCTTCAATTTTTTAATGTATGAGTTGACTCAGGGCCAAAAGTATTAGATTTCTTAAAATTTGATACCTGAGTAGTCATCCCCATAAAGCTTAGGACCAAAAGTGCATACCCCTTATACTATGGGATTAAAAGTGCAATTTTTATACTGTGGGACTAAAAATGTAATTTTGCCTTCAATGCATATGCATAATCTAACTAGCAGTTGGGCACACTCGATGCATGTGCGGAATTAAAAACATCTATATATTTGTGAAAAAAGTGTTAAGCGCAATACTTTTTTTTAAAATCATAATAGTATCAAGAAGTAACTTTTTCTACAAATATATTCATAAGAACTAATAGAAGTTAAATTTTGATAGTTGTCATTTTTAAATGAAATTACACTTTTGCACATTTTTGTACATCAACATAATGCATACCAAGTTAATTTTTATAAGGCCCTCTCTCTTAATTAATAGTATACATATGGAATTTTACTGTTTAAAAGAAAATAAATAAAATGAATAGCTTATCAAATTTATTAAAATATTTTAACTTTGACAATACATTGGTAAAACTATTGATAAAATCAAGTGATTAAAGAGGTGATTATTTTTATGTAAAAAAAAAAAGTGTTATGAGGGTATTAAAGTCAAAATATATATTGACAAACCAAAGTTAGTTATTCTAATGCCCTCACATTTAATAAAGGGTAAATTAAATCCACCTCTCTCAAGATTTGATATAATTACAAATACTTACTCGTTGTTTTGAAAATTACAAATACCCACCTTATTTTAATATCCGTCTAACAACGAGACTATTTTGTTAGCCTCCATTTCCATCCAATTATATGTGGAACTGAGCAAAACGCCATTTGGGATTATGAGTTATAAATTTATATATTTTCTAAAGTTTTCTAAAATATTTTTATGAACTATATGCCCTATGGATTATTTACATTACTCACCCTCAGATTTTTTTTTTATACTTTTTCAAATATATATTTTTTTAAAAATCAGCAAGGGTAAAGTGTAATTTTCACATTTCCGTCTAGGGACTACATAATTATTCTCCATTTTGAGGGAGGGTATTTGTAATTTTTCAAACAACGATAAAGTATTTATAATTATGCCCAATTTTAGATGAGGTAGTTGTAATTTACCTTTTAACAAATAATGCTAGTAACAGTAGTACGCGGTTCCCACACACATACTTTTATTACATGCAATGCGAGATCCATATATTTTTTAAAATGATAAAAAAAATTAAATACACATCAATAACAATTTGGAACAAAACAACTTCTATAGATATCCATTCTTATAAAAGGTCCATACGAAATGAAAGAGAGAAAGAGTAAAGAACTAAAATGGTTTTTTTTTCATAAATTAAATTCTTTTACAAAAATGATCCAATTTGTAGTTGTACTTGCGTTGTGATGGATTCACCTCTCACCTACATAAATAAAAAAAAGAATTAGAAATACAATGTGTAATAATATTTTGTAAATATGTCAAAGTTATTGAACAATACTTTGAATTATGAGAGCGAAGATTGTAACTTTGAAAATTTTCCTTGAACACCACATTCTTACACGCCCTTACTGCCAATCATGAAACATTTTCTAACCAAAGCTTTTTGTTGTTTTTTCCAACCTCATTTAGTCATTTGTTGTTAATTTGGTTTGTAAAATAAACACTATTCCAAAATCATGAAAAATTATATCACGTCAAATAGTAGCATAAAATAAAAAATAGCACCATTAAAAATTGAAAAAGTTGCGATAGATATAGATCTTAAAATAAAACCAAAATTAATAATGCCATTTCTGTTGAATAATATATAAAAGCAAAAAATCAATGTAATTGGAGAATAGAAATTTTACTATCATGCATTAAATTTATCTTCCCATTAATTGGTGTAGACTACCAAAAACTAAGGAAAAAGTGATGATTTCATGAAATTTAATATACTTCACTTGCAAGTAAAGATTTTACAAAAGTAATGTTGGGAGAAATTGAGGGATATGGGAAATTGTGTATTATATACAGTCGAGGTAAGAGTTACACTCTTTATTTTTTAAGACAAGTATTTCCTTGCTTTTGTGCTAACAGAAACAACAATTTTTCTCCCAAGATATATTGACTTACAATCTCAAAGTAGCAACACTACAAACTTTGAGAAATAACAAATCAAATAATATTTTGGAACTCTCTTACTAAACTATACTTGCAGAATGCTTTTATTGCCTAAGAATGTTATGGTATGAAAATGAAGTGAATAGGTATCTATTTGTAGAAGTTGGAAATGTATCATTGAATGAACATGTCCAATCAGAAAAGATGTATATAAAGGGTCATGACTTTTTATCCGAATGGATGCATCATTTCACCCAAAGGACATACCATTTCACCTAAATGGACGCATCGTTTCAACCAAAAGACACACGTATTCAGTTTATTAGACACGATTGAATGATGATTGGGCGTCATCAATCATCATCCACGTGTTATGAGCTTGTTATGCGTCACACATCGTAACCAATCACTGGCCACAGTTTAATCCGATAGACATAAATTTATTAAATAAATTTATGCTTTAACTTATCATCACCATTTTCTAACAATCCCACACATGAGCGAAAATTAATGCTTATGAACATGCAGACACTTAAGAGAGTTTCAAACGAGAAGTCATTACATTGGGAAAGATAGTTGTGGCTTTGGACCTTCCTTCTCTAATATCTTTGGTTCTGATGGTTGAATCCATTTTGACCCTGGCCATTATCTTGGATTCATAAGTGTTTTACACTTGAAGCGACCAGTCTTCACACTTATATAGGTGATCTGTACTTGACTTAGTATATGAATCATTAAAAGCTTATAGCTTAACCTCTACCCTTTAGCACTAAATGTCATAGGAAGGGGAAGGAGTAAAACTCCAAGTAATTTTCACAATCTTTATAACTTAGTTGTCCCATTAAACCAAGATCTTGGGATCTCCAGTCAACAAGGTTAGGGTATCGCTATAAAAATTTAATCGTCGGGTTTTAATTCCATTCCCTTCGACAACCAATATACTTGATCTCTAAAAAGACCTTTTGTTAATGAATCAAGTAAATTATCATTTGACTTGATTTGGTCAATGGATATGATTCCACTAGAGATTTGTTTTCTTATGGTATAACATCTTTGACGTAAATGTCTAGACTACATTGAATTTTCAAAGTACAGTCTCAACATAATGAGACTATGATAACACAAGTCTATCGGACGTTTTAGAGATCTTAATCTCCACCATTACGTCAACTAAACTTTATGCCTTTCATATAAAAATATTTTGTCAAATACTTTCTTTGCAGAGATTGTTTTCCTTTATCAACATGTCATTTACATATAGACAGACTATAGCAAAGCAGTTGGAAGTGCCTTTAGACACATTTTTTTACACTCATTGACCTTGAAGTCATTTGATACATTGTTTATTAAATTTTCCATGTCATTTATTAGGGGATAGCGTAGCTCATATAATGACTTGAAAAGTCTACAAACCTTCTTTTATTGGCCAGGAATGTTCCATGCAAATATCTTGATCTAACTCACCATTTAAGAATGATGACTTAATGTCCATTTGTAATTTTCCTCTACGGATTCCCAAAAAACTTGAGTCTTAGTTGGGCTATATACTTTGTTCAATGTATCACATATGTCATTGAGGATGTAATTTCTGAATAAGAAATAACCATGTCTTTATGTATCCAAAACAACCATCTTTTGGGCATTAGTTTCTCCTTTAGAGATAACGGGGGCTCATTCACTTAAGAACCTTACTAGGTTCAAACGTAGTGAGGTAGAATGACATCTTTTGATGCCATCTTTAAAGTCGTTGTCGGAGATCTTGTTCGGCCTCTGCCTTGACCTGAAGTAGCAACAACCACTCAGAAACCATAAAACAAAGTAGCGAATAATTGTCTTAAACTTGTTGGGAGAAATTGAAGGATATGCGGGAATTGTGTATTATGAAGTCGAGGCAAGAGTTAGGCTCTTTATCTTTAAGACAATAATTGCCCCACTCTGGTGCTAATTGAAACGGCAATTTGCCTCCCAAGATACAACGACTTACAATATCAAATTAGCAGCACTACAAACAGCTTTGAGAAACGGCGAACCGAACAATATTTTGGAACTCTTTTACTAAATTATACTTGCAGAATGCTTTTATTGCCTAAGAATGCTATTGAATGAAATGAATGAAAATGAAGTGAATAGGGAGATCTATTTATAGCAGTTGGAAATGTATCATTGAATAGACATGTCCAATCAGAAAAGATGCCTTCAAAATGTTATGACTTTTCATTAGAATGGACGCATCATTTCTCCCAAAGGACATACCATTTCACCCAAATGGACGCATCATTTCAACTAAAGGACACACCTATTCGGTTGATTAGACACGGTCGGATGATGATTGAGCGCCATCAACGATCAACCACGTGTCACAACTTGTTATACGTCACACATTGTAACCAATCACTGGCCACGATTTGATCCGATAAACATAAATTTATTAAATAAATTTATTCTTTAACTTATCATTTACCATTTGCAAACAAGTAAATAATATGCACTCCTTTGTTAGCATAATATTGTTGCTAATAAAATAAAGGGGTTAATTACACTTAGATCCCCACTTAAAACCCGAAATTACACTTTCTCCCAAAGATATTTCAAAATTACACTTACACCCCTTTAAAAAATTCACCGTTTACACCTGACCCCCTTTTGTTAAGATTTTCACAAAAAGTGTTGACGTTAGCAAAAAAAAAAAAAAAATACATAAATTTTCAACTTTACTCCTCATTTAATATCCCTATGTAATAATTTTGTACTTATAAAGAAAAAAAGGTAATAATGTTAACCTCCATCTCTATATATACATTATATTTATCTCATTATAAGTACAGAAATATACATAAGAATCATAAATGTGGGCAAAATTGAAAATTTATGAACTTTTTTTTGCTGATGTAAATATTTTTCGTCCAAACTCTAATGGAAGAAGGTCATGTGTAAACAGGAAAAATTCAGAGGGGGTGTAAGTTTAATTTTGAATTTTTTTGGGGAAAGTGTAATTTTGCATTTTTAGAGGGGGTCTAAGTGTAATTAATCCTAAAACAAAATTAATTATCGTACCTATAAAAATATTTCAAACTTTCTCTACGTTTATCAAAGTTGATTGGCCAATGTAGGCCTGTCAATGGGTAGGGTAAGACCCTACCCAGGCCCAGACCCAAAGGAGGCCCATCAAAAATAATTTTATCCAGACCCTACCCAACTCATTGAATTCAACTCCAGACCCATGGGTCTGTAGACCCAATCAGACCCGGCTTACCAGGTCGGGTCCGACCCAGACCTGATTTTTTTTTAAAAAAAATTATAAAATTTCTATGTATAAGAAAAACAAATTTTTTCCCTCTAGATGATTTATTTAAAAAATTAGAAAATTCTAATCCAAATTCGAATTCAGTGAAAATCAATTAAAATATACTATGTGGGGAAACCTGATTATAATTGTATATTTATTTGTTTATAAATTATAATTGGCTTGATTTTGATCAAATTGCTTCTTTCTTTTTTGTGGGTTTTCAAAAAAATTATATTTTAAATTAGGCAAGTCAAAATGGTGTGAACTTAAAAAATCACGTCACATGGCAAGAGAAATACATACACTAAAAGTCTGAAAGCCAATGTTCCAGCCAGAAAAAAACAACACTTTCCTTCATTACATTCCTAACTTCCCCAAGAAAAACACCTTTTTCCACTTTCCTTACTAACTTTTCAAATCTTGAAAACTCATTTATGAATAACACAAGACAAAATTCAACAAATATATATAAAAAAAGGTAAAAAACCTAGAAATTTTGAAGTGTTATGAAATGGGATTTTTCTTGAGACAAGTAAGAAGATCTAAAAATATAATTGTTTCAGATCTTCTTACTTGTCTGAGGTGGGCGCACGGAGATCGTCTTACACAACCATCTACATACAACAACTACTTCTTACATACCCATTTACTTGTCTGAAGCAAGATCTGAAACAAATACTCGAGGTGGAAGCGACGACGGAGGCGGTGGAAGCAACGACGGAGGTGGGGAAAGCGAGGACGGAAGTGGGCAAACGCAAGGACGGAGCGGGAAAAGCGAGGACGGAGGCGGCGAACACTATGACGGAAGCGGCAAACGCGAGGACGGAGGTGGCGAACACTATGACGGAAGCGGCGTACGCGATGCTGGTTGCCCCCATTTTAAAAAATACGGGGAGATAACTTGATTCATTTTAAAAAATACAAGGACGTAAATTACTATTTTATTTTTCTATAGGGGGTAATTTGCTCATTTGCAATATTACAGGGGATTGCTTGCATTTTTCCCGAAAAAAACTTGCATGAAGGTCAAGTTTGAAATCATCAAGTGCAAGATCACATAATTAGTCATTCAACTCCACCAAACTGCTTTGCTTCGGATGTCAACCTGTTTTGGAGAAATGCCAAAGTCCAAGGATTATCGGTACCACCATCATTTCTCATCCCCAACTTCACTCGCAATATGGTGTGTTTCGTCATTCAACTAATTTCAATATTGACTCTAGATGTTTGTATATATACATTTGACTATGGGTTTATGGGTTTTTTTTGTTTTAATTAAAAGCGATGAGTTTTATTAATTAAAAGTAAAGTGATTATATTGAGTCATGTTGGTTATCAATATCGAATAGAGATAATTACAAATAATCAAATCAATAATATCACATAAATTAACACCTAGCTATTACAACCGCAAATCGTACCTACTATACAGTAGAAATAATATCAACCCATGCAGGGGTTCGAACCCATGACCTATAGGATCATGGAGCCCCAGCTTCGCCAACTAAGTTAGGCCTTCTCGACGAGTTTATGGGTTTTCAAAATTGAAATGGTTCATGGGGGCTCCATCACAATAGTGAGAGTGGAGAAAAATTTCAAAGAAGAAAGTAGGGACGTGTTAGAGAGAAAAGAAAATTGGCGTAACATGGTGTAAGATGCAGAAGTTAAAGATGGTGATTGAGATAATTAAGGAGAAAATAATTTTAAAAATTCAATTAGACCCTTAGTTTTTCTTTAAATTTGACGGTGAGTATTAATGGTAAAATTGACATACAAATTTTTTGGTGCAATAGTATCCTACCCCCCGTAATAACTAGAAATTGTGGCATGCAATACATGTGTGTATATTTTTTTAATAATATTTTTATTTTATTCAAGCTCATATTTTATTCTTGTATTCTTAAAATTTATCATTGTCTTTCAATCTCACATATAAAACCTGTTTGATAATTTTTTTCTAATGTATTAATTATCAATGCAATAATTTACTCAAATTAAATTAAAAATTAAAACTTTGTAGAATATTTATTATATTGATAATGTTGATTATATATACATGCAACACAAATACTAATACGTTAATTCTATTTCAATTAACAATAAATTTAAACAAAATGGGAGTAAATTTAATTTTTTTAGTCCATGTAATTGCATGAAATAATTTTCTAAAGGAACTTAATTGAATAGTTAATTCAATTATATGGAGTTGGAAAGTTGAAGGGCATTTTTGGTATTATAAAAATTTGATGTAGTGGTATAAAAATTACCATTTTGTATCTATAAGACCCATTCTCTTTATAATAGTATAGATATAGAATAGATAAACAAATAGCCCTGTAACTTTGGGAGAAGGGGTGCCTCCTCACAAAGGAAGTCGCAGTGACCAGACCCTATTTCCTTAAATTTAATTTTTCATCAATAATTCTTTATTCTTACATATTTTAGTTAATTCATTTTATTAATTCAATTATTCATGATATTTATTTTTATTTACTTTAATAAATACAACACCATGTATAGGGCTCGTTTGGTTTGTGGTGATATAATTAGGCATGATGAGATTATGTTGAATTGGAAATGAAATGACCCAATCATCCATTATATGATGTTTGATTTGACATATTGTGTTGTGTGATATTTCATGTGATAATGCAATATTCCGTTTGATTGAAGGGATTACAAAATACTAATTAAATAAAAAAAGACCAATAAGGATATCTTTCTTGAAGTTATTTCCATTTTAATGTTGTAGTTTGTGAATAATAATTACAAAGATAAAAAGATATTGCCAATATTTATTGAAATACAATTTTTAAATATAAATTCTTGTGAAATATCTTTCTCCACATTCATATAAAGCAGAAGTTCAAAACAAATATTTAATAAAAAAACAAGAGAGCGAATATTAATCATTTTAAAGAATTTATAAAAGTATAGCGAAAATTCTACATTTTTAAATTTAATAACTAATTAAAACTAAAATATTTTCAAAAGTCCAAAAACAATTGAAGTAATATTTTTTTTAATTATATTTAATTATTAAATTATTATAATTTGAAGTATATTCTTTTACGCATGTATTTCACAAGTAGAGAAAAATAAAAAGTAAAAATATTGATTTTCACGAATGGGTGGAGAAAGTGGGAGGGAATTTAGATAACAACATTTTATAATCGCAAATGCAATAACCGGGGGGATGGTTTTGGAGAAAGGTTAATTGCATAAATAAAAGAATAATGTACAAACAATAGCCGATTAAGCTATATTACCTTACGTCCAGGCAATCGTCCAGATTTTATATAAAATAGATAATTGCCGGCTAAGTTGCAATTCATCACTAATAATTCTAAGCCTAATATGCTCCAGGATTAGTCTAGCAACCGTATTTGGTGGTCGTAATGTATTGTGGAACCTCCTCTGATTGCGTTCCATCCAAATATGATAGATAAAAGAAGTCAAAATAGTCCTATAATGTTTCCCTCTCTGTCTTCTGCTGGCTAGAGATACCTTCTGTTGCCATGGATACGGTGCCCAAGTGAACCCGATCTCCTCCTTCATTACCTGCAAGCATCTAAGAGCAAAAGGACATTGACAAAAAATATGATCGTGTGTATCTAAACGTTGATTTGTGCACAACACACAATTAAATTAAATTGGGCCGGATATTAATACTGAATTCTAATATCGTGAACTAAACATGTAATTATGCATGATAAGTCAACGAAGCAAGTCCATAGAGTATCTTTGATGGTTTTGATAAACCCTTAAATTGGGCCGGGCTCTACACTACCCCATGAATAGGCCCAGAAAGTGCATAGCACTTTAAAAGAATAATACAGTCCAATCGGCCATTGGCCTTTACAAAAACCCAAAACCTCCCAATTTCATTCACTTCACTCTCCGTTGCAACCCGCCTCTTCTCCCCCTTCTTCGCCTACACACACCCATAACTTGCATAGTTTCCACTTTCAAAAGCAGCAGCAGCAGCAGCAGTTGCAGCAGCCAAAAAAGAAGAAAAGGAGGCAAAAAGTAGTCTAAATCAGGAAATGGGAGGGAGAGGAAGGTCTCGTACTCAGAGAAAACACTTCAGGCAGAGCAGGGAGAACGTGTGGAAACGTCCCAAATCCGATGATTCTACTAATGCCGCGCCGGATGATGCCAACAGTGGCAGAGATCCAAGTTGGGAACCCTTTGCCACACAGAACCCCGCCTTCGATGAATATTACAAAGTAAGCGAGGAAAAGATGGAAAAGCGTTTTCTTTTCTCTCTCTCTCTCTCTATATATATATATATATTTTTCGTTTTGCGTATAGCTGTGATTGGTTCCGGATTGTGTGAATTTGTGTTCTAAAACTTGTTTAAGAGCAAGAAATTGTGTCGTGTGAAAAATGGAATGCGTTTAATTCGTTCTTTTTTTTTTCTTTTTTGGGTGTAACTTATGGGTTTGTTTCGAGTTGTGAGAATTTGTGTTTGAAATATATGTAGGAGCAGGAAATTGTGCCGGCTGAGGAGTGGGATACTTTCATTGAGTATCTCAGAAAACCGCTTCCTGCTGCTTTCAGAATTAATTCCAGGTTCGTGCTCACTTTTTTCTTCTTTTTTCACGTGGTGTAATTTTACATTTGCATATCCTTTTTAAGCTGGTCATATTGTTTTTATGTGATAGTTTTGGCTGGTTGAAATGCTTTCAGCAGAATGAATATGTGTAGTCTTTGGTTTAAGCTAGGTGGGAGGCATGGCACTGAAATGTGTTTTGCTTACTCAGGGAAAGTTGCAGTCATGGGGAGTAAGATTGGATTTTTAAGTTCTTTGAAATGAACATTAGAGTTTGAAAGTGCCACTGGATATGGATTAGTTGTATCTAGATCTTCTCTTTTATTGCATAACTTAATTTCTTGCTTTTCAGAAAATGAAAAATTGTTAATAATCAATGTGACAGTGCAAGAACCACTTATTGATTACAACTTCTGAGTGTCTGACCTCAAATAGATGTGAGATCATTCAGTTGATAACCCCAAAGAATTTGTGTGTTTGCCTTGTGGCGCAACAGAGAAGCTATGAAAACATAATGAAAAAAGCGGAAAATGGCCTTGGTATTGTAGATTCGAGTAGGATGAAGTAATACTTGATTTCTTTTAAAGTGAAGCTATAAAAGTGGTAGCTTGTTGTTGATGTTAGCATCTCATTAACAAGTTCTTGTTCTCTTGTATATGTACTCATTCACCGATATTGAGTGAAACTGCCTGCATAGTTTGAAACTCCTAGTCTTGAACAGCCCGTTTGAAGATTGGGATCCATCCTACCTCTCCTCCATTAAGTATCTGATAAACAGAATTTGCACAGTGAAGGAACCCCTCTTTAGACTCAGAGTCTGGAGAATTAGATGGTCTTCCTGAGCAGGCCTTCTATTTGGTAGGTAATATTGATGAAGCTACCGCAAAGGCTATGAACTTAGAAATGGGGAGCAATTCGAAGAAATGACCTTAAATCTTTGTGTACTGAACCCAATCCCCTTCTTTTCCGATTCAGAGTGGTATCCCAACAGTAGACATCTAGACAAAGTGGCCTTTAGTGCCTCATTTCACATAACATCTCTATTATGCATGTTGAACTCTCACCTGAGTTGATTCCACACCAAAAACCCACATAAGACACTTTAATCTGTTCAGCTGACCTCCCTTAATAGTATGATATTTCTAGCTAGTAACTTACCTATTACCTTTGTTGGGTTCTTGCCTTACCGAAATAGTTAGGGATAGCCAACTTGCCGAAACACTTAAAACCCCATATGAATATAGAGAACAATCTTTCAAATTAGTTAAGCCATTTCACACAATTGGTGTCAGATGATTGTGTTACAAGTCTCTTCCATGTTAATTGGCAAATTTCAAAATATTTTCCGAGCAGCTTTTGTCGTTGAACATGGTCCATCATACAGTTATATAATCTTATTGCAACTTTTGAATCCAAATCCAAGAAGTTTCCAGTTTTATGTCATACTTCTTTGTCATAGGAAATGACAAGTTTGGCAATCAAAGGGTACGAGAGAAACATGGCAACTCTTAGAAGTATTCTTTCACCCATAGATGGGAATTTGTTTCTACAGATGCTTCTGAAAAATTGAGGTTGAGATTGCATGAGTTCATCCAATGCCATGCTGCTTTAATATGCAGCTTGGTTCAACTTCATCCGAGGTCCATAAGTAAGGATGTTAGTTCTTTCTGTTTGGTGCTGAGCTTTTGCTGATTTCAATCACTGCAATCCGCAGACATTCATGAAACACTTGGGGTGGATAAGTTCAAGCCTGAAGGGCAGTGGAGAATTGAAGTTTTCCCTTCAGGTGGATCACTGGATTAAATCTGTAGTTAGATGATAATACATACCAAAAGGTTCCAAAAGATTATGGGTTAGCTATATGTATATTTTAGAGACCCTTCATTTTTCACTTGAAACCAAGATAATCCGATGGGTATGATCCCTTTACTTGTCAACATAGCTTAAAACAATAAACTTCCGTAACAAATCAACTGTTAGGCAGAAGCTGCAGGTTTTAGCTGATATATTTTGCGTCCTCTCTATGTGTATTGAACAGTTATGCAACTACATCTTGATAATAGTTCATGACATCTTCTTGATTTAGGAATTCGGTTTAAAATTCACATATTATCAGAAATCCTCCCTCTATTTTCTTCTATCAAGTAGGGAAAAGAATGAATACTTACTTTTTCTTCAGATTTAAATAACTTTTGAGTAATGTCGAATTTGTTTGAGGTCATATGCTCTCTCTTTATCCGATTTTGCAGTAGTCAGTTTTATGTGGATATTCGGTTGCAGTTGGAGAATGACTTTATGAAATCTCTTCAGGCAGAGGTAGATTGGTTACTTGTTCATAGTTCTTGAGTTATGCATACACTGAGGATTTGTGGAACATTAGCATACTTCCAGTATTACTTGGTCTTGTTATGACTTCAATTTATGCAGGATGCTGATGGAAGTGAAGTTGAGGCAATAAAACCGTTACTGTGGTACCCAGATAATCTAGCTTGGCAGTCAAATTTTTCGAGGAACCAGTTGCGCAAGAATCAAACCCTTGAGAGGTGAGTGATTTATTCACAACATGCTTTTATTCAGGGCTGTTGAAAGAATAAAATCATGTGAAGCTATTTTGTCTTTTGTTTGAGAGGTAGAACAGGAATCACGGCAGGGTCAGGAAGAAGGAAATTACTTCATTTAGTAACTGTATGAATTTTGTATGTATTGATAACTTTGACTATATTTGAGATAATGCGCTTATCTACAAGCACTAAGAAAAACGAAAGAAAGAAAGAGATGACAGGGGAATCTGCACTATTAGCCAACAATGAATAGCATGTTGATTGATAGATTGCTATAGTTTTCTTTTTAAATATAATATGAATATAATAAAACATAAGGGTGCATAATTTTAGGGAGCGGGCTATGCTCTTTTCATGTATTCTAGAACTGTACCTCATCACATGATATGTTACTGAAATGACCAAGATGAGAAGTTTGATATCAAGCAGTCGTGACATATGCACAAGTGGGTCCGGCAAATGTTGAAAAATTAGTGGCTTCTTTGTAATTGCTTCCTAAAACTTCTTCAAATTCTAGCATTATTTCAGTGATCACACCCATTGATTTTGATGCAAGTCGGTAGACAAGCAAAAGCACTTCTAACGTGTCGTGATTCTGTCGCATCTTGGTTTCGTCCTATACCCATGTAACCTTATGCATTAACATGCACAAGTTTTACCTCCCATTGGGAAAATCATACGTTGGATAATTAAATGGTTAGGAAGGTAGGTTTTAGAATCCTGAAATGATTTATATCCTTCATTTATGCAGTCGATTGTTTATCAACTAATAACTCAAGTTGAAGATGAAAATTCTGGCTAACAATATTACGGATAGATCCATATATTGTAGTGAAGAATCTCTATCAAATTTTCTTATCTTATGTTTTCTGGGAGATTTATTCTCCTAGCCTCTAGAAAGTTGTCCATTGCTATTGTTGTACAATTTTTTTCCTCTGGACTGAAGAAACACAAACCTTATGTTGAAAGTTTAGAAATAGTGAATGGCGCTCTATCTCTTGAGGGATGAGGACGTCTTTCAAGTTGTGATTTGAAGTTTCTATCCTAGAAAACGGTTGTGTAGCTTTAGATCATCTCTCATGGTTTACTATGCATGTTAACGCCTTCATTACTAAATTTAACACTGTTCACTTTCTAAGAAAGAGATGTGTAAGATGCTCTTTGTTGAGTTACAAGGGTACCATGTCTTTGATGCTGTCATTTGGCCAGTCTATGATTGTTCCTGTTTACATCATTTATATTCCCTTTCAGGTTTCATGAGTTCTTGAAGCTAGAAAACGAGATTGGGAACATCACAAGACAGGAAGCTGTTAGCATGGTGGGCCAATTTTCATATCATTTCAGTTCTCCTGTTAAATATCACTACCAATTGAAGGTTTTTATGTTCGATTGTGTGGATCACTCTGGTGTAGTGTTTATATAGTTATTTGCATTGTGATTCAGGTTCCTCCGTTGTTCCTTGATGTATGTCCAGATCATTTTGTTCTTGACAGTAAGTTACATAACTCTATTTATGAATCTTTTTATTTTCTCTTTTTCTTTTTGGTTTTTTCTAATAAAGATTGCTGCTATTTCAGCTCCTGTTACTTCGCGACAAACCATCATACATCCCCATTGAATATCTTATTCCAGATGTTTTGAATTTGCTATTTGTAATGCAGTGTGTGCGGCACCGGGTTCGAAAACATTTCAGTTACTGGAGATGATATACAAGTTGACAGAACCAGGAACTTTACCCAGCGGGATGGTACGGTTTTCACTTTCCCTCTTAGTTTCTGCTCATAGATATCAGCATTGAAGCAGCTGGTTTCAGCTTCAATTTGAACTTATTTCCCAACATCTTTCTTGTCATTTTTATGATACTTCCTTTTTGTTCTGAATCTTCTGATGGTAACCTATCCCATACCTGTGCTATAGGTGATTGCAAATGATCTCGATGTCCAAAGATGTAATCTTCTAATTCACCAAACAAAAAGAATGTGTACTGCCAACTTGATAGTCACAAATCATGAAGCACAACACTTCCCAAGCTGTCATTTACATAGGAATCAGCATGGGGATTCCCAGATTGGAAATATTAGAGAACCTAGTATTCGTCAGCTTCAGTTTGATCGTGTCTTGTGTGATGTCCCTTGTAGTGGTGATGGAACTTTACGCAAGGCTCCTGATATCTGGAGGAAGTGGTAATTTCTTTTAAAGGATCCTTTCGATTCTTTTGAAGTCTTCTTTTTCCACTTTTAGCCTGACATTATTAACCATCTCTTCTTCTTGTGCCCCTTTTCATTACAGGAATTCAGGCAATGGTAATGGTCTCCATGGCCTACAAGTTCAGATAGCAATGCGAGGTACCCGATTTCCCCAAATTGAATTTTCTATCTCTTACTTATGAGATTCAACTTGAAATATGGCAGTAGCTCATTTCTCATTTGAATCAGTCAGGGCAAATCAGCTTATGCTAGTGGTGGAGCTTTTACTGGTTTTTATGGTTAACAAACATTTCATGAACTCAGTAACCATATGGAATATATGTAATCAGTCGCTTATTTATTGCATATTATTTATTTGTTTACTATTATGGTAAAGTCAACTTTGTCTAGGTAAGCCTTTGGTGTGAATCCCTTCCACTTTATAATCCTGAAATCAAGTGCAAATGATGGGCACGTAAACCTTACCTCCAAAAGAAAACAGGTGCAAGAAACTTTTAGTCATCTTAAACAAATCAAAGCAACCTATTTCTTTATCTCTTAAAGCCAAACTCATAACTGGTTGCTGCATACTTAAACTGAGTCTTATAGCTGAACCACACTTGGCGGATTCTATGTTATATGCTGGTGCTTTGGATTGTCTTGTCTCTACTCTGGGTTATACCAGAAAAGCACCACCTCTTTCTGATATTCAGCACATCGTCATTTCAGGCTTAGCTTTGCTTAAAGTTGGTGGACGGATGGTCTATTCAACTTGCTCAATGAACCCAGTGGAGAATGAGGCTGTGGTTGCTGAGGTAGTTTATGAAAATTTTCAGGAAGAACTTTATGAGTTTGGGACTAATGCTGATTTTAAGTAGAACCATTCAATAATAATTTTTTTTTGCCTGGGGAAGACAAATGGCAAAAGATGGTGAGACAGTGAGAACGGATGCTCAATTTAATCGTTCCATTTGCTCACTTTTCCATTTGGAACTTCTTCTCGCAAACACTCATCCATCTTTCATAAGATCATATTAGTGTAGCATGTGCCGATATATCCATGCATGGGTTGCTACAGAGACTCTAAAATTTTTCGGTGGTGGGGTCTGTGCGTGTTGTATGTCTTCTCTGTCTTACATGCTTTTGTGTTCTCATGGTCCCTAAATGTCTTACTCAGGTTTTGCGAAGATGTGGAGAGTCAATTGAGCTCGTGGATGTTTCCACTGAGCTTCCGCATCTTGCTCGCAGGCCAGGTCTTAAGAAATGGAAGGTTTGTATATGATTATACTAGTCTACCAGTTGGTTCCCCTTTTCACTATTACAGCATATATAGGAAAGTGCAGTTCAGTGTTCGGTGATTGAAGTAGTCAAAACTTTATCTGACCCTTATTCATTCTCATTAATTTTTGGCATTCAGTTATATTTCTATTTGCTTGTGCAGGTTCGAGATAAAGGACAGTGGTGGGCATCTTACAAAGATGTCCCAAAATATCGAAGATCTGTAGTAACTCCAGGCATGTTTCCTTCTGGAAAATCACATGATGAGACATCTGAGCTTGATCATGAAACAGAACCCAGACAACTTTGTGAGAATGCTGATGACAATACTGAAAATGGGATCCCGGTGGTGGATGGTTCAGTAGCACCAACAAACAGTTTGGAGGCGGAAGTCTCGCCTCTACCTTTAGAACGTTGTATGAGGATAGTGCCTCATGATCAAAATTCTGGGGCTTTCTTTATTGCTGTTCTTCACAAGATCTCCTCCCTCCCTGGTGAGTTTCATCATCATTCTAGTTCAGGTGATTACTTAGCTAACCAGATGTTTGGTAACCATTGCGGTACGTTTCGTACATGGACTGATCATTCTAGTAGAACAGCATTCCTCCTGCGACGGCCTTCCACCTCCCATTGTTTGGCAACATAGATGTAATATTTTTCTATTGCTTTTTTGGGTTAGTCAAGTACACAGTAGGATTGGAATAAATTTTTTCCCTCTTATGATTGTTAGATCATTAGTTAATTTAGTTGTATTAACAACTATAAATCTTGGACAGATTTTAAATTTAAAAATTATGCACAAAAGTTAATACATAATTAGTATATTACTATTCATATATACGTCTATATACACTCACATAGTGTGTATACACACCTTAGGTATTTATATATGTATAAATAATATACAAAAATGTACATTGTATTTATATAGAAATACATAAATAATGTCTACTTGATTATATGTAAATTAATTATATAGACATTATCAATATTGTATACAATACTTGAATCTAGATATATTAGATGTATTATCTTATAAGTATTATTAATTCATACAATATGAATAATATATATGTATATAATAATGGGTTAATTACGCTTAGATCCCTTGTAAAAATACAAAATTACACTTTCAGCCAAAGAAGTTTTGAAATTACACTTACACCCCCTCCGAAAATTCTCTGTTTACACCTGATCCCCTTCCGTTAAAATTTGGACGGAAAATATTAACATCAACAAAAAAAAAAATTACATAAATTTTTAATTTTATCCCTTATTTAACAATTTTATGTATATATTTTTTTATTTATAAGGGGATACATGTAATGTATATATAGACAACAAGGTTATTATTACATTTTTTTCCCGTACAAGTACAAATTTATTACATCGTGATGTTAAATGAGGGGTGAAATTGAAATTTTATGTAATTTTTTTTGCTAACGAAAAACATTTTTTGTTAAAATCCTAACGAAAGGGGGTTAGGTGTCGCGAATTTTCAGAAGCGGTCTAAGTGTAAATTTAAACTTCTTTGGGGGGAAATGTAATTTTGCATTTTTAGAGGGGGTCTAAGTGTAATTAACCCTATAATATATATATGCATTGATACATATAGATGTTATTTTAGTCAATAAGGAGGTAATGGAATCATTTTGGGCAAAGGCGGGTGGGTACCTTCATCTTTTGGTTGACATTCTTACTTCATCCTATTTAAGCAGGAACAACTATTCCTCATAGTTGAGTGAGGAAGGAGTTTTCCCACTTTAGTGAGAATCCTTAATACTTAGACTCTTTATATCCACTTCTATTAGTCTTCAACAAACAAGAAATGGTATTATAGAAGTGGGTAAGACCTTTTCTAGAATCCCATTCTTTCTTTAGTATTTGCACCATTCTCACGTATGTCCGCAATACTGATATGCTCTACTTATTTAATTGGAATGATTATGTTGACACTGCATAGACTTGGGAATATTGCAAAATTATCCCTCAATTTTGGCTCTATGGTTGTTTTACATTATAGATTTTCCCTGGCCTTCTGATCCTTGGGGAGGAATTTGTAATGTAAAACATGACTGCATGATTGCAATCATTCTCAAAACTGAAGGACTTGTCTGAAAAATCTCTTAACCTCAAGGGGTGTCATGCAATTATCACTTTTGTGTTTATGAGCGCAAATCATTTCTGAATTACACTGTTTCGCTTGTTCTTCCTATATATATTCTGTGTTGTCCTGTAATTGCAATTTACCTGAAATATGTATGTATCTCAGCCCCTGCAGCCACTGAGAAGAAACCCAGAAATCCTTCTAAGGAAACGGATACTAGCAGCACTCAACCTCAAGAACTGATGGATAAAGTGAAAGAGGACTCAACTGGGGACGATATCAATTTAAGTGGTGAGAAAGATACCCAAATTTCTGAGGCAAATCCAGATGGCGATTTACTTGATACTGAAATGGGAGAAGTTTCATTGGATGCTAACCAGAACAAGGTAAACGAAGAAAATGAAAAAGAGGAAACTCGACCTTCACCTGATGCCAAAGATGATGCCAAAATGGTTGCTGGAAAAAGGAAGCTGCAAATCCAAGGGAGATGGAAGGGAGTAGACCCTGTTATCTTCTACAAGGATGAAGCTGTTGTGGGCAGGATAATGGAGTTTTATGGAATCAAGGAATCCTTGCCATTCAAAGGTCATCTTATTACAAGAAACAATGATATGAACCATGTCAAGAGAATTTACTACATATCAAATTCTGTGAAGGAAGTTCTTGAATTGAACTTCCTAGCAGGCCAGCAGCTTAAGATAGCTTCTGTGGGACTAAAGATGTTTGTAAGTTATTTTTTATGTTTGCTTCTTTTGCCATATACATTCTTTTCTAAGGATTATAACCAAAAAGCATGCTCATAATATCCACTCACTGTAAGAGAACAGTTGATCTTTTGCAACTGTTTGAAGTATTTAAGTGTGCAAGCTAGTATGTTTACATTGATTATGCCTTCTGCTAAGTTGCTCCGCATCAAATAAACAAAAAGAAGATATCAAATGGCTCAATATGCATGATGACTTATCTTTCTCTTTATAATCTTTTCTATGTATAACTTCTATGATTCTCTTTTGATTTCAGGAACGGCAGACCTCAAAAGAGGGGGCATCCGCACCCTGTCTATTCCGAATTTCATCTGAAGGCTTGCCACTGATTCTTCCACATATAACCAAGCAAATCCTATATGCATCTGCAGTAGATTTCAAACATCTTTTGCAGTACAAAAGTATCAAATTTCCAGATTTTGTTGATCCCGACTTTGGACAGAAGGCTTCAGAACTAATGCTAGGTTGTTGTGTCATCGTACTGAAACGAGGTTCGTATGGTTTCTTATTCTAAATGATTGTGATCAAGCCATTTGGTGCCTGCTAGAGAAAATCCTTTTAACTTGATCATTCTGACTCTTTTTCATCTTCTGCAGAAGGCCAGGCCTCATCAGATTCTTGGGAAGATGTTATGCCTATTGCCATTGGGTGTTGGAGAGGTAGAACTAACATATCTGTGATGGTGACAGCGCTCGACTGCCAGGAACTGTTGGAAAGGGTGTCGACGCTTATGTTGACAAAGGAAGACTCGAAGCCAGATGGTAATAATCCCTCTATTCCAGAGGCTGGTGAAGAAGGAACAGTGAATGGTTCTGATATTAAAGAAGACGGCACAGAAATTGCACCGGTAACTCTTGATTGAAGCAATCGGTGTTTGAGATTGTATTGATGCTATTCGTAATTTGCAATTTTGGATAACTGATGTTCGTAATTTGCAATTCTGAAGAAACAAATTCCTACAGGGCATCATGGTCCTGGGACAGGAATCATGAGTAGGTGCTTTTACCAGGGAAGCTTACTAGGTAGCCCTTACAAGTAATAGTTGTAGTACACGAGTTAATAGGTACTGTTGCTAGGGAAGCTGGTACCTGTGTTCTCAGATACTACTAATTTTTTGCAGTTGTGATATGCGAGTTAATACCACCTATCAATGATTATTGAAAAATAGAAAGCACTAGATTTAATGAGGTTGGGCCAAAAAAGGCCTATGTTTTTGAATTCTACTAAATTTAAATTTAATATTACAAAGAAAGAGGAAAAACAAATGCAAAAGAATAACATGCAATTTGCTTTGATTTAGAGTGTCACAAGCCAAGATTGCTCTATATATAACTTGGTTCGAATTTAATTTTAGTACACTAATTATGTCAATTTTTAATTTTTTATATTATTTTGCACAATTGCTGTAATTAAGTACACCGGTCGCTGGAATATGCTTTTTTGGCCGCGAAAGAGCATGTGAGGTTTGGAGAATTTTTATCTCATGTGGCACAAACATATGATGTGACACTTGACTTGCAATATTTGTGATTTTTTTTATCCCATGTGGCATTAAATATGACTTGGTACTTGACATGGATATTTTTTTTATTTCATGTGCCACTAAAAATGACTTGGCACTTGAAGTGGATTATATTTTTATTCCATGTGGCAGTAAATATTTATAGATTATAAAAATTAATTATTATTTTATAAAAAATACATTAAAATTATAAAAAATATTTTTTATTTATAAAAGTATAGATAAAAGAATACATCAAATTTATTTTATGAAAAAAATATAGAATTATTTTTTTAGTTATAACATTATATTTATAACTTTCGTGACATGTCGTCCCTTCATGCATGTTATAGATAATCTTACACACTTTAAAAGGTATTAATAAATTAATATAAAATATATAACTTAAAATTATAGATAATTATAAATAATTATATTATCCCTGCATGCATGTAATAAAATTATTTAAATATATTATCGACACATAAAAATAAATAAACTAAAATTATAGATAATTA
Source organism: Sesamum alatum (assembly GCA_034509735.1). NCBI lineage: Eukaryota > Viridiplantae > Streptophyta > Magnoliopsida > Lamiales > Pedaliaceae > Sesamum > Sesamum alatum. The sequence goes on from JACGWO010000010.1 coordinate 15,504,845, forward strand.
TAAATAATTATTTATAAATACTTATAGAGTATAAAAATTGATTATTATTTTTTAATAAATACATAAATTTATTATTTTATAAATAATTATAGATTATATAAATAAAAAAATACATAAAATTATATATAACTATAAATGATTTTATTTTGTTATAAATAATTATTTATTTAATTATAAAATGAAAAATACATAAAATTTATTTTATAAAAAATAAATAATATAAATATATATATATATATATAATAATTCATATTTTATAAATTTTATTTATGACTATAAGTATTTTATGATATATAAATTAAAATAAAATTAAGATATAATATAAATTTTAAAAAAAAAATATATATTCCCTGACCCACCCAACCCACCCCCATCTCCCCCGTCCAATCCCCCGCCCCCACCCGCATCACCCCCACCGTCCAACCCCCCGCCCTAGCCACAGTAGGGGGCGTCGCCGCCCCCAATAGAGGGGGCGACCGCGCGTCGCCCCCTAGGTGCACTTGGCGACTTGCCGTCGCCCAGTGGTGTTAGGGAGGGGCGGCGTCGCCCCCTCCTATGGGAGATGGAGGGCGGCGCAGGTGGACGGAGGGGGGAGGGGGCATTGGGTGAGTAGGGATTTTTTTAATTTTTATTATTTCATTTTAGTTGTATATATACTTATATACAATTAATCATGTTGGAAGCAAGATTTAGTCACATCATCTGCCATTTGTAATTTTAATCAGATCACGGACACATAAGCAACACTTGACCACATCATCAGATTCCGGTCAATTTACCGGAAAATTGGAACAAAAACCCTCAGTTGGACTTAATTGAAACAAAATTACAATATAGTGTAAAAAATTAAAAATTGACATAATTAGTATACTAAAATTGAATTCGAGCCAAGTTAATGGATTAAATTTTGTTTTTCTCCCTATAATATTTCCTCTCAAACCCTTGGCTATAATTTCTCAAAGCCATTATCTATAAATCTCGACCTTGCTGAATTCTCATATTTTTCTCTCTAGGAATAATCTTGGTCGTGTCATCAAATTTAATCTCAGGTTTTGACAATATTGATAAAGTACATACAAGTTTGAAGTTTGACTGTAGTTAACTACCTTTTTCAACATGTCAATTGGACTCTTAGTGGTCCGAATTTATGGATTTTCATTCCATCTTCTACACAATCTCTGATATCGAATATCAATGTGTTTCGTACTTGCATAATAGACTTGGTTCTCTACAATTTGGATGTTATTTTGATTGTCACAATGTATTGTGACGTATTTATAATAAATATCCAGTTTACAAAGTAATTGTTGAAGGCAAATTGCTTCATTTACAACCTTCGTGATTGGCATATACTAAGCTTCTGTAGTAAACAAAGCAACTGTTGGCTGTAAAGTTGACTTTTAACTAATTGATGCTTTTGCAAGTGTAAACGCATGTCTAGTAATCGATCTCTATTTGTTTTAATCACTAACAAAGTTTAGTCAGAATACCCCAATGACATATTGCCTGTCTTCCGGCTCAAATGCCAATCTAAAACCAAAGTTTTTTAGATCCATTTCACATCTTGTCATTGTTTCTTTTCCAGGACCATGCATATACCTGCTCACCACCCCAACTGCATATGAAATGTCGAGCTTTCTACATACCATAGCACAAATCAAGCTACCAACAACATTTGACTAAGGTATTCTTGACATGTATTCTTGTTCTGCCTCATTTTTGATGACATAGATGCACTAGGTTCAAAATGAGGAGCAAGATGAGTACTAGCTACTTCAGTTTTGACTTTTCATTCATGACAAAATGTCTTAGCATTTTTTTCAAATATTGCTTCTGAGTTAAGCAAAGTCTGTTTAGTCCTCTATCGTAATGATTTTCACGCCAAAAATTTTCTTTGCTTCACCTAAATCTTTAATCTCAAACTCCCTTTTCATTTGAGTCTTCAACTTCTCAATTTCTATCGAACTCTTTGAAGCTATCAACATATCATCAACATAACGAAGAAGATATATAAATGATCTATCTTGTAGCTTGCACAAATACGCACAATGGTCGTATTTGCTTCTTGTGTATGTTTGCCCCATCATAAACTTGTTAAATCTCTGGTACCTGTCTTGGATATTGCTTCACCCATGCAATGGTTTTTCAAGTTTATAGACTAAATTTTCTTTTCCAACAATTTCCTCTTCCAAGTCTCCATGTAAAAACACAGATTTTACATCCAAATGAACTAGTTCCAAATCCAATTGTGCTACCAAAGCCAACAAAATTCTAATAGGTGAATGCATAACAACTGAGAAAATACCTCGTTATAGTCAATTTTCTCTTCCTAAAACGTAGCCTTTAGCCACCGATTTTATTTTGTAGGGAACATCACCTTTGTCAGCGGAATCCTTCTTTCTTTTCATATAGCCATCTGCACCCAATTACTTTCTTTCCTTCGAGTGACTATACTAGTCCCCATGTTTGATTCTTAAGAAGAGAACTTATTTCTTCGTTCATGGCAATCCTCCACTTATTTTCTTCTGAGCTTTGGATTGTCTCATTATAAATGGTAGATATGTTATCAGTTTTAGTTAAAGATACACAAAGCCACCAAATTAGCAAAACAAACAGGCATTCTGATAATCTTTTGTGGCTTGCTAGTTGCAATTGATTCATGTTGTTGTAGGATTCTTAGGTTTGGGCCTCCCCATCATTTGAATCACCTTCTATCATAGGAGTGTCATCAACAATTTTTTTTATGTACAAGAATTATAACTTTTTGAAACTCCACCTGTTCGGGAGTGCTACATAACTGCTCAACATCTACCTTCTTCAACATGGTAGATTCATCAAAGGTTACATCCTTATTGAAGATTATTTTCTTTGTCTCTGGGCAGCATAGGCGATAGCCTTTTATGCCCTAGTTGAATGCCCAGAGCCTTTTGTCTCTGAGCATCATAACTTATAGTAGGCTTCCAAAATCATTTTTCTAGTGGGATTTTTCCATTAATAGCAATAGACGGTAGACGATTGACGAAATGACGTGCATATGTTAGAAACTTAGTCCAAAATTTTCTACCCGACCCAACATTGGATAGCATACATTCAACTTTCTCCAACAAAGCTCAATGTTGTGGTGTAGATTTGACAGTGAACTGTTCGACAATGCTTCATTTTACAAACTTTCTCATTTGGATCACATTTGTATTTTCACCATTGTCTATAGGGAGACATTTGATTCTTTTGCCCGTATGAGTTTCCATCATATTTTTCCATCCGAGGAATACCTCTAACACTTTCTCCATTGTCTTTATTGTGTAAACCTATACTTTCCGAAAATAATCATCAATAACGGTGACATAATTATCCCTCCTAAAGAGCTTGTTTTTGGGGACCTCAGATATCAGAGTGAACATAATCCAAAATCTCTTGAGTATTATGGATTGTTGTTCCAAATTTTACCATTGTCTCATTCTCTTTGGTACAATGTGCTCATAGAAATCCAATTTGCAAGATCGTGCTCCTTTCAATAATTCTTGATTTATGAGCAGGTTCAAGGATTTTTTGCATGCCTTCCATATCCTGCCCTTCTGATTCTTGATCATCTATGGAAGTTGCTGGACCAATCCAATAGTTGTACTACCCAAATAGTGGTAAAGATCACCACATGTGCACCAGATAATCTTCATCACCCCATATTTTTCTCTCATTTCGAGCCCTTAAGGTTCCCACATAAATGAGATTTTTCATAAATTCCTGCACATATCGAGAACATGTTAAGGTTATACTTGATCCATCCCAATTCTGCAAGTGGACGGAAAAAACCAATTCCACAAGTGGTCAAGGAATATTATTTGGTGTGTAGAAAACTCCATTATTTAGCTCGTTAAAGTCAAAGAATCAGTCTTGATAAGGACACATGTGATGACTACATGTTGAATCCAATATCCAAATGTTAGAAGCCTTAGTTGACAAAGTAGCTAGTGGGAAATATAAGTATTCATCACATTTTTTTACATTTGATTATGGTATGGCCTTTCTTGGAAGATTTGCCCCTTTTTTATTTAATTTTGGGCTATCTTTCTTCCAGTGGCTTGTTTCATGCCAAAAGACACACTCATCTTTACTTGGTTTTATGTTTCGACTTGGATCTCCCCTTATTTTATTTAGACCAATTTTGAGAAGAAACCCTGATAACCAAAGCTTCTACATCTCCATTTGAATTTTCATATTTGTCTCTCTTTCGTAGTTCATAACTGTACAAGGCAACAGATACTTCATTACGAGATACAACATCCTTCCTGTGGAGTAGAGTGGTTTCAAGAAACTTTAGACTCCTCTTGAAGTGACCCCAACAACATTAAACCCAAATCTTCCAATTTGCAGATAATGGCTCATATCCCACACTGAAAAATTATGGCCAGGGCTGTGAACGAATCCCATTGCAAAGCAATCTTTGCTTATAGTTAAGCATCCCAAAGCAAAGCAATTTGTCTGTTATTTTTTGGCATTTGTTTTCTTCTTTCTTTGGAATACTTCACTTTATTGTTTTATTGTGAAATATAAATCTGGTAGTGTCTGAGGACGTATACATTTCATTGTCGAACCTTGTGAAATTTGGTGTTCTTTATTTTGTTGTTTATTTTCCAATAGTTATATGTAGGTGATATTAACTCTAGTACCACAACAATTGGTTTCAGAGCCTACTTTGTTCTTGTATGCTGTAGGGTCGTTGTTTAATCTAATCTTCCTCATCATAAAAGATTTTCTTGGGCTAATTTGGCGTTCGCTATGAGCTATTGAAAAATATTGGGAACTAAAATGGAGAACAACAAAAATGGTTCCATATCTGCCTTGTCGAAAACAACTCCATCATCTTTTTGGGCGAGAATTGTTGTGACAAATGCGATATTGCAGTGAATTTTTTTTATGGTTGCAGTCATCCAGTATGTGGCAAAGTGAAGTCCTAAATTCTCTATTTTAGCAATATCTAGAAATTTTCATTGAAAAAATAAAATTAGATGACATCGAGGAGAAAGATTGGAGGTCCATCAATCGAAAATTTGACAACAAAAATTTCAAGACATACTTCATTCAATTTTTTTTATTGATGGACTTCCAATCTTTCTCCTCAATGTCATCTGGTTTTAATTCTTCAATGGCAATATTTAGACCTTTATTGAAATAAAGCATCTAGAACTTCACTTTGCCAAATACCAGAATGACCGGTGCCATAAAAAACTTCCACCACAAAATTGTAAATGACCGGAATGACAATATCTAATGCTCTATTTTAGCAATATCTAGAAATTGTCAAATTGTCATTGAAAAATAAAACTAGATGACATCGAGGAGAAAGATTGGAGGTCCATCAATCGAAAAATTGACAACGAAAATTTCAGCCATATACTTCACTCAAATTTTTTATTGATGGACTTCCAATCTTTCTCCTCAATGCCATCTGGTTTTAGTTCTTCAATTGCAATATGTAGACCTTTGTTGAAATAAAGCATCTAGAACCATGGTTTAAAATTTTCATGCGTTTTCATTGAAACTATGGAAACGTTTCCCTTTTTGATGTTACGGAAACAAAAATACATGATAGTTTCGAAATTATCTAGTTTCCTTCGAAACACTTCATTTTTCTTAATTTTCCTTCGAAATCTTTAGAGTTTCTTAAGAAACTTTTTATTTTTCCTAATTTTTCAGCGAAATATTTATTTCATACTTTTAGCTACAAATATATAAATTCTTGTGTTATACATAAGTATTTTATTTAATAATAATAAATTTAATATTAAGCTAAATTAGTAATGTTATATGTATAAGTATCAACGTAATATAAATATCTTATAACACATAGTTAGACATAAATTAAATATTATATTATTATTTAGTTTCAATAGGAACTACATCAATTAATAACTCCTAATACAAAATTATACTATATAAAAATAATATTAATTAGCTAAATGATACAAAATTAAACTACATATATTTGAATTGAAAAAAAAGGTAATATTTTAAATTTATCTATGACTACTAGCAATAAATACATGCGTTGTACGTGAGTCATATGATTTGATTAAAATAAGAGTATAATTTTAAAATTTAATGATTAGATATAGAATATACTAATTATGAATTTACGATATAAAGAAATACAATACTCCAAATATTGATCAATTTGAAAATTTCTTTTAATATATAGAAAAATTAAAATAAATTGAAAATACTAAATATAAATAACTATATTATAACTTGATTTTTATTTAAATAGATGTTTCTATTAGTCTTTATCTTTTTTTTTGTTTGTTTTTTTAGCTTGATTGCTGGTAACGTTTTCTTTTACTTGATTTTAATAATTATTGAATCAATCGTTATGAAGATAAATAATAATACTTTTGTATGAAATATTTTCTTTGAACTTACGTCAAGTTGGACTCTCATATAAATTATTTAACAATTAAATCATAATATCATTTAATATTAAACAATCAATTTAATATTAAACAATCAATTAATAATTTTCTACCATTGCTCTTATTATTTTGAGATCTAAAATTTCAAAAAGATCTCGAGGTTCAAAATTTAAAATTTTTATAATGCTCTTTTTTCTCGAAAAGTATCTAACGAATTATGTTGTTAAGCAAAGATAAAAAAAGAATAAAAAATAAAATAAGCATAGTGTTGGCATCAAAATGATCGAATAAATTACCAATTAGAAGTCTAAATAAATTGACTGATAATTAGGTTCCAAATTAAAATTTATACTATATTTGGGTTTTACATATTTTTCAGATAATAAATTCGCAATAAATATATACTAAACTTGGGTTTTAAACGTCTTGACAGATTGATTCAAGATAAATACAAATAATTCTTTTATTCTGGATTGGTTAAGTGGGTCAAAACATGTTCAAGTACAACTCATTAGGAAACTGATGCATACCAATGCCCATAATTTTCAAGTTCAAGCTACCTAAGTCTGCTCATGCCTATGAAAAAAACCTACACACACAATAAGGCACCTCTTAAACGCGCACACACACACACACACACAAAAACCCACAATAGGACACACAAGCCAAAATCAGAAAAATAACACTTTTCTTCATGTAACTTAGGGTCTTCCCACTTTTGATCCCATTGATTACGGGATTCTCACTTTTGGTTCGGTAACTTCTAAAAAGTAGCACTTGTGGTCCAATGTCACCTCTCCGTTAGATTTTTTAACGGAAAACATTACGTGCTTAGCACGTGGTCGTTAGGGCCTTTATACTTTTGGTCCCATATGTTATGGGATTATCACTTTTGGTCCCATATGTTATGAAATTCTCACGTTTGGTCCCATAAATTTCAAAAAGTAATACTTTTGGTCCCATGCACTGAATGACCATGTAGCACTTTCCATTAAATATCTAATGGAAAGTGCCATTGGACCGAAAGTGCTACTTTTTAAAAGTTACAGGACCAAAAGTGAGACTCCCATAACAAGTGGGACCAAAAGTGGAAAGACCCTAAGTTATGGGATAAGAAATGCTATTTCCCTGCTAAATCCTAACAACTCAAGTCCTAAACAAGTGTAAAACTCTCGTTATGCAATTACGAATACTCTAGGTTTTTCTTGACATCAAAGGCTTAACACCATATTTCAAAGTAGCTCGTGATTTTCTCCCACAACATGACACACAATCCATGGATTTTTTGTATCTTTTTTGGGCAAATGCCATATTTAGTCCCTTAAGTTTGCGTTTAGAATCACTTTAGTCCCTCAAGTTTATTTTTTGACTTTAGCATCCTTAAAGTTTGGTTTTTCTTTCAGATTAGTCCCTCGGACCATTTTCCGGCGAAAAAATGGCGGGGTTTTGAATTTTTGAAGGGTAAAATGATCATTTAAGTTTCACTTTCTCACTTTAGTCCCTTAAGTTTGTAAATGTTTCAAATTAATCCTTTCTTAGTGTCTACATGTTGGAATTATCAGCAGATAATAAACTTTTCCATGTTCTTCACTCCACGCATTAATTGATTGCATTTTTATGATATAGCTTGTGTGTTTTCTTGTTTGTTTGTTGGCTTGCTGGAATTATTTAGTAATAAATACAATATTAAATCAATTGTTCAACATGACTTAATATGACAAAAACTTTTGAACACAATCTAACATAATACATAACCATCAAAACAAACCCCCAAGATACAGAAACATGTGCATAATATGCCAACCATGACAATACATAACTATTAAATAAACAGTCAAGATACAAAAACCTGTTCCAAGCATGCCAACCATGACAATACATAACAATCAAAACAAACGCTCAGGATACTGTGAACAGGTTTTTGTATCTTGACTGTTTATTTAATAGTTATGTATTCTCATGGTAGGCATATTATACACAGGTTTTTGTATCTTGAGGGTTTGTTTTGATGGTTATGTATTATGTTGGATTGTGTTGAGAAGCTTTTGTCATATTAGGTCATGTTGAACAATTGATTTAATATTGTATTTATTACTAAATAATTCCAGCAAGCCAACAAACAAACAAGAAAACGTCCAAACTATATCATAAAAGTGCAATCAATTAATGCGTGGAGTGAAGAACATGGAAAATATTATTATATGTTGATAATTCCAATAGGGACACTAAGAAAGGGTTAATTTGAAACTTTTATAAACTTAAGGGACTAAATTGAGAAAGTGAAACTGAAATTGTCCATTTTACCCTTCAAAAATTCAAAATCCAGCCATTTTTTCGCCGGAAAATGGTATGAGGGACCAATTTGAAACAAAAACTAAACTTTAAGGATGCTAAAGTCAAAAAATGAACTTGATGGACTAAAATGATTTTAAATGCAGACTTAAGGGATTAAATATGGCATTTGCCCATCTTTTTTTTTTTTTTTTTATAGAATTACTTTTTTATCTTTTCTAATTTCACAAGGGTAAATTGCATTTAAGCCAACCTTAAGTAGCAATATTATGTTATATATCTATTGAAAATTTCAACTACTTTTTCCTTTATTTCATTACCCTTTGAAAAGTGCGCAAAATTTTACTTAATCAACAAAAGGTCATTCTTCTCTACATTTCTCAGTGGACTTAATTTTTCAAATCTTGTTTTGATTTTACGATTATATTATTGATAGAGAATTTTTTTATTGTTGTATTTTTTCATAATTTTATATTTAACTATATCTACTAATTTTCTTATAGATTTTTCCTTAATAATTACATAAATTAAATTAATTTACAAAAATATGCAATTCAACTCAAAGTAAAAAAGAACTTAAACTAATTATGTATTAATCAAGATGCCCAAATAAATTCTTAAATGCTAATTTAGTTTATCTGGCTTCCTTCTTTATCCTTCATTTAATCGCTTATTTATTTATCTTAGTACTTGTCGATATTTATTTTGTCAATTATTTTCTCTTTTCCAGTTAATCTAATATTAATTTTCTTGTTCTCCATTCTATTAATTTTTTTCGTAGGATTTTCTTTTCCCATATGTTATGAATTGTCGCCCTAATAACTAATTTTCATTTATTATTAAAAATAGTCCTTGTGAAAAAGTATAAATGTTTTTTCACAATGGAAACAAACATTGGCCGGAATTCACACTTTAATTATTGTACAAATACGGTTAATTACACTTAGATCCCCTTTAAAAATACAAAATTATACTTTCCCCCCAAAAAGTTTCAAAATTACACTTACACCTTCTAAGAAATTTCACCGTTTACCACTGGCTCCCTTTCATTAGGATTTGGACTAAAAATGCAGACATTAGCAAAAATAATTATATAAATTTTCAATTTTATCCCTCATTTAACATTCTCATATAATAATTTTGTATTTGTAAGAGAAACATGTAATAGTGTTAACCTCACTTCATATTGTATATATTACATGTATCTCCTTATAAGTACAAAAATACACCTGAGAATGTTAAATGAGGGGCAAATTTGAAAATTTATGTAATTTGTTTAATAACGTCAATATTTTTCATCCAAACTCTAACGGAAGGGGGTTAGGTGTAAATAAAGAATTTTTGAAGGGGGTGTAAGTGTAATTTCAAAACTTCATTGGGGAAAGTATAATTTCCAATTTTTAGAAGGGGTCTAGTGTAATTAACCCTATAATATAATACAATACAATATAATAAAATAGTACTTAATTTTTTTTAATTATTGAAGTTTTAGCTTAATATTTACATATACAGTTCAATCAGAGTTTTTACCTTCAAATATTATCATATATAACCCAACAAATTAATTTTTAAAAAAACTTAAAGTCTATTCTAAAAAATTAGTTGAATCGAAATAGAAATTATCTTCTTATTTTATTTGCAATTATTGTAGCTAGTTAAATGTTGATTAAATGCATCACGATCATTAATTTTTGTTTCTCTTTTCTTTTACTACATATTAACTAATAAGTAATTCACCTATATATATTTATGCATATTATTGTACTATATATATATATATATAATACTATGGCTATTAGCATTATTATTCCCACCTATTTATCAGTCATACTTCTCTATATTTAAAATAATATTTCAGTAAAAGTAGCAATATACATTCATCTTTAGGAATATTTCATGCTATTTAATTTTTGTAATCGACTAAACTGCCCCTTGTTAAATTAAAAAAACAATCATAAAAGTGCAGTAAAAAATATAAACATTCCCATCACTCCAAGTTCTAGCAATGCAAGAAGCTAACCAAAAAAGGCACAATTTGTGGATAACAATAATCATATCTTCTATAGTTATATATATAAATTTATGTTGGTAATTTCTATCACAATTTTTAGAATTTGCAATTCTTATAATTGTCTATACTTTTGTAGTATATTTTTATGATTGTTACTAAAATTTAATAATTTAATAAGGGGTTGTTTAGTCATCACAAATATTAAAATATATGAAAAAAAAAATCATTATTATTCCAATGTACTGCACCACTGCGCATATACGGAGTTCAATTACGTCTGTCTTTTTACGTATTTAATCTTTATTAAGTGTAGATAAATATTAAAAAGTAAAATAAAATAAGAAGAGTAACAAGTATGATTGGCCAATTGTTCATTTAAATTTTAATACGTGTCAAGTTGATAATTCTTATATCTATGTCAATAACTTATTGAATGACCTAGAGGAAATCATATTTTTGGTCCCATATGTTAGGATCTTTTTCAACTTAATACCATTTATTATAATTTTCTCACATTGCATCCTATTAGTTGAAAATTTTCTCAATTTTAGTCCTCACGTGCATTTTCATCCAATAATTAACAAAAAAATGTATGGAAATGCACATGAGGCTGCTAACGACTCCATTAATTATTGGATGAAAAATGCATGTGAGGACTAAAATCAAGAAAGTTTTCAACTCAGGGATGCTATATGAGAAAATCATAGCAAAGGGACTAAATTGAAAAACAGTCTAACATATGGAACAAAAAATGCTATTTTTCCGATGACCTACTTAATAATTGTTTTGACGATATCTATTACAATCTTATTAATAACTATATTAATAAAATTATAACATGTAATATAAAAAATTAGAAAATCGCTTGAGTCATTCACACTTTTGATAATAGTATAGACAATGTTTATCAATGGTTGTGTGCCCATTTTTTCTTCTTTTCTTTTTTCAAAAATAAAAAACGGATATGTGTGGTGATGGTTTAGGAGTAGGATTTACACTTTTCAATATTTTCTTTACAATGAGCAATTTCTACTATACATTGTTGAAAATATCAAATCTTGCACACTGACATTTGTTCTATTATATTAGAGATGATTAAAAAATCATATAAGGTATCTAGTAATTATACCTCAAATGCTTAAATCACATTTTAGTCAATCTTACTATAAAAGTATTCACTTCACATGATTACTGATTTAAATGATTCTCATTTTTCTTTTAACCTATGTTACTTTCCAAAATATTTGCTTTACATGACAATTTAGTTAATTGATTTCATTTGTCATCTAACATATCTTAATATGTCAAGTGATCTAATTAATTCTCATTCATATCTATGCTAGAAAATTTCTCAACATCATTTTTTTAATTTTTATTAATTTTCAAGTTATTCCTTGTTATATCATAGGGGTATTTTTGATCTAGTAAGTATATTCTATCATGAATATAATATATTAAAAAAATTATATGCATAAATAGGTATAATGTGAAAAGTAATTAATAGGAATAAATATGGATAATGTGAATAGTAATTAATAAGAATAAATGTGTATTGTGAAAAGTAATTAATATGAATTGATAAGTATATTATTTTACTTTTTTATTCTTAAAAAATTAATATTACAAGGTTAATTTAGTCTAATAAAAAAAGAAAGAAACTTTTTTTATGATTCACACTTTTAAAAAAATTAATTAATATTACAAGGTTAATTTAGTCTAATCAAAAAAAGAAAGAAACTTTTTTTATGATTCACACTTTTAAAGATATATAGATATAGATAGATAGATATAGATATAGATTATGTATATTTCTTTAATTTTACGATTTTTCTATAGTGTTTCCAAAACGTTAACGAAAAGTTTCTAATATTTATAAACTCGAAACATTTGTTGGAAACGAAACTTTAATCCATATATAGAACTTCACTTTGCCAAATACTGGAATAACCAGTGCCATAAAAAACTTTCACCACAAATCTTGTATTTGTCACAACAGTTCTCGTCCAAAAAGATAATGGAGTTGTTGTCGATGAGGTAGATATGGAACCCTTTTTATAGCTCACAACAGACGCCAAATAGCCCAAGGAAATATCTTTTGAAGTGGAAGATCAAATTAAATTGCCACTATAAAGCATACTAAGAATAATCTTAGGCTCTGATATCGTTATACTAGAGTTAATACCACCTACTAAAAATCCCTTCATTCTCATACACTATTGAATTTATATTTTACTAAAAAACAATAAAGTAAAATATTACAAAAAGAAAAAAGAAAAGAAAAGAAATGCCTAACGAATATTAGGCAATTTGATTTGTTTTTAGATGCATAACCATAAGCCAAGATTGCCCTATATATAATAGATAGAGAATGAGTGGAAGTGGCACACTATGCTGGCGCGTGTATGATCAGATAGATTCGACACAAGTTTTATGACAAAAATCAATATATGATTAAAAGTGGAGCATGTGATGAGCATGAGTAAAACTGAAGAATAAACATGATAGTATATTAACGGTTAAAAGATGTCGTGGACTATTTGAAATAAATAAGTAAGTACATTGGTACAAAGATTTAATACTATAATTGATATTTTTGGTGTTGCGGTATCACAAAATGCTAAGGAGAAGTTTATTTCTTTATATATATACTAGCTGCTGTGGCACGCCGTCCCTGCGTGCATATAATAAATATTCTTTTGTATTTTAAAATATATTATTATTATAAATAAGAGCAAAATATAAACCATTACATCATATTAAAAAATAAAATAATAAAAAACTAATTTATCAATTAGTGAAACTTTGGAAGTTAAATAAGTTGGTTATATTATTGGTTGAAGGGCATTTTTGACCTCAAAAAAAATGGTGCAACGGTGTAAGTAACCGCCGTTTGTGAGTGTGGAGGGGGTTTTCTTTATATAATAGTATAGATATATATATTAGTATAGATATATTTTTTTCCCAAATTACACCACAATATATATATATATATATATAAAATATAGAGGTAATTTTAATATTGCCACTAATGTAGGCATTAAATTACAAGAACTTTACTTTTAATCTATCACAATGAAAAGTTTCATAGTTTTAATTGTGACAATTATTTTGTGAAAGTCGCACTAATAAAAATTAGTGATATTTTTTTTTAAAAAAAAATAATTGTTACTAAAAACAATTGGTGACATATGTATAGTGAGGTCTTAATGACCGTAAATAGTTTTTGTCAGTATATTTATGTTGTCTTAAAGTTATCACGAAGATGTATCACAAATAATTTATAGTGACAATTTTATTTACTATTTTGTCACATAACTATATAGTGATAAGATCAAAATTATAGGCACTTAATACATATTTCTGTGATGATTTTAAAATTATCACTTGATATTTTATCAATTTTTGCGTAGTCTTATTTTTTAAAATGAAGATAACGCTTGAAGCTTAGATTTTATTTCTAAGATTGTGTCGGGTAAGCTGGGAATCAAAATATGTTGTACTTGGATTGGATTATTTGAACCTAAAGATTTCAAATCTGTAATAACAAATTCGATTAAATTGCTTTTTTGGCCCACAAAGAAGGAGGATTTGCTTTTTTGGCCCATAATTTATGATTTTTTTGGTTCCAAAATTGTAAAAAGTTTGCAAAGTTAGTCCCGAAAGTCTTTTTTCTTAAGTCTTAACGGCAAGTGGCAAAGTCCGTTAACTTTCAACCATGGATTAAAGTTTCGTTTCCAATAAATGTTTCGAGTTTATAAATATTAGAAACTTTTCCGTAACGTTTCGGAAACGCTATAGAAAAATCGTAAAATTAAAGAAATATACATAATAGTCATAAAAAAATTTAAAATATTACCTTTCTTTTTCAGTTCAAATATATGTAGTTTAATTATGTATCATTTAGCCAATTAATATTATTTTTATGGAGTATAATTATGTATTAAGAGTTATTAATTGATATAGTTCCTACTGAAACTAAAGAATAATATAATATTTAATTTATGTCTAACTATGTGTTATAAAATATCTGTATTACGTTGATACTTATACATATAACATTACTAATTTAGCTTAATATTAAATTTGTTATTATTAAATAAAATACTTATGTATAACACAAGAATTTATATATTTGTAGCTAAAAGTATGAAATAAATCTTTCGCTGAAAAATTAGAAAAAATAAAAAATTTCTTAGGAAACTCTAAAGATTTCGAAGAAAAATTAAGAAAAATGAAGTGTCTCGAAGGAACTAGATAATTTCGAAACTATCATGTATTTCTGTTTCCGTAACATCGAAAAGGAAAATGTTTCCATAGTTTCGATGAAAATGCATGGAAATTTTAAACCATGCTTTCAAGTTTCAACTGCTAAATTACTTATTTGGTCCCACAAATGAGAGGGATTTGCTCTTTTGATCCCATGATTTACAGAACTTTTTTAGGTACCAAAATTGTTAAAAAAATTACAAAATTAATCCAAAACTTCATTTTCATCAATTTTTATCGTTTTTTATTAGTCACATAATGCGCACCAATATAGCCACTCTACACTGCGCAATCTTATTTTATTTTAATAATATTGTATATAGAAATACGTAGTGTAGATAGATTATCATTGATCAATAAATCAATGCACCAAACATATGAATTATTTTATTAAATCAACAATCACTAGATCTTCTATCCATTCATATTAAATAGAGTAATAATTAGTTTATTTATATTTATTATAATATAATTTGTGAATTGTAACGTAAATTACTATTTATATTTATAATACAGAATTACAGATAAACAAATAGTAATGTATGACCCACAACTATAAATGAAAAAATAGCAATGTGTTGATCATTTTTTTTTATCTTCCAATTATTAGCCCGTTAAAAATACCAAACAACGAGTAGTTTCAAATCATATACGAATATTTATTGCTCGGTCACGTAAAATTGTTCGCAAAAACGGATCTGCCGATCACATAACAACAATTTCTATTGGCTAAATGCATTGCTACTTTTTTATTTTATAGTTAGGATTGTACATTTTTTTTGTTTATCTGCATTATAAGTTTAAATAATAATTTATATTACAAATTATATTATAATAAATATAAATAATTAAATATTATTCTGTTTAATCATGAATAATAGAGTGATTGTTGATGTAAGAAAATAACTTGTATGTTGCGTGCATTGATTTATTGATTAATGATTAATCAATATGTACTAGCTATCTACATATCGTATTATTAACAGAAAAGTAAGGTTGAGTGGTGTAGAGTGGTTATGTTGGTGTGCATTTTGTAACTAACAGAAAATGACTTTTGCCGTAAAAAATTGACAAAAATGAAATTTTGGGATTAAATTTGCAAGTTTTCAAAGAGTTTTGTACAAAAAAGAAAAATTCCGCAGAGCAAAACCTCCTTTGTGGGACCAACAAAGCAATTTAGCCGTTGAGGGTTAACAGATTTTTTACACTTGCCATTAAAACTTAACCGAAAAAAGACTTTTGAGATTAATTTTGCAAATTTGTTAACAGTTTTGGGACAAAAAGAAAAAAACCTCGTCAATTATGGGACCAAAAACGCAACCCCCTCTCTTTTGTGGGGACAAAAAAAGCAATTTAGCCTGACAAATTCATCAAACTTGTCTGTATGAATTCATCAAATCCTTGAACTTTCATTAAACTATATTTTTGTGGCATCTATATTTATTTGTACTATTATAAAAAATAAAAAAAAAACCTTTTATCGTACCAACTTTTGAATACCCAAATTTACGTTTTAATTCATTTCTTTCCTTAAAACAAATTGGTCAAAACTCAACCCACCACTCTGCGTTTCTCGCTCACTTCTTTATATTTTTTGTTTTTTCCTCACAAATTTTCATATTTTTAGTACACCCATAATTACAATTATTTTTCCTCTATCAACTTATTCCACGTTTTTTTCTTCTCACTGATTTCTTTCTTTTTCATCCACTCACACAGCTATTATTTTTTTTTTACAAATTTCTTTTCTCTCTTCATGTCCCATCACAATTGTTTTTTATATGCTCGTGGAGGCCGTGTGTGACGATGATTAATATATATATATATATATGTATATATAAAAACAAGAGTTGATCAAAATCAAATTAATATTGATCAATACTAATTTTCAGTAATTTTGAATTTTATAATTATCAAGAAAAAATCTTATTGGTTAAAAATATCATATATTTTAAACATATTAAGTATTTATTTTATATTTATCTGAAATCTTATCTTCAAAATTACAAAAAAATTAGAATTTTGAAGATAAAATTTTGAATAAATACAAAATAAATACTTAATATATTTAAAATATATAATATTTTTAACCGATAAAACTTTTTCTTGATATTTAACAAATTCAAAGTTACCTAAACTTACCATTTGATCAACTATTGTTTGGCTGTCTATATATAGTTCCTTTCAAAGCCTTGGTCATAATTTCTCAATGTGGGACATGAGCTGTACTAGTGTAGATAAACTTGTACTCATTGTCTTAAAACTCAGTCCGAATCGGTCGGTTGGACTGATAAAATCGTGATTCAGTCCTTAAAACGTTCAGGTCCAACCCATAAAATCGAACTAGCTTCAAAATTATTTTATTTTTTTAAAATCGCTCGAACCGGAGGTTGAATCGGGAACTCGATCCCGAACCAAGTGAACTGGCCGGTTCATGAACTTTCTTAAAATTTTCAGAAATTGGTATAATTTGAAATTGAACCATGACATTCCGTACGAAAATTGAGGAAAAATAAAAAAACCAACATCGACAATTGAATAATTATTTAAACTAGTAATGAATACGTGCGTTGCACGTGAGTGACATGATTTGATTAAAATGAAAGTATAATTTTAAAATTTAAAGGTTAGATTTAAAATATATTAATTAATTCATGATATAAAGAAATGTAATTCTCTAAATATTGATCAATTTGATTTTTTTTATATATAGAAAAATTAAAACAAATTGAAAATACTAAATGTAAATAATTATATTATAACTTAATTGTTATCTATATCGACGTTTCTATTATTCTTTATCTTTTTTTTTCTTAACTTGATTACTGGTAACATCTTGTTCTTGCTTGGTTTAAATGATTAGTGAATCAATCGTTATGAAGATAAATAATATTTTTGTATGAAATATTTTTCTTTGAGCTTACTTCAAGTTTGACTCTCATATAAATTGTTTAGCAATTAAATCAGACTATTATTTAATGTTAAAGAATCAATTAATAATTTTCTACCATTGCTCTTATTATTTTGAGTCCTAAATTTCAAAAAGATCCCGAAGTTCAAAATAAAAGATTTTCATAGTGCTCTTTTTTTTTTTCTCGAAAAGAATCTAATTAATTATCTTGTTAAGCAAAGATATATATATATAATAATCATAGTGTTGACATCACAATTTTGAAATAAATTACTAATTAAAAGCCCAAATAAATTAACTAATAATTATATTTCAAATTAAAATTCATACTAAATTTGGGCTTTTTATATATTTTCGAGATAATAAATTCACAATATATTCATACGAAACTTAGGCGTTAAGCATCTTGACAGATTTATTCAAGATAACATACAAAATAATTATTTTATTTTGGATTGGTTAAGTGGGTCAAAACATGTTCAAGTACAATTCGTAAGGAGACTAATCTATATTAAAGCCCATAATTTTCAAGTTCAAGCTATGTAAGTCTTGCTCATACCTATAAAAAGGAACCTATACACACCTCTCAAAAAAAAAAAAAAAAAAAAAGAAAGAAAGAAAAGAAAACACACACAAACACACAACCCAAATCCTTTCCTAACAAATCAAGTCTTAAACAAGTCCAAAACTCTCTACATCTTCCAAAGTTATGCAGCCGTAAAGGTTCTATATCTTCCTTGTTATTAAAAGCTTGGTACAATATTTAAAGGTAGCTTGTGATTTTTTCCACAACATGACCACAAGCCAGGATTATTTTTATGTATCTTCTTTATTATAGAATTTTCTTTTTTAACTTTTCTAATTTCACAAGGGGTAAATTGCATTTAACCAAAACCTTAAGTAGCAACATTGTGTTGTATCTGTTGAAAATTTCAACTACTTTATTTTATTTTATTTTAT
Organism: Sesamum alatum; assembly: GCA_034509735.1. NCBI lineage: Eukaryota > Viridiplantae > Streptophyta > Magnoliopsida > Lamiales > Pedaliaceae > Sesamum > Sesamum alatum. Next base: position 15,523,692 of record JACGWO010000010.1, read on the forward strand.
TTGATCAACCTTTGAAAAAGTGTGCTAACATTTACTTAATTAACAGAAGGTCATTATTCTCTATTACTGTTCTAAGTGGACGACTTAATTTTTCAAATGTTCTTTTGGTTTCTGATAATATTATTGATAGTGAATTTTTTTCTTATTATTGTTTTTTTATAATTTTATATTTAACTACATCTACTAATTATACGTTTTTCCTTACAATTAAAAAAGTATAACTTAATGTACAAAAAAATGTAATTCAACTCAAAGTACAAAAGAATTTAAACTAATCTGTTTTAATCAAGATGCCCAAAAGAATGAAAAATCTTAAAATGCTAATTTAGTTATTTGACTCCCTTCTTTATCTTTTATTAAATCTTTTATTTATTTATCTTAGTACTTGACAACATTTATTGTTGTCAATTATTTTCTCCCTTTTTAATTAGTCTAGTATTGTTTTTCCTGTTGTGCATTCTGTTAATTTTTTCGTGGGGTTTTCTTTTCCTATACGTTATGGATTGTGACCTTAATAACTAATTATTATTTATTACTAAAAATAGTCCTTATGAAAAAGTATAAATATATTTTCACAAAGAAAACAAACATTGTCTGGATTCACGCTTTAACTATAGTATAATATAATACAATATAATATAATAAAATAGTACTTAATATTTATCGAAGTTCTAGCTTAATATTTACATATACAATTCATTTGAAGTTTTACCTTCAAATATTATCATATATAACCTAACAAAATAAAAATTTTAAAATATTTAAAGTCTATTCTGATAAATTAATTGAATTGAAATAATATTCAACTTCTTATTTTGTTTGCCGTTTTGTGGTTAGTTAAATGTTGATTAAATGCATCATGACTGGTTGATCTTTTTCTTTTACTACACAGTAATAAATAATTCACACACACATACACACACATATATATATATATATTTATGCATACCATTGTATTATATATTTTACTATGATTGTTAGTTTTATTATTCTCACTTATTTATTAATCATATTTTTCTATATTTAAAATAATACTTTGGTAAAAGGACCCATATATCTTCGGGAATAATTCATCCTATTTAACTTTTATACTCGACTCCAACTTCTATCAGTTCAAGAAACTACACTTAAAAAAAGACACACTTGTGGATAACAAAAATGCGATCTTCTATAGTTATAAATTTATGTTAGTAATTTCTATCACAATTGTTAGAATTTGAAATTATTATGATTGTCTATATTTTTTTTAATATTACTTTTATGGCTGTTTTTAAAATTTAACAGGGGTAATATTTACTGACCATTTGACTTTTCTTATTTTCATAAGGGAAATAACATTTTCAGTCCGTAACTTAGGTCCTTTCCATTTAATTTTGTCCATTGATTTTGGGATTATTACTTTCGGTCCCGTAAATATTAAAAAGTAGCAATTTTGGTTCCGTAACACATTTCCTTCTGGATATTCAAAAGAAAATACCATGTGGGCGTTAAGTGTATAATAGTACAACCGGACCAAATGTTACAACTTTTATGCGCCTTTTAAAGCATAAATAGTTATATATGTCTCGTTCGAACCTATAATTATATTAGTTAATTACTACTAATAAGATAAGGTTTTAAATTAAATTATTTATTATATTAGTATGTATATTCTTCTTCAATGTCAATGTCTTGGGGGTGCAGGGGGAGGGGGACATGGTATTTTTAGCCTATTAATATTAAAATAAAATCAATTAGTTAGCTCTTTTTTAAATTTTCAATAGCACTTCTAATTTAATCGGATTGATAATTTTTATTTTTAATTAAATTTTGATACTTATTCGTTATTCCATTTTAGAAGAAATTCCATTTTAATAAAATTGATCAATTTTATTCGTAGGTTATATTGTGTCTCTTTGTTATTGTTTAATTTTGCTATATTATGTCTCTATATGTAATATGTTTTCTTTTACTATATTTGAAGTATCGTTGATTTTTTAATTTATTGACACTAAATGATTACAAACTAATTATTTATTGACTATTACTATAAAAATATAATTTAATTGGACAATATTGCCAATATTTTGTATTATAAGATCCTAATGTTAATTATATTTCAGTATCAACTTTTAAATATTGTCAAAATATTACTTACATGCTTTATTAATTACCTTCTAAAATTTGAACTATTATTGTATAAAATTTTATTTTTTTGCCTTTATATTGCAATTTTTAATTCTATATGTTTTTAGTTTAACTTCTTAATCTTATTTTCATATGCACCGATTGGTATAATCTATTTCTTATTCAATAATATATTATATTACAACTTAATTTTTTATGTCACATTTGTTGTTGTAATACTTTAATACTATTAATTAATATAAAAAAATAATAGATGTAAAAGTAAAGCATTCAGAATTATCTAATACTAAAAAAATCAAGTACTAAGAAATCCACTCGATAGTTGAATTTTCACAAGCAATTTCAATTTAATAATATCATATCCATATATCAATTTTAATTTGTAATTAAATTTTGATATTTATTTATTTATTATTATTATTATTATTATTATTATATATTTAAGTTTAGATTAGTAATTTATATATTATCCATGTGTAGTTTATTTTAAATTTTTATCTGTCATGGTAAATTAAAACTTTCTTAATATAATTAAGATTTCTTCTAGCAAAGTAATTATGTTGAAATATTATTTGACATATTAATATTATTTTTTTAGTTGAATATGTTATTCATCCTCTAAGTAGTTTAGAGCAATTAAGACTCTTTAATATTTTCATATAGAATTTTATTTTTTCTATAACCAATTTTATAATATAATTTTCTATGAATATTATTAAAATTTAATGTTTGACATGTCTGTGTAATTAGGCTCATTCATGATTCACGATTAGAAGAAGGTTATTAAAATTCTGTGTAATTGGATTCATTCATGATTCATGATTTAGGTTTTTTATCCTAAATTTATATGGAGGAGGTATAGAATATTTAGAATTCTAAATTGTTAAAAAATCCAAATTCTATAATATAATAATTAATAATATTTAAATGAGGGTATATTTGTGTTTTGAAATGGGAACAAACAACTTGAGTATTCACACATTTATATAGATTTTATCTCCTATAATTACTTAAGTTTCTAATTAAATAATTAATAGAATAAAATTTATATATTATTTTAAAAATGGGGAATGCTAACTATTTATTGGCAATAAAATTTAGTTATAACTTAATTATAATGGTAAATAGTTTGTTATTTTTGTTATTTACGCAATTCTTCTATTATTATTCTTGCCCTAAATCTTTAATATACGTATTTTACTATTAAATTTTGTGATACTTTTAATTCTTATATGAACTTCAAAAAAATATTTTTATAGTTTTTATTATTTTAATATAATTTATATATTAAATTTTATTATAACATCACTAGTTCGGCTACGGTTCACCCAACGATTGAACCAGTGACCCTTGACCCATTCAATTTTTCAGTTCTATCATGTGTTTTTTTTTTTGACAGGAAATTGACATTATCATTAAAGAAGATTCAACCCAGTGTTATACAGACTCCATTGCCCCAGTTAGCTAGGAGACATCAATTACAGACGCTGCTGCATTTTATGGAACGAACAAGCAGAAAGGAAATTTTCCTGATACTTCCTACAGAACTGCACTATCGCCATAGGAGATGACTCGTGACCTTCGAACACCCGTCTGTTGCGGTGACCCGATATACCCCAAAGGAGCGTTAGAGCTACTGAAAACTGTTGTGGGGATGATCCTGCCGCTAAGTGACGTAACCATTCTTCCGTCGAACCCGGCCAAAAGGAAGAAACAGCCCAAGGAAAATCACTCAACGCCCAACACTGCCTAGCAAAGTCACACCGAAAAAAAAAAGTGTTCCTCGTCTTCCTGATCATGGTCACAGACGGGGCATTCTAAGTCTACTTGTATATGCCGACGCTGCAGATTCAACAGAACAGGGAGCGCTCCTTTACACAGACACCAACCAAAATGTTGAATCTTACCCGGAAGATGCGAATTCCACAAGAACCCCCAACCTGTTTTCTGAGTAACCTCCGAAGATTCAGCCAGCGATCCTTGCCGCCGAGAGAGTTCTCTAGTCGCCACCCAATAAGCACTTTTGACACTAAACTTACCTTTGGGAGAAAAAAGCCAGACGAGTCTATCCAGCCCTGAGTCACTGTTAATGGGGATGGACTAAATGGATTCTACATCAGCAGCACAAAATAAAGCGTTTAATTTAACCAAATCCCAAGCAAATCTATCGGGGAGAAACAAATCAGCAACCACCAAATCTGCCTTACCCGAACGTGCTTCCGAAATTGGTTGGAAATGAAACGGCCTCGGAACCCAAGGATGCCCCCAAACTCTAATATTGGACCCGCAACCGACTTGCCACCGGCACCCTGCTTTCAAGATAAATTGGGACGACATGATACTTCTCCATGTAGCAGAAGGCTTGAAGCCCATCGACGCATCAACGAAGGATGTTCTCGGGAAATAACGAGCTTTTAGAACACGTGTAAGAAGACTATCAGGAAACATTTGCAACCTCCACGCCTATTTGGCAAGTAAAGACAGGTTAAAACGCCGCAAATCCCGAAATCCAATTCCCCCATTCTGTTTGCTCTCACATAAACGAGACCAAGCCACCAAATGAACCCGTCGTTGCTTTGGTGCACTCCACCAAAAATTTGCAAAAGTTGATTGGATTTCTCGAATCAAACTATTAGGCAGGAGGAAACATTGCATTGCATAACTTGGGATAGCTTGTAATACTGCCTTAATTAGCACCTCCTTACCGGCACAGGATAATGTCTTTTCCGAGAGTCCCATCAGTCTGCCCCACAGGCGGCTCCGCAGACCCTGGAATACTTCAGGTTTCACTCGTCCAACTACCGACGGAAGCCCCAAGTATTTATCCAATTTCTGCACTACACATACATTTAATAAACCAGCCAGAAATTGCTGCTGTGTACTGACAATATTTGGACTACAAATCATCTCGGATTTAGCATAATTCACCTGTTGACCCAAGGCCTGTTCATAAAGAGCGAGAATGCCGCCTATCCTCATCACAGCGTCTTCCGTAGCTTTGGAGAAAATCATAGAATCGTCCGCAAAGAGAAGGTGGGACACTCTGGGAGCCCATCGAGCCACCGCAATACCTTGAATCACCGTATTTAATTCAGATTCTTGGATCAGAAGGCTGAATACTTCAGAATAAAGAATAAAGATGTACGGAGACAATGGATCACCTGTCTTAAACCCCGACTCGGCTGTAAGTAACCAAACTGTTCCCCATTTAACACGAATGAAAGGCTAAACGATCGCAGACACATCATAATCAGCCTAATAAAAGAGTCCGAAAACCCAAATCTGTATAAAACCGACTCCACAAAAGACCACTCAATTCGGTCATAAGCTTTACTCATGTCGAGTTTTAAAGCAAAATATCCTTTTCTCCCCTTTTTTTTAAGTTTCAAGTAGTGGTTGCATTCAAAGCCAAGTAAGACGTTATCAGAGATTAAACGACCACCGACAAAAGCGGACTGAGACGGAGAAACAACAGACTCCAAGCACTGTTTCAACCTATTTGCCAAGATCTTGGAAACAAGTTTATAAGCTACATTACAGAGACTTATAGGTCGGAAATGAGAGACATTTTTAGGACATTTAAGCTTCGGAATCAACACAATATTTGTATGATTAAATGAGGCCAGCATATAACCAGAATTTAAAATCTTGAGAACACAGTGTGTGAGATCTGTACCTACTAAGCTCCAAGTGCTGGAAAAAGAACGGAGGGAAGCCGTCGGGTCCTGGAGATGAAAGAGGTTCCATAGAGAATAGGGCCACCCGTACTTCATCCGCTTGGAAAGGTGCTGTTAGAGCACTGTTCTGTTCAGACGAGACTCTGCCTTGGACTCCCCTCAAAGCCGAACTTAAATCTGCTAGAGATGGCTCAGTAGAGGAAAAGATGTTGAGAAAATACTTAGTGATCTGCCGTTGTATCCCCTCCAAGTCTGAAACTCATGTCCCTTCTTCATTCCGCAAGCGCTGAACTCGATTTACTCTAGCCCGAGAGGAGGCTTGAGCATGGAAAAACCAGGTATTTCGGTCACCGACCGCCAACCAATGTTTTTTGGCCCGTTGGCGCCATTTCACTGTCGTATCCTTTAATAGACCTTCCAGCTCTTGACGTCAGGCCGAGAGTTCCTGATGTACTTCAGATGTCCATAGTCCCTCTCTAACTCGTTGATTCTGCGTCCAGCCACTTTTTCCGCTTTTGAGATCCCCGGAAGTGTTGGCTACTCGAAGCCTCAAGCAGTCCAGCACAAAGATTAAGCTTTGCAGAGAGCGGGCACTCACTATTCCCAACCTGCCAATGCTGCCACGCATCAGCAACAACTTCAGAACACTCTGCAACACGAGTCCATGATGCCTCAAATTTAAAAACAGGTTGTTGATTAGATTTTGGAGCAGACGCCTCGTTAGCTAAGAGGATCATGAGAACACTGTGGTCCGAATAAGCTGAAGGCTTATGCACAATCGAGTATGAGGGAAATAAACAGTGCCATGATAGATTGCCGACTGCGCGGTTGAGCCAACATCGGACCGTTGATGGGAATTGTCGTCTATTGCACCACGTAAATTCAAAGCCCTCAAAGCCCAGGTCATCTAATTGCACATCAAGAAGGACTTGACGAAAGTCCCGCATCTGCCATTCCGGTGTAGAGCACCGGTTGTCCTTCTTATGGGGGAACATGATTGCGTTGAAATCCCCACAACATAACCATGGCAACACTGGTTGCTGGCTAAGAGACCTCAACATATCCCAAGAACGATGGCGTAGCGAAGAGTCCGGTTTGCCATAAAATCCTGTGAACCTCCAACGTCTATTCTGCCAACATACAGAAACATCAATGTGGTAGAAGGAAAAACTCAGCAATGATACCTCAATATCTTTGCGCCAGAGCAGCATTAGTCCACCGCTTAGCCCCATCACATCCACCCCCACACCATTTAAATTCAATGATTCCTTCACCCTCTCTATCTTCCCAGCTTTGCATTTTGTTTCCGATAGAAAAACCAGTAGGGGATTGGATTCGCGAATAAGTTCGCGTAAATGCCGAATTGTCCCGGAGCCCCCAATCCCGTGACAATTCCATGCTAGGCAACTCATGGCGACCGGCGAAGGCGCACTGCAACCTCCGTCGAAGAAGAACCAGCAATCAAAGAGGAAGAATCAGAAGCTAGACGCTTCTGCGGATGCCCACTTGGACCACCAGTGAAAGAAAACGGCAGACGGCGCTTAGAGCTCGCCCGTCCACCACTGCCCCGACCACCACCTCTACCACGTCGACCACAAGCCCGCCGGCCGGACAACGTCGAATCGGATGTGCGTATCCCCTGAAAAACCCCCTCGGCTACAGGCGGAAATTCGACGCAAGGGGGACGTCGACCAACAGAGAAGAGAAACCCGCCGTCACACCGAGGGCCTGAGGTTCCGCCGCTGCTGGGGGTGAGTGGCTTTGTTGCGGCGACAGAGGCCGGTGACTCAGACCCCCTCCCCCAACTTCAGATGCAAGACAACCTGGGAAAGATTGAAGAAAGTCTCGATGGAAGACGGCTGAGAGGAACGTGGGCTTCACTACCTGAGATGGGTCGTTCCCCGTTTTAGGATAAGACGCAATTGGGCCAAAAGACGAGCCCACCGAGTCTGCAGATGGGGAGTGGGCCAGGTTGATATGGATTCCAGGCTGCTGCTTTAGACGCAGCCCAATACCTGAAGACGCCAAACAGTTAGGCCCAAACGAGCCCGAATCCTCGTCCAGCAACCGTTTACCCGTAATTGCCTTCTCCTTCCCGTGCTGCTCAACAAACCGATTCGGTTCCTCAAGCAACCGCTCCGGCCACGACGGCTCAGCCGCTGGAACGACCCCAACCGCTGCTTCAGGCCATGAAACAGTCCGCCGGAAATCTCCGAATATGTTAGCCCCGCGCCGTGCCAAGCCTAAACCTTCCGAACCCGAGGAACCTCGCCAAATATAGGTTGGCCGGACAACAACTGAAGTAGATCCTAAACGTCGGATAGGGCCGGAAGGCCGCATCCAAGCACCGTATGGAGTCGTAGCACCGGGATCCATGAAATGTTCTCGGAAACGGAGGTCACACAATGTGGCCCAGTTTACCGCATAAATAGCAAAAATTTGGAATACGCTCATACGAAAATCGCACCACCACCTCATGACCGCGTTCTGAGCGAAGACGGAGAGCACATTTTAGAGGAGACGCCACATTGATGTTGATCCTAATACGGATTGTTTCATACCAAGAGATGTACCTCGCAATGTCGTCGGAATCCAACCATGCCCCCAAACACTCACCAATATAACGCATTACGGAAATTGTGGAGAAATTTCCATTTTCCCTTCTCCCTTTTGTGGAAATACTCCCATTTTCTCGATTTTAGAAAATCTTTGATTTTTTCAGAAAACTTTTTATTTTCTTAACTTTGCAGCGAAACATTTATTGAAGTCACACAAAAATTTTATTTAATGTTAATCGATCTAATATTACGCTAAAATTTAGTAATGTTAAGTGCATATATCAATGTAATCGAGACATCTATAATAAAAAATAAATACTAGATTATTATTTAATTAGCAACTACATCAAATAATAACTATAAATATATAATTATAGCACATAAAAATAAATTATTTTAAATTGACATAAATGATAATTCAAATATATACTTTTGAACTAAAATAAGAAAGGTAATTTCTTTAAATGTTATTTTCATGATTATTTCATATCTTCCTTTAATTTTATAATTTTTCTATAATATTTTTGAAATATTTCCGAAAAATTTCTAATATTTTATTAATTCGAAACGTGTGTTAAAAACGAAACTTCAATCCATAATACGACTAAACAAATGAAGACATACCGGCAAAATGACTTAATTAAAAACAAATCTGAACTTAGTTTTATGCTGTTTTCTCATATCAAAACCAAATAATCAATTTACCTATCATGCAAATGCTGTAACATCATATAAATTTACAACTCAATACACCATAAACCCAAAAAAGGAAGTTACCACTTATTAACCTTAAAGAAAGAAATCAAGATCTACAACACATACTATTCTTCTCTGGGATTACTTGGGCTGGACCAGGAATGACGATCTTCTTGCCAGATAATGATGCGGGATTGCCGTTTGCTTGATCGTCACCAGCAACGAGGTTTCTCTTGTTCACAATGTTGAAAATCTCTGTCAACACGGTTACGAATGCCTCCTCCACATTTGTCGCTTCCAGTGCTGAGGTTTCTAAGAAGAAGAGTCCTTCCTTTTCAGCGAATTCCTTGGCATCCTCTGTAGGCACGGCTCTCTGCTCCTCAAGATCAGTTTTGTTCCCGATGAGAATTATTACAATGTTTTTGTCTGCATGAGCACGCAACTCTTCTAGCCAACGTGGGATGTGGTCAAAGGTTTGTCGTTTTGTTATGTCGTAAACCAACATAGCCCCCACAGCACCCCTGTAATATGCACTTGTAACAGCTCGGTATCTGTTCAAGAAACCAAGAGACGTTAGAGTGGCAAAAGTTCCAAATCTAGACATTACGCATGAGTCATCCAACAAGCCACTGGAATACAAAGGCAAAAAAAGTATAAAATTTTACAAAACCATAATCTAGGCAAAAGATCACTTGTTTGGAGTTGTTTCTAGATAGGTTTGGAAGGTTTAAGGAAAGTGAATTTAGGTTTTAGAAAGTTTGAATTGTGTATCAGGGATCGTGATGAATGCTAGGTATTGTTTTTGTAGAGATTTGAAAGCTATTGAAAACGGATGATAATATGTTTGGAATCATTTTAAAAGGGACAAAAGGTTACCGTAAATCAAATTATGTCTAATGGTCGAAAAAGTGTTTAAAATAGATAAAATATTTTTTTTTGAGACAAAAGTTACCATAAATATGAAATCAAGTCTTCATAGTAGGTGTTTTGTAACTTTTTACATATAAATAATATAGGAAGTGGGGGTAGGATAGGTTTTGGGTTGATTTTGGGTGCTTTCTATACGGGAGTTTGAGTCGATTTCAAACCAGTCAAAACCCTTAACTATCCATTTTGATCCGTTTTGAAAACTGGCCAAAAATGAAACCAAACAGAGGGGGAAGCCTGTTTAATAAGTTGGTCTTACACAATGGATAGTGAAATAGTACAGAGGATTCTTGTGGGACTACCTTAGAGGATGCCACTATAAAGTAAATCAACTCTACTTGAAAATATTCCACAAACTTTCAACTAATATTTCTCATAGACAATATGTTATAATGCACTATTGAATAAGGCAAATCAAATGCAGAAAAGAATAAGTTTGGGTATCGGAGCCTTCACAGTACTCAATTGTTAAATACAACAAAATACACCAAATTGTTAAGAAGCATAACTTTTTTGAACCAAAATTTGTAACAGAACAGAAGAAAATTAAGCTCAACACACCATGTTACGCCAGCAAAAAGTAATGGTCATTCGTTGATTATAAAGAGCATCCTAAAATAAGTGATTATGTATTCTAAGTCCTCCTAAGATCATTTATAATCATCTGTCTGATGCAGACATGGGATCCTAATGAGTATCAAGATTGCAAAAAACTGACCAAACAGTATATATCGCGGGATCGTGAACAATCCCATCTATTCATCCCAACCAAACAGACATCATCTTAGAAGAGTTTGGCTCCAGTAATCAACTGGGACTCATAAATGATACCAATGCATTTTGATTCTTCGTTTCAAACTCGAACTTGTACCGCCTCAGGTTCTAACCACTTGATCCTCACAGATCAAATCCTCCCTCCACTATTAACCATAAATCGATAACAAAACTACGAAGGCAGCCTTAGATATGCAAATAAAGATCAACTGCACCTCAAACAAACTAACATAGCTCTAGAGCCAAGAACTGAGGCTATCCAGTTGAGCTCCTTGGAAACCTAAAACAATCCCAATTCACAATCTTAAAATGAGACCAAAGCAAGAGAATCAGAGTTAGGCGTCTCAATTCCAACATCAATTCAAATTCTACAGCCTGAATCTTATGCAACTAAATACACTGGATTCCTTACTAAAACACAACCGAAACCAGCAAATCAACGGAGAAGCAGGCTAATCCAGCAAAGATCAGCTACAAATAGCTCTCAAGACGAATCCCATCATTTTTTTCCCACATCCAAACACTCATATCACAGGTATCATCTCAAGAAGCAAAAAAAGCGAACATGTAAACACACAAAGACAGCAATATTTACCTTTCTTGGCCAGCGGTGTCCCAGATCTGAGCTTTGACGGACTTGTGCTGTATAACCATAGTCCGTGTCTGGAACTCAACACCGATGGTAGCCTTTGAGTCCAAGCTGAACTCGTTGCGGGCAAAACGCGACAGTATTTGGGACTTGCCCACCGCCGAATCACCGATCAGCACCACCTTGAACACGTAGTCTACCTTCTGGCTCGCATCGCCATATCCTCCACTACTCGCCATTTCACTTCAAACCCAACAAAGAAAAGTCCTCCCTTTTTCCTCTGATGTGGAGAGAGAGAGAGAGAGAGAGAGAGAGAGAGAGAGAGGGGAAATCAGACAAGGAAACGGCGGCGAGAATGGAGGAGATGAGATTTTGGGCGAAAGTAACAGTCAAACTGAGGTCTTATTCTTCAATTAATTTATTGTTTGTTTATTGGCCGCGTCGTTGAATGTCATCATTGATTTTTTCGTGTATCTTTTCTCCTTTCCTCAAACGGAGAGAACACATCAACAGGCACGTTTAAACTTTAAATTTACCCCACCATCCCTCCATATTTAATATAATTACACGTGAATTTTATGTAATTTAAAAAATTTCACATTACACTCCTAATAATTTTCGGGTAAAAACCATTTTACACCATTGTGTTCCCAAAAAAAAATTAAAAAATCCCCCTATGATAGAAAAAATACTAAAAATTCCCCTATGTTCCTAAAAATGTGGCACACTGCCCCCTCATGCCTATTGAAGAGATTTTGACGCTTGTTAAGACAAAAATACCCTTTTTGACTCAAATGATTGTTGAATTGTGGTAAAAAAAAAATTAGGGCTATTTTCAGCATACGATTTGGGAGAGAAAATTGAGAGAGAACAAAACCCTAGATCGCGAACGCACAAAATCGCCAAATTCGTCCAATTATTTGAAGATTCAGGGTGCAAATCGTGTTTTGGAGGTGAATGTGGAGGTCTGGAGTTGAAGGAACGCAAAGAACTGAGGAATGACGGTATGATTCTTTACCTTTTGTTTACTTCAATTCGTTATTTTAGGTTCTGTTAAAAAGTTTTGTTTTGGTTGTTTGTTGTTATATGAATGTGCCATTGTAGAATATGTTTTGGCTACTTATAGAACGTAGTAATGGCAGACATGTGGGTCTGTTAGGTTTTTTTTTTACTGTTTTTCTTTAACTTTATGTTGTGGTTTTCATAGTTGTTTTGTCGAGAACTGTGTTAAATATTCATTTTGCTGATACTTGTGTTGGTGTGAATGTGGTCCCCTTACATTTAGGAGTTCTGCTGAGCTTTGTAGTTTACCCCCCCTGTGTTCATATATTCTGTTTTGGCTTTATGGTGTACTTCTTTTGCCGATTCATTTTTATCTTTATTTTTTGCTTAAATCTTTTGTGCAAAACTTTGAAAAACATACTATTGAGTTTTGGTTTGGAGGGAGCTTTGTATATAATCCTAAAGTGAGATATGTGGGGGGGGGGGGGGGGGGGAGAAAATACTTGTTTAAAGACATTGACCTTGATTAGATTGGGTTAAATGAATTAAACAGCATGTATGAAAAATGTGGGGGTAGAGAGTTTATTGTCAAATATTATTATAAGGTGCCCACACAATCACTAGATATGGGTTTGAAGCATATCAAGGATGAGTGTCCTGATATTTGTTTGGTGGACATGATGAATGCATATAGAGGATTGGATGTGCCAATTCGAATTTATGTAGGAGAAGAAGAGGGTGAGCCAATTCAAATTATTGATAGTCAAAGAAACTCAACAGGGTGAGGAGGGTGAAGGGGCGACTCAGCAGGGTGATGGGGTTGAGGGGGTGACTCAACACAATGAGGGGGGTGAGAGGGTGACTCAACAGGGTGAGGGGGTGCCTGAACCTGAGGCGGTGAGGGTGGAAGACATAGGCAAGGGGTGGGGGTTTGACACATTTGCTACAAATGAAGAATTTGGTGGTGGGAACATACCTACTGTAATCAATAAGGGGAAAAGAAAAACTTCTGAGTTGAATGAAGAAAATTGCTCAACATTTGATGACTCTTCAGATTCAGATTATCAACAGCCTGATAATGTTGATGAATCTTCTGAAGAGTATGATATGTTGGAGGATAATGAGGGCTTTAGTCAGGAAGATGTCCCTAAGACAAGGAAGATGAAAAAAACTATCCCTAGTTTCGTTGTTGCTGATGAAGACTGGAACAGTAATGTGAGTGGAGAGTCTGACCTTGAATCATTAGATGATGAAATTCCATATCATTCATTCTACAGTGATGAAACTGAACTTAGGGATATGAATTTGGTGGTAGGCATGAAGTTTGCTTCAGCATAGGTGTTTAGAGAGTTATTAAGGGATTGGTGCATCAGAAATGGTTATGACATTGAATATATCAGAATTGAAAATGCTATGATTACAGCAAAATGCAAAAAGAAGGTTGTAATTGAAGAATTCATGCTTCACCCATAATGAATAGCAAGACCTTCCAAATAAAGACAATTAAAGGAAATTATACTTATGCGAGGACATATGACAATAGTCTAAGGCTAAATACTTGGCTAAAAGAATTGAAGATGCCATCAGGGACAATCCAAACATTCATGTGGACCAATTGAAAAACACAATAATGAAGAAATGCAAAGTTAATGTAAGTAGGTGGAAGGTGATGAGGGCAAAAAAAGAGCTATTGATGCAATTAGAAGTGTTGATGCATTTCAATATCAAAAATTGAGGGACTATTGTGAAACTATAATGGCTAAGAACCCTAGCAGTAAAATCATTCTGAGAAGACAAGAAGGTTTAGATCCAGCTGTGTTTGATAGACTATATTACAGTCTAAATGCACTGAAACTTGGGGTTTTGGGGGGTTGCAGGCCTATCATAGTCCTTGATGGTTGCTTTTTAAAAACAGTTTATCAGGGGCAGTTGTTAGTTGCAGTTGAGAGAGATGGCAATGATAACATGATACCAATTGCATTTGCTGTTGTTCAAGTAGAGAATAGGGAGAATTGGTCTTGGTTCATTACTGAGTTGCTGGATGATATTGGGGGATTAGGGACAGATAGATGGTCTTTTATATCAGATAGGCACAAAGGATCGATTGAAGCTTTAAGGGAGTTAGCACCTGGAAGTGAACACATGTATTGCATCAGACACATGTATGAAGATTTCAAACAAAAATTCAAAGTTGTAGAGCTGAATGGGTACTTTTGGAAGGCTGCCTCTACAACAAACAAGCAAGAGTTCAGAACTTATATGAAGAAAATTGCAGAATTTGATCCAAAAAAGAGTGCAAATCAAGAGACAACAGTAGAATGGCTTAGTAAGATACCATCAAAACATTGGGTAAGGGCTTTCTTTTGAGTGAAGACAAAGTGTGACATCCTGGTAAACAATTTATGTGAGTCTTTTAACAATTACATTTTAGATGCCAGGGATAAGCCCATTATTACAATGTTGGAAAGGATCTGAACACAATTGATGACCCGTTTGCAAAAAAAGAGGATTGGTATGGAAAAATATGAACGGATAGTGTGTCCTAATGTGCTGAAGAAGATAAACAAGCAAGGGAAGCTTGCTAGACACTGCTTCAGCAGGTGGTGTGGGGAATCAGAGTTTGAAGTTGATCAATTTACCAAGAGATTTGTAGTTGATCTTGATAGAAAGACCTGCACATGTGGCATGTTTCAATTAACTGCCTATCCATGTTGTCACGCATATTCAGCAATAGCAGACATGAGGCATCATATTGAAGATTATATGGATGACTGCTACAAGAAGCCTGCATACTTGAAAGTCTATGAAAACATGATACATGGAGTCCCTGGGGAAGAAGAGTACATTCAGACAGGATGTGAGCCTTTGAATGCACCTAAATTCAAGAAGAAAAGAGGTAGACCAGTGAAACAGAGAAGAAAGGGCCCAAATGAGGTTGAATCTACAAGAAAATGCCTTACACACACTTGTAGTAGATGTTTGGAGGTTGGACACAACAAGCTTGCTTGTACCAAACAACCCAATCCCAAATCTAAACTGTTTAAGGTAATGTTTATTTTATTGAAATTCATGTTCATTATGTTGCAGTGTTTCTTTGCTTTTTCTACAGTCAAATGCTACAGAAACAGTTGGTGGAGGGTCTCAGTCCAATGCTTCAAAGGTGATAATATTATTTTTTTTTTATGGTGACAAATACTTATGTTTTATATAACATAATTTTTGTTTGTTTTTTTTTTTGTTTTTACTTTGTATACAGAGACAAAAACAACCCAAAAAAAGGGGTAAAAGCAACAATCAAGGGCCACCAGAAACTACAAATGCATCAGTTCCGGTTATCTATAACTACATCTAGTTTCCTTTTTTCCTAGCAATGCAGAAAATGACATTTTTTTTATTATTGTAGCACAATGTTACAACTGGAGGTGGAATGGGGAGACCCTCACAAGCAACAACTAGAGTTGCTGTTAGGCAAAGAAAGCCAACAATTCAACAAGTTTTGCAAAACATAAAGGCCAAGAAAAGAGCTTGGAAACCATGAAGTTCATTGCTTGGATTGTTTTTGGTCATAATTATACTGTGAATGTTTCAGTTTTTAGGTTGTAAAAGGCTGAATGTTTGTGCTGTGTGTTTTTGGGAGAATTTTTTATAACTGTTGGGTTAGTATGTTTTGAATGAATGTTAGGACAGTTTGTTGAATTTTTTTGGGAACTAAATGTTTATATCAGTTTCTTATAATGATTGCAGAAAAGTCTATGCCTAGTTTCTTGTAAAACAACACACTATGTCTAGTTTCTTGTAATGGTTATTCCCAATTACTACACAATTTCTATGTCTAGTTTTCTTAGCACATTCTTAGCACAAATTATTGTTGTTTCTATGTCCAGTTTTTGTAGCACAAATTATTTTCATTTTCTTTTGTCCATTTTTGTTTGCAGTACATATAATTACTTCAATAAAGTATAAAATACATGACTAACATAATTACATAATTACAGTACACAAAACATCTTACCATTCAATAAAGTTTAAAATACATGACTACATAACATTTTTCTACTTAAAAAAAAAAAAAACTAAAATCAACAAACATAGCAAAATGCCACTAATTACACACCAAAAATTAACATAATGACTTTTTTTTTTGGGGAGTGACATGTTGATCTTCCAACAGACATCATTGATACCACTTCTTCAAAATGGGTTCTTCAAAATTGTCCTCCATTCCAAAAAATTGCTGCTTAACAAATTCACAGAACTAAATGCCCCTGGAGCACCATTTGGAACCCAAATTGCTTTTCCTAGATCTGCCCATTGAAAGAAATTGCAACTATGGAACCTGCAACAATAATATAACTTACCACTTGAGGTTTTCTTAAAGATTCAACTCTACGCATCTCTGTCTTCACGTTGCAACAACAATGGGGTGTTTTTGGGTACCTCAAATCAAGTGATTGTTTACACTTTGCTTGGCCTTCATTTTTCGAGAATAAGAGGAAGACATTTGAGAGTGTTTTTTCACTGTATTCAGATTTGAGAAATGTAGAATGAAGAATGATTTCTAACATTACAGCAAAAACCTTTTATTTGTTGAAGGGGGCAAATTGGTCAACACACAGGGGAAAAACCAAGAACAACTCTCACTTTCCGCGCGTGAGAAACATTTCTGTCCCGGGGGGGGGGGGGAGAGGGTAAAATGCTACAGTTTTGGAAACACAGGGGGGTTTTTAAGTAGTTTTTCTATCACAGGGTTATTTTTTAATCTTTTTTGGGAACACAAGGGAGTGAAGTGGATTTTACCCAATAATTTTCTCCCAACAAATAATCTATTTGTTAATACTATTCATAAAATTTGTTGAAATTAATAAAAAAAATTGAATAAAAAAATGCATATTTATCCTTGATTGACTTACAGATTTATTGTAGGTCAAACAAATATTTACTTTACTAACAAAATTACTCTTATAAGGGTAAAAATATATCTCCTTACAAACATTAGTATGTGAAGATTTACAATGGTAGTTTGGTATAATATACTTGTCTAACCAGCAATAAATAATAAATAAGTTAAATGAGAGTAAATTTGGATTTTTCATTCAATTTGTAATATTGTAAATGAGCAAATTACCCCCTATAAGAAAAAACTAATAATTTACTTTCCCGTGTTCTTTAAATGGGGCAATTTACGTTCTTTAAAATGGGGCAATTTACCCACATTTAAAGAACACGGGAAGGTAAATTACTATTTTTTTATTATCACATTTTAAAAAATACGTGGAGGTAAATTGATTCATTTTAAAAAACACAAGAAAGTAAATTGTTATTTTATTTTTCACAGGAGAGTAATTTGCTCATTCGCAATATCACAGAGGGATTGCTCGCATTTTTTTGTTTTTTCAAACATAAAAGTTTGTATCTTTTCCATATTTTACTTTTATTTTCAAACACTCTCAATTTTTACTAATACTTAACCTAATAATTTTTTCTATAATTTATTTACACCCCATAAGCCTTGTTTCCCCCTCCGATTCAACAATCCAAAACTGCGTTTCTAATCAAAATTTAATTTTTTAAGTTGTTCGAAGTTTGAACCCGTTTTTATAATTATTTTTAGAATTAAATTTTATGCAAATGACATTTGAATAAAAAAGTTATAGTTTTTAATCTCACGACACTAGTACCTGATTACTCATCATTCTACTAGTAAGTATTTCTTTATTTTTTTATTAACTTTAAAATTGAGGTTAATTTGCAAATTTAACTACAATATATATTTGTATAATTAATTATGTAATCTAAATATATACCATAAACATTTCTTCTCAAATGAATTATTTAAAATTCAATCATCTCACAATCAATTATATCTACAACGCGAAACTGATCCTAAAGTGTAATATTCAAAACATAACTAGTGTATGTAATTATTTACTCTCTAATTAATTGTGTGTCGACTTTAGCAATATTTAACAAATTATATGGTAAATTTTATTCTATTTATACTCTTGTAGAAAAATTAACAAATTATAGATAATATAACATATCCATATTTATCCGAATCTTCTATTATAAATTAAAATTACATTTTGTATTACACTTTATATATAAACGATAGGTGTAAGTACTTTCTAAAATATATAAAGTGCATTCATACAAATGGCATATATATATATATATATATGTGAACCGTTACGCCAAATACAATATCAATATATAATAAAAAAATTCAGATTATGACTTTGACAATTTGATTTGAGCTAGAATTTTCCTACTGCTAGTTATGGCGAGAAACACCTAACATTTTTCTTTAAGGTTGAAATACATAAACAGATTGGTCAATAATATCATTTCCGCTAATTATGCAAACAAAAATATGATTATTCCGCTAATTGAGCTAGAATTTTCCTATGCAAAAAAAAATAAAATGGAATGAGTATGGTGAAGATGAGATTTTGATGGAATTTCAGCACCACAAGGAGGAGATCAGCCAGCAGAAGCTGGCTAGCAAAGAAGAAAAGAAGGGAGGCTCACCAGTGTATTATCTTACATTTCAGTCATACTTGAGTGGGCCTAAAGTCGCATTTCTCAAAATTGTGATTCTATTAGTACAAATGTGAACTAGCCGTTATCTATATCTTTTAACTTAATTGTTTTTTTTTTTTTTTGTTTTCTTCCGACAGTTAGTTTAGTTAGTTAGCAGTTCTTTCAGCTTCTTGATTACAGCGGTTAGTTTAGTTAGTTGTGGATTGCGCGATTAGGGTTTTCCTGGTGCGCCTGCTGCTCTATTTAGAGGATGTAGAATTGTATTTGTGTTTCATTGAATATATTTTCGAAGTTTTAATCTTCAATAAGTTCTGATGTGCACTACCCGATTGTAGAGCATGGTATCAGAGCCATCACCCTGGAATGAGCTTAGTCTCCGTGCCATTTGATGGGAGAAACTACCCATCATGGTGTTGTTCGATCCGGTACGCACTTGGAGCGAAGTTGAAGCTTGGATTTATTGATGGTTTTTGTAGCAAACCATCAGAAGGAAAGGATGAATTAGAGCAATGGCAACGAGCAGATTGCATGGTGGTGTCTTGGATTCTGAATCCCATCCCCCAAGGATACAACAGAGGCGTTTCTTTACACCACCTTTGTGAGGGACCTATGGCTGGAGCTTGAAGCGCGTTTTGGTGAAAGTAATAGCCCTCTGTTGTATCAAATGCAGAGGGACATTGCCTTAATAACTCATAGGGATTCATTTCTGGCAATCTATTACACAAGGATGAAGAAGCTGTGTGATGAGTTGGTCCGCCTTAGCCCCTTGCTCATGTGGATCGAGTAAAACTGTGGCTAATCTGGTGGAATCTACCTAATTGATGCAGTTTTTAATGAGCCTAGGTGAGGCCTATGATCATGTATGCAACCAAGTGTTGCTAATAGATCCTTTGCCTATACAGTGGAAAAGGCTTATTCTATGCTTTGAGAGAGGAGAAACAAAAGGAAGTCCACTCTGGAATCTTTGGGAGTCTGCAGGAAAGGGCTATAAACACTAAGTTTTTGGACATAGGTAAGCAAGTAGCAACCAAGAACACCCCTAAGAAGAAAGGGTATGTGGATAAACGAGGAAAATGGCCATACAAGGGAAACATGCTTAATATTACATGGGTATCAGGCCTGGTATAAGGTCTTGATGGAATAAAAGATGAGAAATGGAGGAGTTGCAGCGGGGTGGCCACTTCATCACCTGGATATGAACAATGAATTCATCCATGGGAATTTAGAGGAAACCATCTACATGGTGGCACCAGAGGGTTATGAGGTGTAATCAAGTCAAGTGTGCAAGTTGAAGAAATCATTATATAGCTTAAAGCAAGTTTCACAGTAGTGGACTCAGAAGTTCGTAGAGAAATTTCAAGCCTTTGGCTTTCAGCAATCAAAGCACGATTACTGCTTGTTTATCAAGAAGATAGAGACTGGCATGGTGGCATTGCTAGTTTATGTAGATGACATCCTAGTTACAACACCCACATAGGATTATATTCAAGAAGTAAAGAACTATGTAAATTATCTTTTCACTATGAAGGACTTGGGAGTGGCCAAATACTTCCTAGGTCTAGAGATTGCAAGATCTCCACAAAGAATAGCAGTCACACAGAATAAATACATCCATAATATTATCAAGGATGTGGGGCTTATCCATGGTCAAAAAACCAATACACCCCTGCCAGTCGAAGTGAAGTTTCTTTCAGATTTAAGAGGAGGTCTACCAGACCCTACCAGACATAGGAGACTCATAGGAAGAGTCTTGTATCTAAGCTTTACAAGACTAGATATTTCCTATGTGGCTCAACAGTTGAGCCAATTCTTACAATCCCATGTTAGCAATATAGGCAGCCCTTCACTTAGTTCGATACTTGAAGGCTTGTCCTTCAACAGGTTTGCTCTTCCCATCAAATAACTATATGCAACTAACAACTTTTTGTGATGCGGATTGGGCAGCTTCTATAGATACAAGGAGGTCCTTGATAGGTTTTTTTCCTTCTTGGGAGGAAGTCCTATTTCATGAATACTAATAAACGGGCAACAGTGTCAAGGTGAACAACAAAAGCTAAATACAGAAGTATGACCTCCACAGTGTGTGACTTAACTTGAAATACCGACTTGGTGCCTGATCGTGGAGTCAGAATCAAGACTCCCATTCCTTTCTTTTGTGACAACAGGGCAGCCTTTCATATCACGGCTAATCCAATGTTTCATGAATGTACAAACACTTGGAGATCAACTATCATATCGTACAAGGCAAATACAAAGAAGGCTTCATTCAACCAACACATATATCTTCAAAAAGGCATATAGCACATCTGCTCACGAAGCCACTTACAAGACCCTTTTTCCTTTCAATACGATCCAAGTTGGGCTTGGTGACTCTACCCCAAGTCTAGTTCACCACCACAAGAAGGATGATTAGTCACAAAAGGAGGCTCACCAGCGTATTATATTACATATCAGTTATACGTGAGTAGGCCTAAAGTCGCATTTCTCAAAAGTGTGATTCTATTAGTACAAATGCGAACTATCCGTTATCTATATCTTTGAACTTAATTATACTTTTTCTTATGTTTTCTTCCAACAATTCATTGAGTTAGTTAGGAGTTCTTTCAGCTTCTTGATTACAACGGCTAGTTTAGTTAGTTGTGGATTGGACTATTAGGATTATCTTGGTGCACCTGTTGCTCTATTTAAAGGACGTAAATTGTTAGCTTATTTTGTATATGTTTTTCATTCAATACATCTTCGAAGTTTTAATCTTCGATGACTTTTGTTGTGTACTACTCAATTTTGGAGCAGATTTTCTTGGAACATGTGATTGTATTTGCAAAAAATTATAATAATAATAGTTGATGTGATATGTAAAATGTGTTATGACATCATCTATGTTTTTCTTGTGAGTAGTGAAATATGTTTGAGACATTTTTTTATCAGATGATAAAATAATTCCTACAACCAAGCACTACCTTGACTTCCGATGGAATGAGATGGGATATCTATACTTTATTATTAAGTGAAAGCAACTTTTAGGCATCTCACTTTTTTGGTTTGTCTTTTTTTTTTTTTTTTTTTTTATTACCTAACTTCTTACCCTCCCAAAATGGTAGTTAATTCTTTTTTTTTTTTTTGAACAGTGAAAATAGATTATCATTTCATATCTAAATGTCAAAAGACATTACAAAAGAGGAGGATGTATATCTATTACAAAAAGAAGTCCTATCAGATAGAAGGATTGCAGAAAGCTCGGCGGGTTCTTCCAAGAAGGTTTGCAAAGGTAAAGAGTGAGAAGCTGCAGTATGCGCCAAAAGGTCCGCCGCACGGTTTACCTCCCTATAGCCAAAATACACCGACACCGACTGGAACTCAGATATAATGTCCCTGGTGTCCTGGAGCAAAGTGTGGAATTCCTTCGGCACCAATTCCCCCCTGCGAAGAAGACGAAGTAAGGTAAGTGAATCTGTTTCAATAATGAGTTTTCGGATGTTATGTGTTTTGGCTATATAAATGCCTTCACGTAAAGCCCTCAATTCAGCCATATTGTTTGTTGCAAAATGTATAGAACCAGCAAAACCTAAGATGAATTGGCCATGGTAATTATGGATTACACCCCCAAATCCCGAAGGACCTGGGTTTCCAATTGATGATCCATCGACATTAAGTTTAAACCAACCCAGAGGAGGCGGATTCCATTTACAGAGAATCGAGTACAGGTTTGCTCCCACCACCTATTTGTTAAAATTACTCTGAGAAGAAAGTAACTTTGCATTATGCCATAATGTGTTTGTATTAATGTTTTATGATTGAAAATAGCATCATTCCTATATTTCCAAATAAGCCAAAGTGTATTAGCCACTAAGCTCTGTCGTTGGGGTTTAAATCTGAGTTGATGAAGAATGATAACTACATTAGTATACTGTAGCTGCGCAATTCCAGGTAATAAAAAGTTAGAGAATATAGAAAAAAATTTGCAATGAACAAAAAGGTGAGAAATGTCTTCAATGTTATCGCCACAGAGATTGCATACAGAGTTAGGAATTCTATGTCTAAGAAACAAAAAATAAGAAGTAGGTAATGACATATGTCCAAGAAGCCACAAAAAGAAATGAACTTTAGGAAAAACCTTAGTATTCCAAAGAATTTTCCAGGGTAGGGGCAAAGATTGATCAGTCCTGGTTATAGTAAATAACCAATCGTAGGCACTCCTAAGAGAGAAAATGCCATTTTTACTCCAATTCCAAAGTTTAATATCAGTCTGAGGAGACTTTGGAATAGGTATAGAAATCATACGAGACTGTATAAAACGAGGAATATAAACAGAAATAGCAGATATATCCCATTCTTTTTCAGTGGATATAAGTGTATTAACAGACATATGTTGCAAACTCTCTGGAATATCTGTCACTTGTGAAGCTATGCAGTAATTATCACACCATTTATCAAACCAAACATTAATTAAACGTCCATCTCCAACAATCCATCTAATAGAATTTTGAACCTTAGGTATAGTTTTAACAATATGTTTCCATATATAACTCTGATATGGTTTGACAGAAGCTTCCAGGAAGGTATTATTGGGAAAATATTTGGATTTAAACAAATGAAAGCATAACGATGAATCAGTCAAGAAGAACCTCCATCCAATTCGAAGAAGGCTAGCTTGGTTAAGAATTCTAAGGTCTCTAATTCCCAGTCCCCCTAACCGAGTAGGTAAACAGATATTCGACCAAGCCACCAAACTTGATTTCTTCTCTAATGGTTTACTATTCCATAGAAAACGTTTCGAAATGCGATTAATGTTATCCAGCAAGGTTACAGGAATATGAAAAACATTCATGTGATACAGGGGGATTGTATTTGAAACATGTTTAAGAAGAACCTTACGACCTGCGTATGAGAGTAAACAATTATACCATATCTGTATACGGGAAACTATTTTATCAATGATATTAAAAAATTCCTTTTTAGTCATTCTACGCATGACGTAGGGAAGTCCTAAATATCTATCCTTAGAGTTACTATAAGGAATATGTAAGATATCAGAAGCATCACGTTTAAGGCCAATCGTTGAGTTTGGAGAAAGGATAAAATTAGATTTCTCCCAGCATACTTTTTGACCCGAAAACAAAGAAAAATTTTCAAGCACATTTTGGATATAGACAATAGACTTATGATTAGCCTTAAGGAATAACAAACAGTCGTCAGCATAGCATAGGATTGGAATAAGAGGTCCATTACGACAAGGGCTCATGG
Source organism: Sesamum alatum (assembly GCA_034509735.1). Taxonomy (NCBI): domain Eukaryota; kingdom Viridiplantae; phylum Streptophyta; class Magnoliopsida; order Lamiales; family Pedaliaceae; genus Sesamum; species Sesamum alatum. The sequence continues at coordinate 15,547,826 of JACGWO010000010.1, forward strand.
CATCTACTACTTTATCTTTACTATCCTTAATAATTTTCTGGATCAAAGGTCCTAAACATAAAATAAATAAATATGGGGATAACGGATCTCCTTGCCGAATGCCAGTTGTAGGTTTCCACGTAGGTGATTGCATACCATTAATACGTAAAGAGTACGAAACAGAAGAAATACATTTCATCACCCAAGAAATAAATTCAGATAGAAAATTAAAAGTGTGAAGACAGAATTTTATATATTCCCAGTCTAATTTATCATATGCTTTCTCTAGATCTAATTTCAAGGCCATGCAATATTGATTACCTTTTTTAGCTCTCATTGAATGTAACATTTCATGAGCCATAGCTATATTATCAGAAATTAAACGCTTTGGCACAAAAGCATTTTGAAAAGGCAAAATTAAATTATTAATCAGTGGATTCAGTCGAGCAACAAGTATATTTGAAATAATTTTGTATATAGTGTTACATAGACTAATAGGTCTGAAATGGTTATGCCTAGATGCATGAGGCCGTTTAGGAATGACAATAAGATTAGTATGATTGATAAACTGAGGCATGTTATCATGTATGAAAAAAGATTTAACCAAGTCAATAATCGTCTCTTTAACAATATCCCAGAATTTAATAAAAAATTTAGAGTTAGGACCATCGGGACCCGCAGCCTTATTAGGCCTTATGTGTGTCAGAGCAGAATAAATTTCGGATTCTGACACAGGCTTAGTAATCTCCAGTTGTTGTTCCAAAGATAATTGAGGAATGTCAGCACTGAAAAATTCAGCAGCTTCAGAAATAAAAAATGTAGAGGGTGATCGGGTACTATTAGTCTTAAAAAAAGTATGAAAAGAGTTCATTATCTCTTCAGGTTCATAAATCCAGTTATTATCATCAAGTTTGACTCCTTGAATGAAATTTATATGACGCCTATGACTAGCAAAAGCGTGGTAGTATTTAGTGTTTAAGTTTCCAAACTGACACCAATGTGCCTTAGCTCTCTGTTTCCAGAACTCATTTTTTTTAAGCATCGCTTCTTGAAGAAGCATGTTCAATTCCCGTTCCTTCTGTAACAGAAAATCCGAATGATGAAGTAAATAATCATTCTTAGTAGCCAGAATTTGTGCCTCTAATTTGTTAATAGAGTTATCCAGATTTCCAAAATGATCAGTTTTCCATCTTCTAGAATTAAAACTAAGAATAGACCAGTATTTTCTGTATCCAAAATCTAGAAGATTAGGCGAACTCTGGCCCCATGATTTACGAACCACATTAACGTAATCAGGATGAAGACACCATGCGTTTTTAAATCTAAACAAACATTGGGGTTTATGGTTTGCATGAAGCAAATTAATAAGAATAGGTGCATGATCAGAAAAAGGGTTAGACAGATGTGTAACACTAGTATTGGTAAACATGTTGATCCATGCCAAATTAGCAAAAGCGCGATCCAAACGTTCAGAAATAAAATACTTCCCATATTGTTTATTACTCCATGTAAAAGGGTATCCCACAAAACCTAGATCACACAAATCACATGCATGCATACATTGATTAAACAGGGAAGATTTAGCAGTGAAAGACAGTCGTTGGATAATAGCTGGTGCGCGATCAGCATGTACACGAGTATCCATCACGATGAAAATATGAGGTTGATATCGCTGAATAAGATTCCTAGCAGCAATTACAAATTCTGGACGAACAGCACCTCTACAGTTCCAACTGAGAATCTTCATGTATGGTATGGTGAGTGGGGGACCTTGGACAGATGACCCTGGAAGATTTGGGTCCCGTAGGTTCACAAATGCATTTGCCAGATGAAAATTCTGAAGCTAGAGTTGCAGATCGCTTCCGAGAGGATGATGCTGGAGCTTGTACTGAGCCTCCCTCTCGCGAGCAAATCCTTCTTTTTCCTGTTCCAATTCGATGATTATATTGTTCGCAAAGGGTGGTCCAGCGAAGAGATGAGGGGTAGTATGAAACGGTTTGCACTAGAAAATTGTTCGGGCCAAGGTGAATTAGGTGGTTGTGAATCCAGGCCGTTGGTGGGAGTGGTACCATGGGATTAGGGTGAAGATGGTCGATGATGTTCGGCAGAGGATGGTCGTGCATGGGACTGGAACTGAAAAGGTGTGGCTGGGTCGGGGGTGGGGTCCTGCGAGAAAAATGACGTGGAGGAGCTTGAAACTGGTCTAGTCGAGAAGGGGATGATGGGCCGGACGGAGGGGAGTTGGAGGATTGTTGCCCGTCTTGGGCCATGCCGAGGTGGAGTTGGTTGTTCAAATTGCGGGCCATGGCTATAAGTAACTGAATGTATCTGTAAAATTGTTGAAATTTACCTGTGCTTGTGAGTCTATATTTATGTGAGGTAAAAACTCATCTAGCTTGTCGGTTTGATAAATGGAGTTTGTAGAAACAGTGGGCAAGGAAACTATATCTTGGACAGCACATGAAATAGGGAAAGACACTTGGCCAATTGAGTTGGCCACGTGTTGGGAGGAAAAAGAAGTGGTGGCAGGACACATGTCTGTGTCCAGATGTGGGTCCGTGTGTAAAGAGGGCAATTGTAAAACAGGGGGTGGGCAAGAATGGAGAAAGGTGGTTTGCTGAGCTGGTGTTTCCGGTCCCACATCTTCAGTAATTCTTCTCAGTGATTGGTCTAGGACAGCAGAGGGTAAAGTGGACTTACCTGACGTCATTAACTTACCTGGCCGCAACTCTTGCACCGCAACATCGTGATCGGCATGAATGGAAGGGATGGAAGTACCGGACTAAAGTTCTTGAAGTTCAAGTAAGTTATCTATCTGGTCTCCTAATTTCTGGATCTTTCCTTGTGTATCATTGCTTAAAACGGAAATTGTACTATTTTCAGCTAAAATTTGAAATGGATTGTTAGTTTGCATAGGAGCTGATTCTGACCCATGAGAAAATTTGTTGACCGTAGGCACTGTTTTCGCAGTTTGGTTTTTATGACTACTATCCGGAGTCTCGTCGCTAGTACGCTGTATAGATTGTGATGCTTGATTGTGCTGGTTTTGGTTTCTATTTTTATGCGAATTGTACGGGGCGCAACGGCGCGGTCATGGTAGGACAATTTCCACAGATTCGGACCATTGGTATCAGTATGAGAAGAGGAAGGGGGAGGAGGGCTATACGGGGGTGACTGTGGGTGATCAGTGTTATTATTCTCCCCCGGCTGCGTAGGAGATGACATCTCTGGCGAAGGGAAAGGGCAATTTACTTGGAGGTGTCCAATAGAACCACACTGATAGCAGAATAATGTATTCAACTCGTATTTGATTTATTGCTTATGGTGTTGGATATGAACATAAGGGGGAAGCTGCTGGGTAGTGTCTATTTCTACGCACAGTCGGGCAAAACGACATCTCGCTTGATTAAAAGTGTGTGCGTCCATTTTTATTGGTCGTCCAATATGTCATGCGATATTGTATAAGGCTTGGAAGTCAAAATATTCAATAGGAAGGTTTGGCAGCTGAATCCATACCAAAAGATTGGCTGAAAGATCATTTGTAAGGAAAAAGTGCGAAATCCACTGTTGTATACGAAGATAGTGATTGAAAAGGAACCACGGCCCCCCGCTAACGCTAGAAAGTAGTCCTCCTGAGATTGGAATTTAACAACATAGCAACCCTCACCAATATCCGAAGTGGAGATTGATGTTGTAACACGCCAAAGACGGCAAAGATGTTGTGCCAGATTCGGAATAGGGCGGTGTAAATTCAACGTACGAACAATTAGAGCCTTTGTCCAAGGCTGTCGAAGACGTGCCAGTTCGTTAGGAAGAAAGTTAACATGAGGGTGAGGGTCAACAGTTCCAGTAGAAGGAGGAGAACTCTGCTCCGGCGATGGAGTATCCCAGTTCCGTAACCAAGTGGGAAAATATATATGGCGAGTTAAAGTTGTAAGCTTATCTTTATAGGAGGACGTTGGGACTTCCGGCAGAGGTTGGTCGGCTGGAAAAAACGAAGCCTGTTCGTTGCTGTAAACAGCAGAAGGTGAAGGATCCGACATCGTATCCAGTGGTTTCCACGGTGGTTTAGGGGAAGACGATGATATCGGTTGGGAAGGAGGTCGCTGGGGATTTCCCTCGAAAGACAGTACTATTTCAGAGAGAAAGCTCTATTTTTCTTTTCTTCATACGAACGCTCATTGTAGTTAATTCTTTTTTTCTTCCATAATTTGCATCTCTTTTTAATATTTTATCATTATTTTTATGGAATTAATATTAATTATTATTTTATATATTTTTATTAAATTAATAAAAATAAAAATATTTTATTTTGAACAAAACTAAATGCATAGGATGTGCTGTAAATTATTAAGTATATTATAAGTAAGAACAACCTTAATAAGTTGGACTTGACTAAGAACGTAACTAGAAGTGGTTATCATCTGCATCTCATCTCCTATCATGATCTCATGTCCCGCCACCCTGATCGAATCCGACGGCCGTCGTTGCTATCGACGTCCCATCCGTCGTGATCTGGCCGTCACTCACGTTTCATGTCTCTTTTCCGATCTCAAAGCAATGCCATTATTGCTCTCTATAATTTAGGTGCAAATATATTAATAAGATAATGTTAGGGTAAATCTCAAGATATTTCCTTTACGTAGGGAGGAGAAATATAAAGTGCTTTTAAGTACTATTAGTTATTTGGTTGAATTACTATAACTTCTCATTATATTTAATATAATTATAAATATTTTTATTTTTTTAAAAATTATAAATATTCTTTTAAGATTTGTAATTTCTAATCAAAGATCTAGAATTATCAATTTTGCCCTAGATTTTTTAAAAAAATAATAGAAAAATCAGTTGAGGAAAATTAAATTATTACTCCTTTGTGTAAAAAACGTAAAAAAATCTCTGCCTGAGCATTTTAGTCCAAAAAAATAAAAAAATTTAAAATCTAAATAAAAAATAATTTAGTTTACATAAGGATATTTTGGTCAGTTCACCCATAAAAAAATAATAAAAATGTGTTATTTATTGGACAGTTACAAACTTTAGGGAATATTTAAAATTTTAAAAAAAATGAAAAAATATTCATAATTATACCAAATCGTTCTTGTGATTTACCCTAACTATTTATAATAATTGTTAGGGTTAATTGTATTTAAACTCCCCTTTAAACATATAAATTTATAGTTTTTAAAGAAAAAAATTTAAACTATCTTTACATCCCATTAAATAATTTGTTGTTCATTACTGTACACTTCTATTAGGTTTGGAAAGAAAATATTGACGTCAACAACAAATTTACATAAGTTTTCAGTTTTATCTATTGTTCACCATTCCTTATAATTTGTTGGCAAAGATCTCCAAGTAATATTTTTTATTTATAAGAGAGTAAATGTAACATATATAAAATCAAAAGGGTGATATAAAATCAAAAGGGTTATATATATGTAACATATTCTATATTTTTTAATATACTAGTTGTCGTGACACGCCGTTTCTACTTGCATATAATAAATAAAATACATAATCCAACAATCACATTCCAAAAAAAAAAAAAAAAAAACAGATTTGAAAAAAATAAGTTAAGGTATTATTGGCACAATAAAAAAAAAAAAAGGGTAAAACCCTACATCAATTACCCCCCTAAAGTATTAAACCCCTGAAGTATTCACCCTATATTAATTATCCCCGTAAAGTATTAAAACCTTTAAAAATCCCCCTGACCTTCTAACATCTTTAATTTTGAAGTTCAAAAAGTCCATTTTACCCTTACTAAAATTGATTTATGAAAGAAAAGATTAAAGGAATTTTTAAAATACCAAAACCACTCTTCTTTTAAGTTTTATCTAATTCTATTTTCACTTGTTCATCGAGCTTTTTTTATTTTTATAATTTTAAAGTATTTAGAGCTCATTTTATTTTCCTTTCAAAAAAAAAAAAGAGCTCATTTTATTTTAGTTTCACTTATTTGTCAAACTAAGTTAAAAATAAATTTATACATTCATATAATTTTCACATGTATATAATTACCATATATATATTAATTGTATATTTTCTTATTAGCTCATGATCAACTCTTTCGGTTTTATTAATTGTATATTTATTTAAGTAAATATATAAATATATATATATATATATGCATGTATAAATTTAGTTTTAATTTGGTTTGACAAACAAAGGAAACTAAAATAAAATAAGCTCCAAGTATTTTAGGATTACGAAAATAAAAAGAGCTTGATGAACAAGTGAAACTAGAATTAGACAAAGTTTAAAAAAAGAGTGGTTTTGATATTTTAAAAATTCCTTTAATTTTTTTTCAAAAAGTAATTTTTAGTAAGATTAAAATGGACTTGTTAAACTTAAAAATGAAAGGAGTTACAAGGCTAGGGTCTTTTTTGAAGGTTTTAATACTTTAGGGGGATAATTGATGTGGGGTAAATACTTCAGGCGTGGTAATCGTATTTAACCCTAAAAAAATTGATGTACTAATATTAAAATGAGATGGAGTTACTTTTGTAAAAAAACAAAAAAAAGTAATTACAATTAGTTTTTAAATGATCTAATTAGGGGTACAATTATTATATTTAAAAATTGATACTACTGTGTCTCAATGGTCGTTTGTGAACGAGACTTCAGTGCATATTTTATGCTAAACATATCCTTATTTGTCATATCTCAAGAGTAAACAGAAAAAAAATAACCGTTAAAGTTAGAGTTGAAAAAACAATTAAATTACCCAATATTCAATTTAAAATTGATTGCCAATATATGAACTTATTTATTAGTTTAACGAACCAAACTTAAACTTAACTTTTCCACTATAGCTAGATATCTATGAAAAAATTTAATGCTAAAATCAGCGCCAAATTAATTAATAAATAAATTTTTCGTAACTAAAATCAGCGCCGAACTAATTAAAAAATGGTAATCTCATTGAAAATATATTGATGTGACATGACATTTATATATAATAAATCAGAATCATTGAAACTATCCACCCAAGCGTCACGTATGCGCAGATGTGGATAGCCTCAATAAACTCTATTATGCCAAATGAAATGTAACAACTTTTTAAATAAAAGAGAAAAAAAATTTTAGTATTTATCCAAAAGAATCTAATCGATATTATATATTTATATACTTTTTATAAGTAAATAAAAACATAGTTATCCAATATATATTTACTTATTTTATAGATAACATCCACTAATTTATCCACAAAAGAATTGTATTTTTCAAAAACTAATTAAATAGAACTAGAAGTAATTTTATTTTTAATATAAAAAAACTAAATAATTAATAAATTAAAACTTGAATTAATTAGTAAGTATAAAAATATAAAAGTATATTGAATACAAAAATGACTTTAAATTATTTTGCTAACTATTTACCTAAAAAAGGAGTTAATCTTTTGGATAAACAAAAAATTATACACTTATCTAAATTTAAATATAAGGTAAGTGACACTTTTTTAAGTGGAAAAATAATTAAGGGAATAAAATTACAAATAATTCAAACTTTAAAATAAAAGGAGTAACTATATTCTGCCAAACAGAATTTAACAACTTTTTAGATAAAAGAGAAATGAAAATATTAGTATTTATCCAAAAGAATCTAATCGATAGTATATATTTATATACTTTTAATAAGTAAATAAAAAACATATTTATCCTAGATATATTTACTTATTTTATAGATAACATCAAATAGTTTATCCAGAAAAGAATTGTATTTTCTAAAAAATAATTAAATAGAACAATATAATATTATTTGAAATATAAAAATAAGTAAATAATTAATACATTAAAAAATTAAGTTAATAACTATAAAAATACGAAAGTATATTAAACACATAAATGAATTTTGATTATTTTATTAACTATTTACCTGAAAATTGAGTGAATCTTTTGGATAAACAAATAATGGTGCACTTATCTAAATTTAAATATAAGATAAATGATAATTTTTTAAGTTCCAAAATAACTAAGTAAAAATTACAAATAATTCAAAATTTAAACTAAAATCCACCCAAGCGCCACGTATGCGCAGATGTGGATAGCCTTAATGAGCTCTATTCTGTCAAATGGAATTTAAAAATTTTTTTGATAAAAGAGAAAAAAAAAATATTAGTATTTATCCAAAAGAATCTGGTCGATATTATATATTTATATACTTTTTATAAGTAAATAAAACATAGTTATCCAATATATATATACTTATTTTATAGATAACATCCACTAATTTATTTACAAAAGAATTGTATCTTTAAAAAACTAATAAAATAGAACTATAAGTAATTTTTTTAAAATATAAAAATAAGTAAATAATTAATACATTAAAAATTAAATTAATTAGTAAGTATAAAAATACAAAAGTATATTGAATACAAAAATAAATTTAAATTATTTTGCTAACTATTTATCTAAAAAAAGGAGTGAATCTTTTAGATAAACAAATAATCGTACAGTTATCTAAATTTAAATATAAGGTAAGTGACAATTTTTTATGTGTCAAAATAACTAAGTGAATAAAATTACAAATAATTCAAACTTTAAAATAAAATGAGTAATCTATAGATAATAAAACATAACCATTGAGAGTATCCACCCAAATGCCACGTATGCGCAGATGTGGATAGCCTCAATGAGTTCTATTCTGCCAAATGAAATTTAATAACTTTTTAGATAAAAGACAAAAAGAAATATTAGTATTTATCCAAAAGAATCTAATCGATATTATATATTTATATACTTTTAATAAGTAAATAAATAACATATTTATCCAAGATATATTTACTTATTCTATAGATAACATTCAATAGTTTATCCAGAAAAGAATTGTATTTTCTAAAAAATAATTAAATAGAACTATATAATATTCTTTTAAATATAAAAATAAGTAAATAATTAATACATTAAAAAATTAAGTTAATAACTATAAAAATGCGAAAGTATATTAAACACAAAAATGCATTTGGATTATTTTACTGACTATTTACCTGAAAAAAATGAGTGAATCTTTTGGATAAACAAATAATGGTGCACTTATCTAAATTTAAATATAAGATAAATAATAATTTTTTAAGTTCCACAATAACTAAGTAAAAATTACAAATAATTCAAAATTTAAAATAAAACGAGTAATAGACAAATAATTCAAAATTTAGAAATAAAATAATCAGTGAATATTAAAAATATAAGAATATTATTTAATGTTAAAATGAATTTTAGATTAATTGTATCCTTGACTAATTTATCTTTTGGATACATTCAAACTATTTATCAATACTAAATAAATATAAAATATTTTCGTACATGGCAAAATAAAATTCAAATAGACACCGGAGAACTATGGTTTATAAAAGCTAATAAAAAAATTAAGAATAAAGTAAATTTTTATATGTAAAAAAATTAAAATTTAATATGATAATAATCACAAATAAAAATATGTTGAAAGATGTAAAATAAGTTTGAATTTTAGATTGTATCCCTAACTAATTTACCTGAACAAATTTATAAATCTTTATAAAATCAAACAATCTATCATTTATCTAATTTTAAATAAAATAAAATATTTTTGCAATTTATAATCAAAGCGATTAAAAGAATATAAAAATCTATGATTGTATGGATATTTTTTTACATAAGTAATGATAACTCATTCAATTCAAGAAAACTTATATTTTATATAATTTTTTATTAGAACTAATATACAAAGATAGATAATTTTTGTTCAACTTTATAAGTATATAGTTTCAAATAGTTATTATTATAGTCACGATTTAAATTGAAAATACTCCTCGTGCCTTGGCACGGGTTTTGTACTAGTTTTAATATAAAATACAATCTTATTAACTAACTAAACTTATTACTATTTCAAATAAAAAATTATATAAAATTGAAAATACATATTTCTCATTGAAAATGAAAACACAAACAAACATGACATCGTTCGATTCCTGTTTCAATTTTACTAAAACTCATTGAACTTGATTTGATTATTAATCAGACAAAATTCAAACATAATATTTCAAGTTCGGTAGTAATTTAAATATACTCGGCCAGTAATGCATTTGATTCGACTGAATTTGTTTAATGTACTAATTAAAGTATACGATATTTCATTAATATCATTTTAAAAATTATTAAAATTTGTGACATCCCTTGAACTGTATATAATAATGCCATGCTGATATAATATAATTACAGAAAGACAAAAGAAGGATAAAAGGGGGATCTGACAGCTCTGATGATGCACACATTTCGAGAGATGTCTGAGCTGAATCGAATTCACCGTCGTTTGCGTAAATGAAGGGCTTTCTTTGGAGATAAAATTAATTAAATAATATTTAAAAAGTTTACCAAAAAGAGATTGTTGTAAAATATTTATATTTTTAGTATGAAATTGAGATCACAAATTCCGATTTCAGCTTGAATTTTTTTTAAAAAAAAATTTATGCACACCAAGAAAAGAACGCTTCTTCTAGCTCTGATGAGGCCAAGTGCAGAACAGGCTTTTTCAGCAGCATATTCGTACAGCCCCCCTCAAGTTGGGGCATGGGATACCAAACCCAACTTGGAGAAGAGACGAGCAAAGGGCGTAGCTGGCAGGGCCTTGGTGAACAAGTCCGCGATATGCTGCTGGCTGGGAATGTGACAAGGATGAATAAATCCTTTTTTAAAGTGTTCACGGACAAGGTGGCAATCGATATCAAGGTGTTTGGTGCGTTCATGGAAAACCGGATTTTCCGTAATGTGGATGGCAGCTTTGTTGTCACAGTGAAAGGGAATGGGAGCGGTAACAGAGACATCGAATTCACCAAGAAGATAGCTGATCCAAAGAAGTTCACAACCGTTGATCCCATACTGCGATATTCGGTTTCGGCGGAGGAGCGTGAGATGGTTGCTTGCTTTTTCCTTTTTCAGGAGACCAGAGCACCCCCAAGGAAGATGCAGTAACCAGTAACAGAGCGACGGGCGTCCAAGCAAGAAGCTCAGTCAGAATCTGAGTAGGCGGTGAGCTCGAGAGAACAATCTGTACGAAAGAAGAGCCCAAGAGAGGATGTCCCCTTCAGATATCGAACCAAATAAAGAGCGGCATCCCAGTAGGGCTGACGGGGGCGTTAGAGGAATTGACTCAATTGCTGGACGACAAATGATATATCAGGACGTGAGAACCCCAAATATAAAAGGCAACCGACCAATCGTCAATATTGTTCCGGAGAAGAAAGAAGTGGCCCAGAATCAACCTCCAACTTAACTCCGGGAGGAAGAGGTGTGGATGTAGCTTGGCATCAAGCAAGTGGCAGTCGCGGACAATGTCGAGGAGATACTTCCGTTGAGTGATACATGTTCTATTAGTTGAACGAGCCAATTGCAAACCCAAAAAATATTTGGCATGTCCCAAATCTTTGATAGTAAACAAAGTGTGAAGATAGGACTTCACCTCCTCAAGAGCATCAAGAGAACTTCCAGTAAGTAGGACGTCATCAACATAGAAGATGAGAGCAACAAACACGGTACCTGAACGTTTAATGAACAGGCAATGGTCGTGAGGCGATTGCGTGAAGCCAAATTTTTCCAGTCTGGTGGTAAATTCTATGTTCCACTGGCGGCTGGCCTGTTTCAGGCCATAGAGGGACTACCTCAACTTGCAACCCAATCCCCCTGTAGCCTTGGTGTACCCATCAGGAGGTTGCATATACACTTCCTCGTCCAAATTCCCTTGAAGGAAGGCGTTATTCACGTCGAGCTGTAGAATAGGCCAAGAGCGGGATGTCCCAATAGCAATAAACAACCGAACCGTAACTATCTTGGCCACCGGGGAAAAGCTATTAAAATAATCCACACCCTCAATTTGTGTGTATCCCTTGGCGACGAGCCGAGCCTTGTATCTATCAACCGAACCATCCGGATTGAGCTTAACTTTGTAGACCCATCTAGAGCAAATGGCTCGTTTCCCAGCCGGCAACGGAGTCAAGTCCCAAGTATGATTAACTTCAAGGGCCTCAAGCTCTCTATCAATGGCCCCTCTCCATTCCTCACTCTGCACCGCCTCATGGAACGATTTGGGCTCCTGAATCATGTCAACCTGCGCCAAAAATGATATATGTCTAGTGCTAAAAGAACAAGGATCACAAACATGAGGAGAGGAGGATGACATATGACATATGTAATCTTTCAGCCAATAGGGCTGAACAACCTGTCTACTTGATTTTATCACGGCAGGAAGAGGCTTAACTTCAGCAGGTGTAGGGACTGTGGAAGGGGAAACTGTGTCAGGGACTGAAGGAGCAGTGGGGAACGGAGTAGGAGAAGGTAATGAGGACTGAGGCATGGAGGTATCTGGGACATACACCGGAATACAACTAGGAGAAGGGTGTGTGTCACCTTAAAAAGGAAAGACGGTTTCATGGAATCGAATGTCCATCGAGGTAAAAATGGTTCTGTCATCAAGTCAATACAATTTATAGGCTTTCTGTGATTAACTATACCCCAAGAAGATGCATTTGTAAGCTTGAGGGTCAAGCTTATCCTTATGTGGCAGGATGTTGGTAGCATAACATAGACATCCGAAAGTTTTAATGTGGCTGAGAGAGGGTGCTTTGTGATGGAGGATTTCGTATAGAGATTTTCATTGTAGTAAGGAGGAATGTAGTCTATTTATGAGGTAGGCCGCGGTTAACACACACTCCCCCCAAAACCGTCTAGGAAGAGAAGCTTGGTGTAAAAGGGCGCGTGCAACGTTTAGGAGATGTTTATGCTTACGTTCGACAACTCCGTTTTGTTGCGGGGTGTAAAGACATGAACACTGATGGATGATTCCTAAAGACTGGAATAAATTTTGACAATTGGTGTTGACGAATTCAGAACCTTTATCCGAACGAACAACCTTGACATTTGATTGAAACTGAGTTCGGACAAAGGCAAGAAATGAGGAAAGTTTTGAAGCGACTTGAGTTTTATTCTGGAGCATAAAAACCCAGGTACCCCCGACTATAATCATCCACAACGGTGAGAAAATAATGACAATTAGTCGTCGTTGCTAGTCTATATAGACCCCAAATGTCCAAATGGACAAGTTCAAATACACCCTTGCTTTTGATTTCATGTGAGTCAAATGGTAAACGTTGTTGTTTTGCGATGGGACAAATATCACAAAGATCCCAAGGATGTGTGGGTTTTATCGTATGTATGTGTTTCATTACAGCAAATGAGTGGTGACCCAACCTCTTGTGCCACAATGAAGTAGTTTCAGTAGTAGCAGACAGACTACAAGATGAAGTAGAACGTAAAGGCACAGAAAGTTTAGAATTAACAGCTGAATCAAACGAAGATTTATCAATGAAGTAGAGCCCTCATAGCATTCTACCCACAACTACAATCCGTTTAGTTGTCTGGTCCTGTAACCAACAACACGAAGATGAGAAGTGAGCCGTCAAGGAATTAGAGGAACAAAGTTTATGGACAGAAAGTAGATTGTATCTGAAATTAGGAACATATAACACATCATGAAGGACCTAGGGATGGCAACGGGGCGGGTCTGATACGGGTCCGTCCGGACCCGAGACCCGCACCGGTTAAATTTTTTAGGCCCCATACCCCGCCCCGCCCCGCCTCCCGACCCGCCCCACCCTGCCAAGGTCAAACCCCAACCCCGTTTCGCCCCGCCCAACCTGCCCCGTCCCGCCCCAACCTGCCACGAATTTATTAATATTTTTTGTGCTCATTTTTTCATTTCTTACACACAAGAAATTAAACATACTTTCATGCATAACATCCCTAAAAAATATATTATATTTTTTAATATTAAATATTATTATATTAATTATCAAAATATTAAATATATTATATAATATTTTAATTTTTGTTATAAATATAAACTACTAATTAGTTTAGTTGTAATATAATTAATAAAATATACTAAAAAATAAAAAAAAATCATATTGAACAATTTAATATTGTAGAAAATATCCATTTTTTGGAATAATGCAATTGAAATACATAAAAGTATTTATAGTTGAGATTGGTATATGTTTATAATATGCAATAAATTTGTATATTTATAAATGTTAATATTACATTGATGTAACTATCATCTTATATTGTTGAACAACATGGGCTAATCGGACCGTTAAAATTCAGATCAAACCGTTAGATATGATCAAACTTACAGAAAAATACATTTGGTAAAATTTTAGACTTATTGGGTATACGAATGTTGAGATATCGTACTCGGAACAAAAGAGTAATTATTTAAGACGGCGTATCGTTGAACTAGACCATGTGATTTTAAGTCGTACCGTCCAATATGATCTAATAGACACAAACTTATATATATATATATATATATTAAAATTTGGTATGAATCGGGTGGTTGGATTTTAAGATATCATAATTGTTAATTATACTTTTTGATCTCATTATATAATAATATATATCTAAAATGAATTGTATAAGACAAATAATATGTTTATCTAAATTATTAATTTTCTTTTCAAGTGATAATATTTTACGATTTACAATGAATTATATTATACAAAGAATACATTAAACTAATATTTTATTTTTTAGTAAATAATATCAATTTAGATTTAAATAACTTAATATAGACTATATAGTTTTCAATTTAAAATTTAAAATAACCATTAAATTTCTTATCAACTAATTTTTTTTTTATTTCTTATATAGAGTTGGGTACATGCAAAACTTATTTAGGATTAAATATAAGGAAAAATTATTTTTTTAGTCCGCTAAGTTTACCCAATATTAGATTTAGTCTTGTAACCATGCCATTTGTTTATTTAGTCCAGTAAGTTAGAAAACTGATGACATTTAGTCCGATTTAGGGTTTTTTTATAAATTTTCCGGCATGTATTGCCGGAATTTGCCACGTGTGCACCGGAATTTCCAACTAGGCGAGGAATTGATGATGTGGTGGTGACGTGGCACACACATGAGTGATTAAAATTTTTTGTTGTTCATGGGATTTGAACTTAGGTCTCTCAAAATAACAAATGCTTTTATTACCACTTGAGCAACAACCAATACATATGCTATTTGCTCAATCATCTTGTATAACCTAGATATCTGGAAATACTTTAATATAAAATTGATATTAATATTACTAAAAATTAAAAAAATAAACTTAAAAATACTGATATTGAATGGTATAGTTTATTTTGTTATTCAAAATAAATATAATTAGTATTGATATTTATCTTAATAGTGGAATATTAACAGGAAATATATATATATATATATTAAAAACAAATTGCATATTTATTTTCATATGCTAATTTATATATATTTTACAAACTAGCTTATATATAAAAATGCTTATATATAATATTTAAAATATTATTACATTAAAATTAATATATAAGCAGTTTTAAGTGTATAAATCATTACATATTTATTAATTTAATAAGAATTTATAAATCTTTCAGAAACATGTAATATATTATAATAAATTTTAAAAATAAGAAATAATTATGTAAAATTATATAATTTAGCATATGAAAATTAATATATAATTTATATATATAATATCAATACTAATTATATTTTTATTGAATAAAAAAAATAAACTATATCATTAAATATTGATATTTTTAGGTTTAATTTTTTCTAAATTGTTTAGTAATATTAATATCAATTTTATATTAAAGTATTCCCAGATATATAGGTTATACAAGATGGTTGAGCAAATAGTATATATATTGGTTGTTGCCCAAGTGGTAAAAGAAGCATTTGTTGTTTTTGAGAGACCCAAATTCAAATCCCATGAGCAATAAAAAATTTTAATCACTCATGTGTGTGCCACGTCACCACTACATCATCAATTCCTCGTCCAGTTGGAAATTTCGGTGCACACGTGGCAAATTTCGGCAATACATGCCGGAAAATTTATTAAAAATCCTAAATCGGACTAAATGTCATCAATTTTGTAACTTACTGAACTAAATAAACAAAGGGCATAGTTACAGGACTAAATCTAATATTAGGTAAACTTAGCGGACCAAAAAAATAATTTTTCCTAAATATAATACTGTAATTTCTTATTTATAATATATAATAAAAAAGAGGCGGGGCGGGGGCCAATGGGGCGGGGTTGGGGCGGGTTTTGGACAGGACCCGTACCCCGCCCCGGACCCGGCCGGGGCAAGTTTTTTATGCCCCAAACCCGCCCCGCCCCGAGAAATTGGGTCCCAGACCCGCCCAATACGGGGCGGGTTTGATTCGAGTTTTCTGGGTGCGGGTTGAAATTGCTATCTCTATGAGGACAAGGTGTGTGTGTAAATGAACACCTCCAATACGTTTAACAAGTTGTGAAGTACCATCAGGGAGGTGTAAAAAGGATTTATGAGTAGGTGAGTGAGATGTAGTGAGGAAATTAGCATCTGCACACATATGGTTAGTGGCACCGGTATCTATAATCCAACAACCAAAATCATTCAATCCATTCTTAGGAATTGCACAAAGTGTACCTGCAAAGTCGTCTCCTTGTGCAAAATTCACTTGCAGAGGATCGTGTTGCTGCATAGGCATTTTCCCCTTCATGATTCGTAAGAGCTCACTATCTTACTTCATGGTCTCGCTGAAATCACTGGAAGTATCACCAGTGTTACTGGTTGCATCTATAGCCACATTGAAACTCCTCACTGAGCTGCCACTTTGTCACCTCTGATCTTTCAAGGCTTTATACCATTCTGGAACTCCCGTAATCTTGAAGCAACTCTCCTTGCTATGCCCTGGTTTTCCATAGTGGGAGCATTGTAGAGATTTTCTGTCAGTGACATTTTTCCCTCTGAAACCTCCTCAGTTCGAATTCGGTAGCTCTTTTCTTCGTCCCGAACCTCTGTTATCAGACCAGTTGGTGTGTAAAGCAACATTTCCACTTTCATTCGAATGCGTATTCACTAGGCGCCGTCTTTCAACTTAAAGGACCATACAATACACCTTGTTCACACTCGGAAACGGATCCATAAGTAGTATTTGGTTGCGTATATTGTCGTAGAGATCATCCAGTCCCTTACGAAACTACACCAACTTTGTCAAATTGGCCTCTCCGTAGTGACCTTCGCATAACCACAGGTACACAATCCACAAGTGCAGGTGCGTGTCGGCATCAAGCACTCCATTTCATCCCAAAGCATTGTCAATTCGTTGAAGTATTCAACCACAGTCTTTGTACCTTGAAAGATCGAAGCTATGTCACGCTGAAGCTTATACACCAAAGGTCCGTATTCTCCCTATACCATTCCTCGAGATCAAGCCATAGCTGCCGAGATGATTTCGTATATAGAAAAGCTTTAGATATATTTTTACTCATAGCATTGAGGATCCAGGATATTGCCATTGAGTCGACCCTGATCAAAATCTCATAGAACTCTGATGCCTCATTTGGCATAGTGTATCTGTCATTAATGAAACCAAGTTTCATTTTGGCACGAAGCGTGATTATCACTGATCTTCTCCAGCCAAGAAATTTGATCCGTCAAACTGATCTCTCACAAGCACTATTCCTGGATGGTCTGCGCCATAAAGTTGCAGAAACTCTTGCTCCTGCCTTCCTCTTGCATTCGTAGCCACTGCACCATCCTGATTGTATCCTTCGGCAACCATATTCACTGACTGCAAAATTCCAGTAGCTATCCAAAAACAGTTTTTGTAGTATTCAGAGTCCCGCCTTTTGTGCATGATGCAGAAATCGAAATCTTTGACCTAGTTTCTGCATGATGGGACGCATCTTGTATGCGTCCCAGTGTCGCATGCATGCTACTGCATGCATGCATCTAATTAATTGACGCCCCAAATTCAAAGAAATAAGTTTTTTTTGGATATTTATACCCACTCGTTCTCATTTTCTTGCATTGTGCACACTGAGAAATTTTGAAGTAGCCAAAATTTTTCTTTCGGGTTGACGGAGTTTTCTTCCCACTTTGGTCGGAAAAGGTAGACGGATATTGCTGGAAATTTTTACGTTTGAAACAATAGTAAGTTTACATTTACTAATATTTATTATATTTATGCTTTTATTTGTATTCATAATGGTGAATTTATACTTTTTTTATTTGAAGACATGGCAAATCAAAAAAATATTAACATTTTTATATTTTATAGAGGTCAACGAGTTGATTCATATAATTGTGTGAGATATGATCATTTTGAAGTCAGATTTAGGAAAATATGCCGTAGTACTACATTTGTTGAGCAGGATTGATTTTGTTTGAAACACTTGGCCTCCGTAGGGTTGACTTTAGTTAAAGATATGTTTTAAATATGTGACATGTAATGCTGGTCGATGGCGAGAGACGGTGTTGCATATTAAGACTAATGGAGATTTGCAATTTTTCTTTGATCTGGTAAATGGGTATGCGTCTGTCGATATTTTTGTTGAAGCAGAAAAAGTGTGTGTAAACTGTTAGAATAGGTGACCGTGAAGCCAATCTGATTGGGCTTATGTAACCTGTTTCTGACAATTGTGGTATAAATAAATTGTTTTGAATATAAGTGATGTTCACTTTATGGCATTTCATACTTTGATTGTGTTAACTTATTTTGTATTACTGTTTAATGCACAAGTAAAGCCCACAAACCAGATGCGTTATTCCAAGTGGCTGGACTGCGCATAGGTTGGCAGTCATCAATCCACCCTCTGTGGATCAATCTAAAACCCTCCAAGTCAAGAACTCGAGATTGGGTATCGAGGGTTCGAACGAGACTTGCACTAAGGATTGCAGTCGTGTTTCATCGACAAGTGACGAGGGTTGTCATACGGAAAGCCTTGAGTGGGTTGGTCAGTATGACTCGTATTCTTGGCTCCGATAGTACGAGATTAGTCCTAGGACTTGAGGGACTACGGTAGTCACACACACACCATGCCTGTGTCTTAGGTTTGGCGAAAGGTTACCTGGTCGAAAGACTTGGTTGCTGTAAGCTCTATCTAGTTCAGTCAGAATGTGTAGTGTGGACGGTAAGTCCTAAGAAAGAATCCGTCTCCTGTCAATGTTTGACGGTAGTATCTCACTTACACTCTGAGACTCATCCCTATAAAATCTATAGCTACAGTGACTGAACTGTGGGATAGGATCCCAATGATGTTTTCAGTGGATAAACGAGTAAAAAGCTTAAGTCAAGGATGAGAAATGACGTCCAATTCTATACCCTAGACTATAGCTGCGAGATGGTAGATGGAAGGACCGCACTCGTATGCATTCGGGAGCTTAAATGTTCAAGCCATGATTTCACCTAGTCTCTAGTACCATGGACCGTTGCGAGACGACCACCAATGGTGACGGGCGAATTTCGGTCATGGAATGATTGTTGATTCGGCCAAGTCTAAAGAGTCACACACAATTCATAAAAAAAGTGAAGGAATTAGTTTGGAATTAATTCTGGGAGATGGAACGATTTAATTAGATTAAATTGATCCTCTTTTGGAGTATCGATCCATTGATAATTAATGGGATTAATTAGGCTTGATTCATAAATTAGATTTATGAGATTAGAGGATGGGCTATTTCCCTTTTAATTAGATTGAAGAGGTGAAAATATTTATTTCGACTTAAGTAATTATTAGATTTATACTAAAAGCCCATTAGGACTTTAGGGCTATTTAAATTAATTTAAAGGTCCATTCCAAAAAGCCCATCAAGGATTGACGGACGAGATTTGATCTAGGGGCTAGATGAGATGAAGGGCTAGGATTAAGTTTGACTTAATCAGAGTCTTTGTTGACTAGGATTTGACTAGGCATAATCCTAAGTCATCAAAGTGTGTCTCTTTTGTAGAGGTTGAGTAGGAGTAGGAAATCATTCTATATAAACTCAAGACACACATACACACACACACACACACACACATACTGTTAGAATAGGTGACCAGAAAGTCAATGTGGTTGGCTGTTCTGAGAACTATTCACCAATCTTTGAATGAAAGTAATATTATGTTGATGAATGTAGTAAGGATTCATCATTAACAATGATGAATTTGTTGTGCTTACTGCTAGCATTGAACATGGTTTCGATGTCACAATAAAAGCCCACAAACCGGACATATGAATCCAAGAAGTTGGACTGCGCATAGGTTGGCGGTCATGGAACCAACTTCTGTATATTGGTCTGAAACACTCCAAGTCGAGGACCTTGAGATTGGGTAGCGATGGTCCTATAGAGACTTGCACTAAGGATTGCATTCATTAGATGAGTACCGTGTTCATCGGTGATAGATGTTGGACGTCTATGCAATATTAGTGGGTTAGTTGACAAGGGTGTCGACTGACTGAGGTGACTTGCGGGAGTCGTCATATGGAAGCTATACGGGCTTGGTCGGTATGACTTGTATTTCCGATTTTGATAGTACGGAATTAGTCCTCGAACTTGAGAAATCACATCAATCGCTTACATACGAAGGTTGTATCTTGAATCTGGCGAGAGGTGATTGTGTCGTAAGACATGGCTATCATAAGCTTTGTTCAGTGCAATCGGAGTACGTAGAGAGGATGGTGGTTTCCAAGATAGGATCTGTCCCCTGTCAAATATTATGACAACGAGATCTCATATGCGCTCTGAGATGGTTTAAACTCTCAAAGTCTATGGCCATAGCATTTGATTGAGTGAGAAAGAATTTCCTACATCAATCATAGAGTTAAACCTATCTCAAGTTTGAAGCATAGATTCCTAAGTCTAGGATGAGAACCGACATCCTATTCCATGCCCTAGACTAAGGCCGAGAGACAGGCGATAGTAGGACCGTACCTGTATATAACTCGGAGCCTAAATGTTCACGCCATAATTTCACCTAGTCTCTAGTGTCATGGACCGTTGTTAGACGGCCACCCATGGTGACGGACGAATTCCTATCATGTGATGATTGGATATTCGCCCATGTCTAGCTGAGGGTAAACCTAAAGAGCCACACTCAATTCACCGAAAATGGAGGAATTAATTTGGAATTAATTCTGGAGATCGAACATTTTGATTAGATTAAATTGGTTCTCTTTTGGAGTGTCAAGCCTTTAAATATTAATTGGATTAATTAGGCTTAGTTCATGAATTAGATTTATGAATTAAGAGGAGAGCTATTTCCGTATTTAAGTAGAATGAAGATGGAAATATTAATTTTGGGCTTAAGTATTTATTTGATATTTACTACAAGCCTATTAGGAATTGTTAGACTATTTAAATAGGATTTAAAAGTCCATTCCATAAAGCCCATCAAGGGATGGACGGACGAGATCGAATCTTGGGGCTAGATGAGATGAAGGGCTAGGATTAAGTTTGACTTAATCAAACCCTAGGTTGACTAGAATTTGACTAGGTCAAAGTCCTAGTTGTGTATAGTGTGCCTCTTTGGAAGAGTTTTTGAGTAGGATTAGAAAAAATACTTCCTTATAAATACTCAAGCACACACACACGTACACACACACACACACACATCTCTACAACTCTCATCTCACACACACACACACACACCACGATCCGCCCTCTCTATCTTTCTCTCGTCCATCTCTCTCTAACCACTTCAAAAGAACTCTCATGTTCTCTTGTCTTTGATACAAGGGAACGCTTGAACAATCGATCATGTTAACTGATAGCATTTGGTCGATTGTTTATCCTTTTCCTCTTGATATTTTGCTAGCACGGGGGAATCCAGATCCAGTGAATTGCATGGACAATTTAGAGGATTCCTACATTGGGATCTCGATGGCAAAATGGGGAACAATGCATGTAGCTGAACGAAGAAAACTACGAGGGTAAAGATGATAGTAATCCTGAAAATGATGATGAAGTTTCCTGTTCCTTCAAATTCTATGGCCTCCATGTTGTGTACTTTCTGGAACATGAGATACACTGAACGCCTGGGAGAATCAAGGGCACACCCCTTGATTTGGTTTTAATTGATTTTAATTCCGTTCGTTTTACGCTTATACGCTTTTATATTACGCACTCCCGCGCTTCCGCCACACCTCTCCCGGGCCGATCCACCTTTCACACACAACTCACTCTCATCTCACACACACACCAGCGCCCCCTCCTTCTCTTGGCCACCTCCTCTCTTCACCTCCAAAAGCTTTCTTGTTTTCTTGTCTTTGATACAAGAAGACACATGAACAATCGATCACATTAAACAATAGAGTTTGGTCGATTGTTTTATCCTTTTCTTTGATATCTTGCGAGCACGAGGGTATCAAGATTCTGGTGAATTGCGTGGACATTTTGAAAGATCTCTACGTTGGGACCTAGGTGGCAAATCCGGGAACAACGCGTGTAGCCGAATGAAGAAAGCTACAAGGGTGAGTACACTTGCTACGATTCCATTTCTTCGTTCCACCTATGGCCTCTATGAATTATGCATGTTTTATTTTATTCACGAGACACACCGAACACCAGAGAGAATCAAGGGAACACCCCCTTGATCGGTTTTAAATTCTATTTTAATTATGTGTGTTTGTGTTTTTCATTAAGTTCAAATGCCCCCGCGCTTCTGCACACGCCATCTCCTGGGCCAATATGCTTCAATTACAAAAACATCGTATGGGACGACCCGTTTGTTGGTGATTGGGGAGCATACATGTCTATGTTAACGCAAGATTCACCCAATTTGCTAGCAATAACTTAAGCGATGGGCAGGGTTGAGATCAATGAAGATTATGTGAAAGAAATCCGCGGATCGTCTCGGGAATTGCGCGAATGCGGAAGCGCGATAAAAATAAACGTACAAAAATTAAAGCATGCTTTAAATTTAAGAGAACACGCTCAAAGGGTGTGCCCTTGAGGTTCCCGGGCGTTCGGTGTATCTCATGATCATATAACATGTAAAGAAATCATGGAGGCCATAGAGTTGAAAATTAAAGAGGGATGAAAAAGTAAAACAAGACCTACCCGTTGTCGTTTTCGTCTTCAACGGCTACTCGCGTTGTTCCCCGTTTTGTACCGAGATCTCGTTCTTGAGACCCTCCAAATCGTGACACACGATCCACCCACGTATCTTGCACGTCGTGCTAGCAACGAACAAGTATTTTTGGAGAGGATAGATTAATCACACGTTATGAATTAACGGGACTAATCTTCCTTAGTTCTAATGTTCCAAGAACAAAAGAACAAGAAGTAATTTTCTTGTTAGAGAGAGAGGGGGCGGACGAGAGGTAAGGAGAGGGGAGAGTGTGTGTTGTGTGTGTGTTTTCAAGAATCATCATCCTTCAAAAGGTTGGAAGCTAGAGGTATTTATAGAGGAGGAGTTTAATCCTCTTTAAACTCCTACTCTAAGAACTCTAATTTGACTAGGATTTTGACCTAGTCAAAATCCTAGTCAAACTAGTGTTTGACCTAGTCAAACAAATCCTAGCCTTCCATCTCCCTTTTCCATCTCAACCGTTGATTTTAATTTAATGGAATATTTAAATCCCATTAAATATTCCAAAAGGCTAAAAGAATAAATATAATATAATAAATAAATATTTATATTTATTCTAAGCCCATTAAATCAACCATTTAATAAATCCTATTTATTAATTTAATTCCCTTTATCAAATAGAAGGAATTAATTTCTCCAAGAAAATATAGGACCCGATTAAATCTAATTTAATCATTCCTTTACTCCAATATTTAATCCCAAATTAAATATTAAGTGTGTGTGGATAGTGTGTGACTCTTTAGGTTCACCATTCAGCTAGACTTGGTCGGATTCCTAGAATCCGCCCGTTACCATGGATGGCCATCTAGCAACGGTCCATGGCACTAGAGACTAGGTGAAATAATTGGGGATGAACATTTAGGTTCTAACAGTACACTTGTCCTTCTGTTTTCGGTCTTATCACTTAGAGTCTAGGGCACGGAAAAAGCAGGTACCCATTTTGGACCTAAGTGTCGGTCTGTCCTTACTAAACGCCGCAAGGGAAACCTTTCCCTTCTGTTCAGTTACTGTGGCCACAGATTTCAGGGACAAGACACAGAGCATACATGAGACTCAACTGTCAATACCTTTTGACAAGAGACAGATCCTTTCTTGGAAACTACTGTCACTTTGTACACCCGAGCTGCATTAGACATGGCTTATGACTACTCAAGAGTATTTTGGCAATCTCTCACCATATCTAAGATACAGACCTGATGCACAGGTAAACTCAGCAGTTCCTCAAGTCAAAGGACTTGGCCTGTACCGTTGGAACCGGGAATACACGTCATACCTTGCTGACCATACTCAAGGTCCTCCGTAAGACGGTTCCCCCGAGTCACCTCAGTCAGCTGCTTCCTAGCATGCTGACCCACTAACACTGCTTAGACAACCTTCGTCACCCGTCGATGAAATACGACAACAGATGCTTAGTGCAAGTCTCAAAGGGAATCCCGGTACCCATTTTCGGGATTCCTTGACTTGGAGATTTCCGGACTGATTCGGTAAGACTGATTTCATGGACCTACCTCCAAGCGTAGTCCCAGTCCCCGAAATCATTTCTCAGTCCGTGGGCTTTGTTTGCGTAGTGAACAGAAATGTAAATGCAGATAAGTGAACGTAAACAAAGTATTGCCATATGAATTTTCACTTCTTTATTCATAAATGTTTTTATCAAATACCAAAAATTGTCTAGACATAGGTTACATATTCCTGCCAAAAATTGGCTTACATGGTCACCTTTTCTAACAATCTCCCACTTGACCTTTAAAGCCAATTGCCCATATGCTTAATCCCCATCTTCTCAAGATGTTGCGTATGAGCGCTCTACGACATAGGCTTTGTCAGCGGGTCTGCTGTGTTGTCTGCCGAGTTGACTCGGTCCATCCGGACGTCACCTCTTCCTATCATTTCTCTAAGAAGATGGTAGCGTCTAAGAATGTGTTTGGAACGGTGATGAGATCTCGGTTCCTTTGCTTGCGCTATAGCGCCGTTGTTATCACAGAAGATGACAACAGGCTCTGCGATGCTAGGCACTACACCCAACTCTTGGATGTAGTTTCTCATCCAAACCGCTTCCTTAGCAGCTTCTGAAGCTGCTATGTATTCAGCCTCTGTGGTGGAGTCAGCAATGGTTGCTTGCTTGGAACTTTTCCAAGCTACTACTCCTCCATTGAGTTTGAATACGTACCCCGATTGAGATTTGGCATCATCGTCATCAGACTGGAAGCTAGCGTCGCTAAAGCCTTCCAGAATTAGTTCTCCATTGCCATAGACTAGGAACATGTCCTTAGTCCTCCTTAGGTACTTAAGGATGCCCTTAACAGCATTCCAATGTGCCTCTCCTGCGCAGGACTGATATCTGCTTATTATGCTCAAAGCGTATGCAATGTCAGGCCTAGTGCAGTGAACCGCATATTGTATGCTACCTACGGCAGAAGCATAGGGGATGACCTTCATCCTTTCAAGTTCCTCATCAGTCTGTGGGGACTGTTTCTTGGATAACTTGATCCCATGCTTCATTGGAAGGAATCCTCGTTTGGAGTTGTCCATTCGATATCTCTTTAGGACTTTCTCCATATACGAGTTTTGGGTGAGTCCTAACATCCTTTTAGATCTGTCCCTGACAATCTGGATGCCTAGGATGTAGGAGGCTTCACCCAAGTCCTTCATGGAAAACTGGGTTGACAACCATGCTTTTGTGTTTCCTAACATTCTAACGTCATTACCAATGAGCAGAATGTCATCCACATAAAGCACTACGAACACTATTGAGCTCCCACTGACCTTCTTGTATACACAAGGGTCGGATTCGTTTTTGATGAAGTCATAACCCCGTATTACTTCATCAAAGCGAATGTTCCAACTTCGGGAGGCTTGTTTGAGGCCATAGATGGACTTCTGGAGACGACAGACTTTCTGCTCTTCTCCAGTGACCGTGAAACCCTGCTGCTAATCCATATAGATCTCTTCTTCAACGAAACCGTTGAGGAAGGCCGTTTTCACGTCCATCTGCCATATCTCATAGTCATACCATGCTGCTATGGCGAGCAGAAATCCGAATGGATTTAGCCATGGCTACTGGCGAGTAGGTATCCTCAAAATCGACCCCAGGTCGTTGAGTGTATCCCTTAGCTACAAGCCTAGCCTTAAAGGTTGTGACTTCTCCATCAACGCCAAGTTTGCGCTTGTAGACTCACTTACAGCCGACTGGCTTAACACCTTTCGGTGGATCTACAAGACTCCAGACTTGGTTCTCGCTCATGGAGTCCATTTCGGCTTTCATGGCTTAAGCCGTTTCCCGGAGTCGATGTCAGACATCGCTTCTCCATAAGTCTTAGGATCGTTATAATACCTCATTTTCTTGCATTCGATCAAATGTATCCCTTATAATACGCAACGCATTGTGTGCTTTGTAGTCTCTTAGTATGGATTTACTGGCCGCACACACAAGGGGGCGTGGCCAGGCGCTCGTGCAAGTAGAGGAGCCTGCGTGCTGTTGCCCGTCCAGCGCACCTAGCGCGCGATCGGCAGAGCGCCATCTGTCAGTCGCGCGCGTAGGGGATGTGGCTAGACGCGCGCACATGCAAGGGATCCTCTGCGTTGCCGCTCGAAAGGTCGGCCTGTCAGCCGCGCAAGCAGGGTTTCGGCCAGGCATGCGTGCAGGCAAGGGAAGCCTGCGCACATGCGCCCGACACGCACGCCCATAACGCGCAGACAACTGGCTGGGCCGCCAGTACGCATGCGCGGCCGCTAGGCGCTGGGTGCTAAGGGCGCGCGCCCGCGCACATGGCACTTCCCGCCATCAGGTGGCCTAGCGGCCAGGCTGGGACGCGAGCGCATGCGCGCTCGGGCAAGCTAGGGCTGCCGGCAACGGTTGTCATTGCCAGTTTTTTTTCTTTGAGTTATTTTTCTGAAATTATTATTTTTTGGATTATTCTGGATTATTTTCTGCACATCTTTTAAAGAATATTATTTCAAAATATTTTATTTTGGGTGAGGTTTGGAACCTCCTAAAATTTTAATATTGTCTTGACAATGAGGAAAGGATTTCCTGGCAATAAGTATTGCAATGGTTGCACGATGATCAGTTTTCTTATGTAGAAATTTCGCATTAATTTCCTACTACATATGATATTGGTTATCATGTATTTAGATGAATAGCAATATTACTTGGATAATGGGATTGACGAATGGATGATCACAAAGCCCTTAGACCAAATGTATGGTTTATTTTCTATTGGGCCTGTGTACCTCGTTTTGCTTTCTTATCTTTCTGGTTGCCTTGTAATAATAAGACTTCTTCCTCCCTCCTTATGTACTCCCCTCGGGTGTTCGTTGGGGTTTCTATTTCAGTTGTAATGAGAGTAGGTAGAAGTTAGGCATTTTTCTCTTTATTTTTATAAATGAAAAAGATCAAGGAAGGCCCAGAAGGAGGAGTCCATGGAGGCCCATGGAGATCCAAAGCCTTGAAGGCCCGATAGATGAAGAGGCAAGGCCCATCAGTGTGTTGATGGGTTTCTACATAAATATGTGATGAGTTCTCAGTCTGTTGAAACTCTTATTTGGTTGGACCAAGCTAAAATATTAGACCCCTAATAAATGGACTAGAATTTACATAGTTCGTCCAGGCCTTCCATCCATGGCAAAGTGAGGATGCTAGTTTCACCTAATTGCGTGGTCTCACGAGTCGTGGCACGTCTCTAGGATTGAAAATAAGCTGCACGATTGTTGTGAACGAAGTGAATACACTCATGTTTCCCATCTCAGGAGTTGTGGGGGCGATAATGAGTGCTATGATTCGATTTATGCATCGGGTCTGACACCTAGTAACGTGAGTCGCTTGGAGTCCTCAGGATCACGTGAAGAGGTGAGGCAAAATAACTTGAGAATCTCGTTGGATGAGAATGGTATGGAATACCTCTCACAAGGCTATTTTCTATGTGAATCGTAAAACTGGTGAGTTATGAAGAATTTCGTTTGTGGATCCCAAGCCCACTAGGAAAGGATTTCCCGAAAACGATGTTTGAGAGTGACGTATTTTCGTAAAAATAGTGGGAGCATTAAATGACTGAAGTCCGAGTTTTAATTTGTTATTTAGTACCATTACAATCAGCTGATTGCCTGCTTTTATTTTTAAATGTAGATTTAATCATGTCTAAGAATCCAGTATCCTGTATACTTGAGACAAACAAATTCAATGGAACAAACTACAACGACTGGTTGCGCAATCTGAGGATAGTCCTCGATTATGAGAACCAAGGCTATGTCATTGACAAGTTGTTTCTACGGACTTTGCCAAAGGGATCGTAACAGAAGAACGTGAGACGTTCGAGATGTGACAACAGGATAACCGAAAAGTTCGTAGTGTCATACTTGCATCTATGACTAATGAGATGCAAAAACAGTATGAAAGGCTAGACGATGTTCCTTCCACAATGGCTCGTTCGAAGGATTGCTATGCGCTTCCGGACCGGCATACTAGGTATGTCGCTACGAAGGCATTCTTTGGAACGAAGATGACCGAAGGATCCTCTATACATGAGCATGAGGTCAAGATGCTTACCTTTGTGGTAGAGCTCGAGGACCTCAAGGCAGGGCTCGATAACGAGACGTACATTGATGTGATCCTTCAATCACTCCCATCCTCATTCGACCAATTTATTGTTACCGACAACATGAATGCACTTGAGAAGGACATAAATGAGTTAATAAGTATGTTGGTCCAATACAAGGCAACGATCAAAAACCTTGCACCATCGGTATTGGTTGGAGAGGCTTTGACTTCCAAAGCGAAAGGCAAGGGTGCCAGACGCTGGAAAAGAAAGAAGGAAAAAGGAAGGCCGTCGCAACCACTACAAATGCTAGGAGCATTCCCGTTGCCAAAGTGGGGAAAGGCAAGGGAAAGAAGAAGATTGGTTCAAAGAAAAAGTTGAGGGAAAATGACATATATGTTCATTGCCGTGAGAAAGGGCATTGGACGAGGGATTACCCTAAATTCCTCTCTGAGCAAGGTATGTTTGTGGTTGAGGTTAATATGGTCACTGACTCTGCTTCTTGGTATTAGATATCAGTTGTGGAGCTCACATCTGTAATGACTTACAGGTGTTGAAAATAATCAAAAGGCTAGGTAAAGGCAAGGTCGTCCTAAATCTTGGTAATGGCAAGGTCGTTGCTGCTAAAGCTGTAGGAACTGTTAGCTTAGTAGTTAGTGATCATGTTAGGTTAGAATTAAAGGATTGTTATTATGTACCTAGCATGATTAATAATATCATTTCCATTCCGTTGTTAGAATAGTGGCTTTGAATTTTTTATCAATAAAAATTATTTTTATTTGATAAAAGATGGATAT
This sequence comes from Sesamum alatum, assembly GCA_034509735.1. Taxonomy (NCBI): domain Eukaryota; kingdom Viridiplantae; phylum Streptophyta; class Magnoliopsida; order Lamiales; family Pedaliaceae; genus Sesamum; species Sesamum alatum. Next base: position 15,577,049 of record JACGWO010000010.1, read on the forward strand.
TCTCATTTGCTAGGTAAACTTAACAATGGTCCTTATGTTCTGCAAAAGTCTAATTGGATCATGGCTGCTCAACACAAACGTAAATAAGACGATCTTGAGAATGCACTGTTGTGGCATGCAAGGCTAGGTCACATCTCTCAAGATAGGATCAAAAGGTTGGTAGAGTTAAAGATCCTAGAGGTAGGCGATTTGAACAATCCGTCATCCTGCGAATCCTGCTTAAAAGTGAAAATGACCAAGAAGCCCTTTGTTGGACAAGGCACACTTGCCACCGGTCTATTGGACTTGGTCTATACAGACGTGTTTGGGCTACTAAGTACTCAAGCTAGAGGTGGAATCTCTTACTTCATAACCTTTACCGATGATCACTCACGGTATCGTTATGTTTACCTAATGAGGTATACGTCTGAAGCTCTTGTAAGGTTTAAAGACTTTAGACTTGAAGTTGAGAACCAAACGGCAACAAAATTAAAGTCCTGTGGTCTAGCCGAGGTGGCGAGTACCTAAGTAGCAAATTTCTCGATTATCTAAAGGAAAACGGTATAATCTCCTAATTGACACCTCTCGAGACACCATAATTAAATGAAGTCTCTGAAAGGAGAATCGAACCTGTTAGACATGGTTCGATCCATGATGAGCTTTACTAACCTGCCCTTGTTTTCCTTGGGTTATGCACTTGAGACAACAACTAAGTTGCTAAGCCTACGTCCTACAAATACTTGAGAGTGTGGAGTAGCCCTGCATTCGTCAAGAGGTTAGTGGGAGACCAGCTAGAATCAAGATCTAGCTTGTGCAGGTTCGCTAGCTATCTGAAAGAAATTGTAGGTTATTAATTTTATGACCTCTCTGAACAAAAGGTATTTATCTCGAGGAATGCAGTCTTCTTGGATTCCCAACGTGATGAACTGTTCCTTGAGGAATCAAGTGAGACACTTCAGTCATCAGCGCCAGGAGCTGCAGACCCCTACATTAAGAGGTTTTAGGTAAAGTAACTGGCGGATTGAGCAGCCACGTGAGGCTAAACGTGTTGAACAACCTCTGCAAGACAGCATGTTGAGCAACCTCCTGAGGAGCCAACCGTGGTACCAGAACCGCCAACTCCTGCTCTGTCTACGCCCGTGATTCCCACTAGTAGTATTCTAGTCCTCCGTAGGTCAGCAAGAGTGCCACACCCTCCCTAGAGATACGGCATCTTAGGCGTGACCGGTCAATTGGATAATGATCCTAAGACATACGGGGATGTAATGTTGGACATCGATTCAGGGAAGTGACTTGAGGCCATGAAAACTGAAATGGACTCCGTGAGCACAAACTAAGTGTGGACGCTTGTAGAGCCTCCCAAAGGTGTTAAACTCGTGGGATGCAAATGGGTCTATAAGCGTAAACTTGAGGCTGATGGAGAAATGACTATCTTCAAAGCAAGGCTTGTGGCGAAAGGCTACACTCAACGACGCGGGGTCGATTTCCAGGAAACCTATTCGTCAATAGTCATGGCTAAATCTATTCGGATTATGCTTGCCACAGTTGTATGGTATGACTATAAAATATGGTAGATGGACGTGAAAACGTCATTCCTTAACGATTTCGTTGAGGAAGAGATCTAAATGGATCAACCGGAGGAATTCACTGTTGATTGGAGAAGACCAGAAAGTCTACCATTTCCAAAAGTTCATTTATGGCCTCAAGCAAGCATCCCGGAGTTGGAATATTCGTTTTGATGAAGCCATGTAGGGATATGATTTCATCAAGAATGAATGTGACCCTTGTATTGATCGGTTGTCGAAGCCGTCAAATATAAAAACTGATTCTAAACTGTAGTAGTCGTGGAACCAGGTCGAATCCCAAGGGAATTATTAATTAATTTCTCGATCTAGATTTAGTAACCAAAAAAGGGGGTATGAATTAAGTACTAATTATAAATGAACTAAATTAATAAAAGCAAGAGTAAAATAATTGAGAAGAGATTATAGATGAAAGAGTCCAATTCAAGGGGGTCCGTCTCACCAATCGTTATGTTTATCATGGATCACTAAGGGATAATTCCATAACCAAGCATTCAACTCTGGAATTCATTAGGATAGCCGTAACAAATTCCTGTTTTCCTATCGTAGTGGATTTGACTCAAGCATCTAAATCCAAACTTACTATATCAAGACTGGGCACGATAGCGTTCCATATCTCATCAATAATAGCATTTGCATCAATGAAAACAGTTGAATCTAGATCAAATAACCGAGATAGCTGCAATTATCTAACCTAGTTTTCTCGTCCCTACAAATAAATCATGCAAAGCACATAATAAATTTGCTTGCTACTCATACCACTAATTCATGACAATTACGGATCACTGAACTCATGGATAGCAATAGAATAATTAATATTGAATCGAATTGTCAGATCTATCAATAATAATCATTCCGTTAACAGTAAATCAAGACGAGAAATACTTGGCGAAATCAGATAAATTCAAGATCTCAAAACATAACAATAGGGTTTAACGTTTCCCTTGAATCGGAATAGAAAAACTAGCTACTAAACATGTTCATAGCTAAACAAAATATTCTAGATGAAAGCATAAATTCAGAGATAGAGAGAGAACACGATGATCAAAAAGATGGTTTTTCTCTGTGTTCTAGTCTCCTTTTTATAGTTGAGAGTCCCCTTCCTATGCGGCTTCAGAGTCCTCTTTTGTGTCAATTTCAGAGTCCTCCTTTCTGCCAACTTCGGAGTCCTCGCGCAGATCTGGATGTCGGTTAAGGCGTGATCACGCCTTAGAGGTTGTTCAAGTCTGCTGGCTCAAAATTGTTCTTTTCTTCCTGCGCAGACTCGGGTGTTGGACAGGGCGTGATCACGCCCTAATGGTTGTTCAAGTCTGCACATTGCCGTTTTTGTTTCTTGATCACTTTTATGTCTTTATTTGGGCTTTTTAACTCCTTTTCTTCACAACGGGTGAATCTCAATCTTTTATCCAAAACTGCATAACTCGATAAGAAATGTGAAGAAAACCTTTAAAAAATATTCGAGTTAAGCATGCGTATAAGAGATGAAATGCACCCTATCAAATTCCCCCACACCAAAACCATGCTTGTCCTCAAGCATCTCTTGATTCAAAAAGCATGGATTATCCAAGTAACCATACCCAAATTTCCCTTTATGTGAGTCAAGTGTATCCCTTAATCAACATGTCTTCACAGTTTAAGAAGATATAGCAATATTGAGAATAAACACTAATGGCATTAATACAACAAGCACGTATCCCATTGACTTTATCAAACGTGAACGAAACAAGTCTCAACACTCCTCACTAGGATGTCTCTCAAATCACTCAAGAAGTGTTTAAGGAATTTTTGTCACACTCAAATCAGGACATTAGAGTGTCATTGCCATAGGCTTGCTTGTGAATCAAATCTCCACCACTACAAAATGCTTATCAGTGCATAAATCAAAGGGTTTTTAACATGGTTGTAATGGGGCTAGGGTCGAGGTGTGTCAAGAGAGGTCAAATTGTGGCTCATGAATTCAAAAGGATGATGTCAACTTAGTTGCTTGTATTCCCAGCTCATTGCTTTTTTTTTTTTTTTTTTTTTTTTCCCGTTTCACACCCAAGTGTTTGAAACATGCATACTTTCGAACATGATTTTTTTTTTTGTTCTCAATTTCACTATCCTCTTTGATCATTTTCCTCTCTTTCTTTTTTTTTTCATTCATCATTCGTCAAAGACTCGTTCATTCATCAAAGTCTTTGATTCTCTATTTTTTCTTTTCTTTCTCTTTTTGTTTTTTTTTGTTGCATCCCTTTTCTCTTTTTTTTTTTATTTTTTTCTTTTTGGGTCTAGCAATATGTCTCCCATATGCCCTTTTTGAACTTCTCTAGCTCTTTTTCTCATCGAATTACAAGCAACCATATTAACATCATCCCCTTGACAGGGTTCAAAAATCTCTGCAGGCAATAACCAAGAAAGGGATAATCGGCTGAAAATGCGGTTTAACCAAGAAAATAGAGGCCAAGGCTCAAATGGGTTTTCTAAGGGTGAGTTTCCGGTAAGCTCTTTTCAAGGTTAATGACTATTCCTAAGTGCCCTTATCATTTTCATACACCAATATGCAAAAATGTGACCTCGAAATGTATTACACAAGCAAGTTCTAGAATGCACACACTAAGTCCAATGCCCTCAATTGAAAGAAATATATGAGCACTATTTGAATGCAAGTGCTTTGGCTCAAAAGCTCACATAAAGGGTTTCAGTGTTGATTCTTGAACGTTGTTCGTTTAATGCAATCAATGGGACATCTTTCACACACAATATATTTTTTATGCCACTAGATTTCATTCCGCCTACTAATCTCAACTTAAACCATAAATCCCTATAGACTTCAGGGACAACACAAAACAACATGCAAGGAATTTAGTTCAAGTTACAGGACAACCCACACATTTCGTTTCAAGATCAACTCATTTCAAGCACAAATTATGGTGTCCATGACATATAATCAGTACCAAAACAACAATTTCACCCAGAAATTTCATCCACAAAAATTAATCCCCAACACAAATATTCAGCAGCACAGAATCACAAGAATTATCAGGCCCATAACCACAGTCACCACCATACCAAATTATGCACAAACCTCCCCCACACCAAGTACATACATTGTCCCCAATGTATGCACATAAAACCACATATAACAAGGAAATGAAAAGAGAGAAAGAATTAGAGAGCATCCCTGAAATATGTGGTGACGGCAAAGCGGGTTAGGAAGGGGGTGGTGGGGGTATAGATACCCCAAAGCAGTCAAGGCCGCGTCGAGCTTGCAGTGCAGCCACGCATCAGAGAGCTCCAGCTGGGTGAGACGGCCTTCAATGGCGTCCGTAGATGGGGCGGCAGGCGGTAGCTGTGAGCGGCGCGGGCGGTGGTGGCTGCAAGATGGGTAAGAGATTAGGGATTGATAAAAGGAAAATGGGGTTGTGCCAAAATATAAACATATATATATATATTTCTCGTTTTTGTATTTTTATTTTTTTTATTTATTTATATATTTTTTTTTATAAAAAATAGATAAAATAAAGAGAATGCAGATTTTTGCCCTTCTTTTAGGCGTGATCACGCCTTAACACCTCCTCAAGCCTGTACGTCAGGTGGAAATCGCCGAGTTCGCCGTTTGCTTCAGACAGAAGAGATACTGGGATAGGGCGTGATCACGCCTTATCTCGCTGTGAAGTCTGTCGGACCACTAAACACGGTGTTGCATCTGGCATCAAACGGAGCGTGACCACGCCTTATATGAAGGTCAAATCTGCGGAGGTGAGAAGTAAAAATCCTAAACTAAAAGTTCAAAATAAAGCATATAAAACGTCGGGTTGCCTCCCGACAAGCGCAATTATTTAACGTCGTCATGCTCGACGGAAGAGCTCATTATCCTTGCTTGGACTGCGGGGGTGACGCCAATGTAATATCCACGGGGTTACCTAAGTCATCACCTCGGAGGAATGGTTTCAAACGATGGCCATTTACCTTGAAGATTTTTCCCGTATCGAGACTTTGAATTTCCACTGCACCATAAGGAAAAATATTAGATACCTCAAAAGGACCAATCCAACGGGAACGCAGCTTACCTGGCATTAATTTCAACCTAGAGTTGTAAAGGAGGACCTTCTGACCCACGTGAAAGTGTTTCCGTAGGATTTCAGTATCATGAAATGCCTTTGTCTTCTCCTTATAAATCCGCGTATTTTCATACGCGTCCAAACGCAGTTTCTCTAGCTCTTGCAACTGAAGCTTACGCTCCATCCCGGCCTTGCTCATATCCAAATTACATTTCTGCACTACCAAATATGCTTTGTGTTCGATCTCAACGGGTAAGTGACAAGCCTTTCCAAACACCAATCGATAGGGGGACATCCCTATGGGGGTTTTATACGCCGTCCTGTATGCCCATAAAGCATCATCCAAGCGTAAGCTCCAATCCTTCATTCCGGGACTCACTGTTTTCTCCAAAATAGACTTCACTTTCCGATTTGACACTTCTGCTTGGCCATTCGTCTGTGGGTGATAGGCGGTTGCCACACGATGGTGAACGCCATACTTCTTGAACAAGGACCTCACTGCTCGATTGCAGAAATGACTCCCTTGATCACTGATCATTGCTCGTGGGACACCAAACCTGTTAAAAATATGGGTTTTGACAAAACCTATGACAGTAGTAGAATCATCAGTCCGTGTGGCCTTTGCCTCCACCCATTTCAAAACATAATCAACAGCCAAAAGTATGTAAGAAAACCCACAAGATGATGGAAACGGACCCATAAAATCAATACCCCAAACATCAAATATTTCAACAATCAAAATTGGAGTTTGGGGCATTTCATTCTGATGAGACACCGTCCCCGTACGTTGGCATCTATCACACCGTTTACAGAAGTCATAAGCATCTTTGAACAAGGTATTTCAATATAACCCACAATCCAATACTTTCCTAGCCATGCGTTTAGGACCAAAGTGACCCCCGCATGCAAAATTATGACAGAAATTTAAGACAGAGTGATGCCCCGAGCATATCCCACAAACCATTGCCTCTTGAACCTTTCCTGCAGCCATTTGTTGTACAGGAATAGTTAGTTCAGAGAGTTTCCCCGCTAATTCGTTGGTGCTTACCTCATTAACCTTGGAGACGCCTCCCCCCGTGTGGTAGCCAAATTGCCTATACGTTTCCGCCATGGTAGAGATTAAACGGCGTGCCTCGTCTGGGGTTTTGTCAACTAGGGCTCCACCGCTTGCAGCATCTACCATCCCTCTATCATTCCCAGAAAGCGCTTCGTAAAAGTATTGAATAAGGAGTGGGTCGGTAATCTGATGGTTGGGGAAACTCGCAACAAGTTCCTTGAATCTCTCCCAATATTCATACAAGGATTCGCCATTCAACTGTCTAATTCCGCAAATTTCCTTCCGAATATGAGTAGCTTTAGACGCTGGAAAGAATTTCTGCAAGAACTGTGATTGCATGTCTACCCATGTCTGAATGGATGCTGAGGGAAGATAGTACAGCCAATCTTTAGCCTTGTCCTTCAGCGAGAACGGAAAAGCTCTTAGTCTCACTTGTTCAGCTGTGACTCCGTGGGGTTTCATTCCTGAGCATACCACATGGAATTCTTTCAAGTGCTTGTGCGGGTCTTCTCCTGCAAGACCATGAAAAGAAGGAAGCAAGTGGATTAGTCCGGATTTTAACTCAAAATCAGCATCATCATCATGAAAAGGAATGCACAAAGGTTGTTGATCAGGATTTGGTGCATTAATATCCTTTATGGTTCTCCGGTTATTAACCGCCATCTCGATCTCAGGTTCGTCACAAGTAGATTCTCCTCCAAGAATTGATTCTGCTTCGAGTCTCGCCCGAGTCCTTTTTTGCCGGGTCTCTTTCCTCAGTCGACGCGCTGTCTTCTCAATTTCTGGGTTGAACAGTAATTCACCTGTTCGAGAAGAACGCGGCATAAAAAGCAAAGAGATCAACAAATTAGGATGAGCACAACAAGATCAAGAAAATTAAAGTAATTCCCCGGCAACGGTGCCAAAATTTGATCGGTTGACGAAGCCGTCAAATATAAAAACTGATTCTAAACTGTAGTAGTCGTGGAACCAGGTCAAATCCCAAGGGAATTATTAATTAATTTCTCGATCTAGATTTAGTAACCAAAAAAGGGGGTATGAATTAAGTACTAATTATAAATGAACTAAATTAATAAAAGCAAGAGTAAAATAATTGAGAAGAGATTATAGATGAAAGAGTCCAATTCAAGGGGGTTCGTCTCACCAATCGTTATGTTTATCATGGATCACTAAGGGTTAATTCCATAACCAAGCATTCAACTCTGGAATTCATTAGGATAGCCGTAACAAATTCCTGTTTTCCTATCTTAGTGGATTTGACTCAAGCATCTAAATCCAAACTTACTATATCAAGACTGGGCACGATAGCATTCCATATCTCATCAATAATAGCATTTGCATCAATGAAAACAGTTGAATCTAGATCAAATAACCGAGATAGCTGCAATTATCTAACCTAGTTTTCTCGTCCCTACAAATAAATCATGCAAAGCACATAATAAATTTGCTTGCTACTCATACCACTCATTAATGACAATTACGGATCACTGAACTCATGGATAGCAATAGAATAATTAATATTGAATCGAATTGTCAGATCTATCAATAATAATCATTCCGTTAACAGTAAATCAAGACGAGAAATACTTGGCGAAATCAGATAAATTCAAGATCTCAAAACATAGCAATAGGGTTTAACGTTTCCCTTGAATCGGAATAGAAAAACTAGCTACTAAACATGTTCATAGCTAAACAAAATATTCTAGATGAAAGCATAAATTCAGAGATAGAGAGAGAACACGATGATCAAAAAGATGGTTTTTCTCTGTGTTCTAGTCTCCTTTTTATAGTTGAGAGTCCCCTTCCTATGCGGCTTCAGAGTCCTCTTTTGTGTCAATTTCAGAGTTCTCATTTCTGCCAACTTTGGAGTCCTCGCGCAGATCTGGATGTCGGTTAAGGCGTGATCACGCCTTAGGGGTTGTTCAAGTCTGCTGGCTCAAAACTGTTCTTTTCTTCCCGCGCAGACTCGGGTGTTGGACAGGGCGTGATCACGCCCTAATGGTTGTTCAAGTCTGCACTTTTCCGTTTTTGTTTCTTGATCACTTTTATGTCTTTATTTGGGCTTTTAACTCCTTTTCTTCACAACGGGTGAATCTCGATCTTTTATCCAAAACTGCATAACTCGATAAGAAATGTGAAGAAAACCTTTAAAATCATTCGAGTTAAGCATGCGTATAAGAGATGAAATGCACCCTATCATGTATATACAAGAAGGTCAGTGGGAGCTCAATAGTGTTCCTAGTACTTTATGTGGATGACATTCTACTCAATGGGAATGATGTCAGAATGTTAGGTGACATAAAAGCATGGTTGTCTACTCAATTCTCCATGAAGGATTTGGTGAAGCTTCTACATTCTAGACATCAGCGATAGATCTAAACGAATGTTAGGAATGACCCAAAACTCGTATATTGAGAAAATCGTAAAAAACTTCAAAATGGATAACTCCAAATGTGGTTTTCTTCCCATGGGGCATGGGGTTAAGTTATCCAAGAAGCAGTCTCCTAAGACTGATGAGGAGCTTAAAAGGATGAAGGACATGCCCTATGCTTCTGCCGTAGGCAGCATCCAGTATGTTGTTCACAGCACCAGGCCTGACATCACTTACGCTTTGAGTGTGACCAACAGATATTAGTCCTGTGCAGGTGAGGCACACTAGATTGCAGTTAAGAGTATTCGTAAGTACCTAAGAAGGACTAAAGATATGTTCTTAGTCTATGGCGGTGGAGAGTTGATATTGGAAGGTTTTAGCGATGCTAGATTCCAGTCAGACGATGACGATGCCAAATCTCAGTTAGGATTCGTGTTCAGGCTTAATGGTGGAGTGGTAGCATGGAAAAGTTTCAAGCAGGATACCACAGCCGATTCCACCACTGAAGTTGAATATATAGTAGTTTCGGAAGCTGCCCAGGAGACGGTTTGGATAAAAAACTACATCCAAGGGTTGGGTGTGGTGCCTAGCATTGCCGATCCAATAGTTATCTTCTGCGATAACAATGGGGCTATAGCATAAGCAAAGGAACCGAGATCTCATCACCGATCCAAGAACATACTTAGATGCTACCGCTTGTTGAGGGAGATGGTAGGAAGAGGTGACGTTCGAATGGACCGAGTCAGCTCAGCAGAAAATATAACAAATATTTTTACCAAGCCCATGTCATAGATCGCTCATACATAGCATCTTGAGAAGATGGGTTTAAGGCATATGAGTGATTGACTTTAGGTCAAGTGAGAGATTGTTAGAATAGGTGATCGTGAAGCCAATCTGATTGGGCTTATGTACCCTGTTTCTGACAATTGTGGTATAATAAATTGTTATGAATATATGTGATGTTAAGTTTATGATATTTCATACTTTGATTGTGTTAACGTATTTTGTATTATTATTCAATGCACAAGAAAAGTCCACAGTCCAGATGCGTTAATCCAAGAGGTTGGACTATGCATAGGTTGGCAGTTAGGAATCCAGCCTCTGTGGATCGGTTTGTAACCCTCCAAGTCAAGGACCTTGAGATTGGATATCGAGGGTCCGAACGAGACTTGCACTAAGGATTGTAGTTGTGTTTCATCGACAAGTGACGAGGGTCGTCCATGCAATGTTAGTGGGTTAGTTGGCTCGGTGCCGGCTGAATGAGGTGACTCGCGGAAATCGTCATATGAGAAACCTTGAGTGGGTTGGTTAGTATGACTCATATTCCCGGCTCCGATAGTACAAGATTAGTTCTCAGACTTGAGGGACTAAAGCAGTTATATACACACCATGCCTGTGTCTTTTGGCGAAAGGCTACCAGGTCGAAATACTTGGTTGCTATAAACTCTATCTAGTTCAGTCAGAATGTGGACTGTAAGTCCAAGGAAAGTATCCGTCTCCTGTCAACGTTTGACGGTAGTATCTCACTTACATTATGAGACTCATTCCCTATAAAATCTATGGCCACAGTAACTGAATAGTGGGATAGGATCCCAGTGATGTTTTCAGTGGGTAAACGAGTAAAAGCTTAAGTCAAGGATGGGGACTGACGTCCAAATTCCATACCCTAAACTATAGCTGTGAGATGGTAGACGAAAAGACCATACTAGTATGCATTCGGGAGCCTAAATGTTCATGCCATGATTTCACCTAGTCTCTAGTGCCATGGACCGTTGCTAGATGGCCACCTATGGTGACGGGCAAATTCTGGTCATGGAATGATTGAAGATTCGACCAAGTCTAGCTGAAGGTGAACATAAAGAATCACACACAATTCAGTGGAAGTGAAGGAATTAGTTTGCAACTAATTTCGGGAGGTTGGACAATTTAATTAGATTAAATTGGTCATCATTTGGAGTATCAAAACCATTGATAATTAATGGGATCAATTAGGCTTGATTCATAAACTAGATTTATGATATTAGAGGATGAGTTATTTCCCTTTTAATTAGATTAAAGAGGTGGAAATATTTATTTGGGCTTAAGTATTTATTAGATTTATACTAAAAGCCCATTAGTACTTTTGGACTATTTAAATTAGATTTAAAGGTCCATTTCATAAAGTCCATCAAGGATAGACGGACGAGATTTGATCTAGGGGCTAGATGAGATGAAGGGCTAGGATCAAGTTTGACTTAATCAAAGCCGTTGTTGACTAGGATTCGACTAGGTCAAAATCCTAAAAGTGATCAAAGTGTATCTCTTTTGTAGAGGTTGAGTAGGAGTAGGAATACTACTCTATCTAAACTCAAGACACACACACACACACATACAACTCACTCTCATCTCAAACACAGACCGGTGCCGCTCGTCCTCTCAACCACCTCCTCTCTTCACCTCCAAAAGCCTTTCTTGTTTTCTTGCCTTTGATACAAGGATACACATGAACAAATGATCACGTTAAACAATAACGTTTGACCGATTGTTTTCTCCCTTTCTTTGATATCTTGCTAGCACGAGAGTATCAAGATTCCGGTGAATTACGTGGATAATTTGGAGGATCTCTACGTTGGGATCTAGGTGGCAAATCTGGGAACAAGGCGTGTATCCGAATGAAGAAAGCTACAAGGGTGAGTACACTTGTTACGATTCCGTTACTTTGTTCCACCCTATGGCCTCCATGAATTGTGCATGTTTTATTTTATTCATGAGATACACCGAACGCCCAGGAGAATCAAGGGAACACCCCTTGCTTGGTTTTAAATTCTATTTTAATTATGCATGTTTGCGTTTTGCGATTCGTTCAAATGCCCCCGCGCTTCTGCACACACCATCTCCTAGGACGATCCACTTCGCTTACAAAAACATCGTACCGGATGACCCATTTGTTGGTAATTGGGAACATACATGTCTATGTTAACGCAAGATTCACCTAATTTTCCAGCAATAACTCAAGCGATGGGTAGGGTTGGGATCGTGAAGATTATGCAGGTCCATCTATATACAAGGTTGGGACAAATAAAAAATATGCAGGTCCATCAACACACAATGTTAGGATGAATGAAGATATGTGGGTCAATCTGCATACAACGAAAAAGATAATTACGATCTGAACGCTCAACCAGAAATCATATGAGGTTGAACTGGATGTTGAAGATGATAGTAATCCTGAAAATGATGATGAAGTGAGCATTTCAGTTATGTTGGACGTGCTTCGAGGTGATATGGATGAGTCGAGAGGTCAACAATAGGCATTTGATTTGAACATGCCCGCAGCATCAGAACTACCTTCTCTATATCTTGTTATTCCTTTTTTCAGTACAACACATCCTGAGGTACCTGTCGACTCCGTCGTTCCCTACTGGTTGTTAGGGTAATTTTACGACTCAAACACTGGAGAGCTTGAATGTGGAATAGTTTTCAAGAGTAAAAAATACTTGATTGCGAGTGTACAAGATTTCTCGGTGTGCTTTGCAAGATGAGAATTCTGCTTTGTAAAGAGTAGACCAAAACCTTGGAAAGTCGTGTGCAAATACGACGAAGAGAGTGGGTGCCCTTGGATGCTACGAGGTATATTCAAGGCTAACATGGGATTATTTAAGATTACGAAGTTTGTGGGATCGCCTACATGCCTGATGAATGAGATTTTTATGGATTATCGTAATTTGGGCATTAGATAATATTAATGACAATTTATGCTTTACCACATATTCTCAGTCACTTGGATCTGTTGGCCGATAGCCGGATGCATTAGTCGGTTGGATAATGTGTGATATTTGCATCTGGATAATTTGATGGTATCCGTTCATATAATCTGGTGTCGTACTTAGCCCAATTTCAAGTGGGGGGTTTAACGACCCGTAGTGATTGCACGTCATTCCATTGGCAACATAGTCTCGATGGAACCATGCCCAATCTGTGGCTAACTTCCCCGTCTATCGAATGAGTGTAAGCATCTTTCACTTACTAAGGGGTTCGGTGGAATGTCTTGGTCCATTTTCATACTATCGGAGCACCCATTCTAGGTGATGCATCTCGACAATGGCATAGTGTATCAATGGCCATATAATGTTCCCTGGCGTATGAAGTAAAAAGGGTATTGAAGTGAGATCCAGTTGATTCGCATTATAGGGTGACGAAATAAACTACATCATTAAATCACTTCATTAATATATTCATAATCTATATTAAAGAAAAACACTAAATGTAATGACCAATAGTAATACCTCATTTTCTTGCATCCGATCAAAGGTATCCTTGATAATGCGCAACGCATTGTATGCTTTGTAGTCCCCTAGCTTTATCCTTTAGTCATTGAGGGAAAAACCTTCTGAGTTCCCTAGGAAAATGCTCTTTCTTTTCCTTTTATTCGAGTGAGGGTTGCAGTGCCTATGGCTTGCGGCCAAGTTCCCATTTCTTTTCGCCTTGATAATGTGAAAGGACTCAATTCCTTCTTTCTCTTTCTTGGTTGCAATTGTTGCCCTCGTTGGTTCACGAGCTCTTGCTTTAGTTTTTTGCATTTCATATGTAGTGATGAAGCGAGGTCCTTTTCTTTGTGGTCCAAGTGCGTCCGAGAAACATTGCGCGCCTACCTAGAAAAATGACAAATACAACAAGAAAGCATTTAGACAAGATTTGATGTTTTACGATTATATGTACATAATATTTTGGCATACCGTGTGGCATATGGAGGAGGCGGTAGAACATTTTCTTCGTCAATTATTGATACTCGTATTCTAATTCACTAGTAACTCGAATTGGCGCTATAGTTGTAATACGAGCCCAGGCCCATATTTGGAGCAACTGCATAGCACCATCTATATTTACTTTCCCTCTTTGTGATGTTGTAAACAACTCCCTGTACATGTATGAAAACACTGTTATGCCCCAGTTTGAGGTACCACCTTCATGGATGTCCTCCTTATGCTGTAAATACAACAGCGACACACTGTTGTTGTTAACATCAGGAAAGAATATCCTACTAAGGAGGCATAAAGCACATACTCGTGTCTCATGCAACACTTCCTCGAAAGGGTTGTCGTCATAATAAATATTGATCAATAATCAGTCATGCAAGACTGGTAGATTTATTCGGGAGCCCTTAAATGCATCCACATAAAGAACAAATCCCAACATCTCATAGCGATACTGTTGCCATTGTTGAGTATTCCGCCGCATATATACTCCTGTGATAAGAGGCCCTTCAGTCGAAAGGGCCCAATAATGGTGATGGTCCTGGAGTGTAACAGTCACCTCACCAACGAAGAAATGGAAAGTATAGATTTCGGGTCTCCATCTCTCCACTAACATGGTGATAAGGTGTTGGTCAATCTAAATATGACCACACCGCATAACACCTTAAACCCATATTTTGCAACACTTGTAGTACTCGAATGTGACGTCGGATCAGTTGGAGAACTTGAAAAAAAAATAAAATATCACCACACCGTACATTTAGGGTTTTGTCCAGCTCTCTGCTTAGATCTTCAGATTGATCATTATTCTGCCTGTACAACACACTACCATCACGTGGACCCAAATTTGTCATAATATATTTTCAAAAGTTTGAGTATGTAAAAAAAATTTAAAACTTAATAAGAATTGTATGGCAGAGTGTGTGTGCTTGTTGTAATTCTGAAAATGAATGTGAAAATGAAAGGTTGTGTGTGCTTGTTATATAGAGGGGGAATGGGGAGGGGGGTTGTTTCGCATGCATACAAATGGGGAGTATGTAAGCCAAGAGAGCTAATCGAGCTGACCATTCCGACCAGAGGAAGGAATAGAGTAAGGCTCTACTGCTCTTAATAGAGGGGTTGAACTTGTAGGGGGGAGGGGTAGACGGGACGCATGCATGCATTTCCGTGTGTAGAAACCGGCGTCAAAAGACCCTGGTTTCTGCACCATGCATTGGAATCGGGGTCGCTGACCCCCGGCTTCTGTGCATGCCTTGTAACTCTTTTATAACAACTCCTTTTTTGCAGTTTTTTTATTTTTTAATAATATTTAAATAATTTTGCCTTCTTTGGAGTTTATGGTCCTAACACAGTAGCATAATTGTACTGTAACATCATATGAAATTTCAATAATTTTATTGTAGTGTTATGTGTAAAGTTCTTATTTGTAATTTACATTTTGTTTTTAGATTTTGATACTTATTAAAATCCAACAACACTATAAAATATCAAAAGATCGATTGAAAACTTTAAAACATTTTGATATTTAAGTTCAAGGCAGAAGCTAAGTTTTATCAAACCCCAGTGATTGACAGGGTTCGGCCTTTGCCTATCAAGCCCTTAGGCCGTTATTTTTCAAACTCAATACTCCAAGAAGATAAATCTAGGAGTTTCTTATGATATATGATGTCTTTATGTTCACATTGTTACAACCTTTGATCGTTGTCTATTCTAGGCCGAGGTTGGGGCTTTCTTTGATAAGGCACCCACCCTCAACTAGAAATGAGGGGACATAATTATTATGTTTGATTTTATTTTTGGAGTGTTTTGTTTTGTTTTGTGGAGATAAAGAGAGAAAAATAGAGACAAATAAGTGTGTTAGAGATAGGTGTATGTTTGGATTTGATTTTGAAGTTAATTTTAAATGGTGTAAAAAAATATATTGTATGTATTGTATTGTATATTGGGAGACATAAAACAATGTTTATTGTCAAATCATGTCACTTTTATATACTTTTATAAATGTATATATGTATATAATAATATTTTTTTATTGTATATATTTTGTTGTATATTGAGAGATAAAAAGTATTGTTCATTGTCAAATCATGTCTGTTTTTATATATTTTTATAAATATATATATGTATATAGTAATATTTATTTGTTTGTAGGTGGATTAATTATATAATATATTATTGGAGAATGAGAAAATTACCCAAAACACTCAGTGAGGTGTTTTGGGTAATGTTATGTTTGGTTTTATTATCTTACTATTTTCGAAATGGTGAGAAAATAAAGCCAAACATAGAGAACGTTATTGAATGCATCAGAAGATCAAGAGTCGTCACTTATAATGACTTAACGTCTTGATACCACACAGAATGCTTCTCAATCTCTTAAACTCACCTTCATCGTTGCAGAGGAGAAAGACACCTAAAACTCCGGTATCTTAATGTGTTTGAGGTGGTTTCATGTGTCGTCAAGTAACTTTGATCTGTCGATGATGCTGAGCTCAACGAGTTAACCTGCACTAACTGCTAATTAAATACCTAACCTGATATGGTGAGATCTTATTATACTCAATTTATGTTTCAGAAAAAAACCTGCCTCCTATTAACGGTGAGGGGAATATTTATAAGCAGATCCCGGGAGAGGGGATGGGGCTTCCCCCTGCACCCTCGTAGAGTATCTTTTGCTTGATCTTCTTATGATTTTTCTCGAATTTTTGGGGAACTTGTCAGATTTGCGGTGCCCTTCTCCTGAAGTAATACGAGGTCCTGTGAGATCTTTCGTAGCCTTCCTCCTTGGGGAGGCCTCGTAGGGTATCTTTTACTTGATCTTCTTAGGATCTTCTCGGACTTTTGGGGATTTTGTCAGATCCGTTGTGCCCTTCTCCCGAGTTAATACGAGGTCTTGTGAGATCTTTCGTAGCCTTCCTTCTTGGGGAGGCCTCGTAGGGTATCTTTTGCTTGATCTTCTTAGGATCTTCTCGGACTCTTGGGGATTTTGTCAGATCCGTTGTGCCCTTCTCCCGAGTTAATACGAGGTCTCAATTCGAGGCCCTGCGAGATCCCTCGTCGCCTTCCTTCTTGGGGAGGCCTCGTAGGGTATTTCCTGCCCACATCATAACCCAACTGAGGCTAACTACAAGTAAACTAACAAATCAACTGAAATAAATACAACCTAACTGACAAGTTGCTAATAACAACGAGGAAGGCGCGTTGCAACTGTTTTATCAATATTTTTGTATACGTTAGTGAGATTTGAATTAAAAAACTCTTATATATGACTTTGTAAAGCAAATTTTTGTGTCTATGAATTTACTGAAACAAGACAAATATTCCAAAATGAATTTCTTAAATGTGATAATATATTTGTGGGTACAAAAATATCTATTTAAATATCCTGATTCTTCACTTCACTACAAAGAAACAATCTGTTTGGAACGGAACTTTGGGACGGATTTTTATCCCAACAAAATAATTGCATCGATTATGTGTGCAACCATAAATCCGTCCCAATAAACCCAGTCCTAAAAATTTTGTGATTAAGGCCCGTCATAAGTTTTTGCAATGAACTCAAAAATCCATCCAAGCATCCATCAACAAATCCATTTGTGACGAAACTAAAAATTCATTTTGTGATGGCCATTCTGCAATGATTAATTGTAAAAAATTTGAAATCAATTGAGGGACGAATTTTGTGACCTACACGTTCTGTCGAAAGTCATCACAATGTTTGTAAAGAATGTTTGGGACGACTATCTTGTGATAACTCAAATCCGTCACAAAAAGTGTAACGGATTTTGGGACGAATTTGCGATGATTATTTTGCAACAACCGCAAATTCGTCACAAAATTTGTGACTTATTTTTGGATGAATTTGTGATGAATTTTGTTGTGCAGTTTTCTCTTTTTTTCATTCTTTTTCCTAAATAGTTTATAAATTGAGATAAAAATAAATATTTAAAATCTTTTAATCCATTTATAAATCACAGTAAATCAAAATTTTTAATAAAAGATGCAATAAATTAGAAATTTGGATCATACAACTAATTAATTAGTACAAAATATGAAGTAGTTTAATTCATAATATGTGATTGCAAAATATATTAGTTTAAGTCATCACATTAGTACACTAATTAATTAAAGAAATAAACTTCCCTAATCTAGATCTGTTGCCTCCTGATCATTATCAAGACGCACTGGGGGATCAACAACTGGGTCAATTTTTGCAAGATCTTAATTATGATAATATTTTCATGGTAAAGTTTGAGACAATTTCATTGCAAGGACCTTTGTGATAATATTTCCACGACAAAGTTTGAGAAAATTTCATTGCAAGATCTTATTTCATTTGGAACAACATTTGCAATGAACCTTTTCCAACGACATCCGTTGCAAATTTTGCAACATAAATCATTGAAAAAATTGCAATGTATTTTTTCTTTTCTAAAATCCGTTGCAAATTTCCATTATAAATTTATCATTTTTCGTTTCAAAATTGTGATATTTAATTTTTAAAATTTAAAATATATTTATTTTGCCACTAAAAATCTGTAAAATTGAAACATAAAAAAAATATTTAATTAAAAATAAAATATAGAAAAGATAATTCAATACATGTCCACTAAATAAAAATATAAAGTTTCAAATATCCAAATTTAACCAGAAGGTGGTTATCATTTTCACAATCATCTACAGGTGGTTGGTCAGATCGGAATGGCGGATCATTGTCATGGAGTTATCCTCTGATTCACTCACATATTCCAACGCCATACCAAAATCTTCCACCACTAGGCTCCTTAGCAAATGCATCTGTTTACTTGTGCGCTTGATTTCCCAATGCCTTTTCTTGTTTTTACGAAGCAACTTGTGCACTAATTCTGACCCATCGTGTTTCGGCACTGGACAAGTAAAAAAAAGTAACTAATTACGTTAAATTAGTTTAGTTTTAAAATTAAAGTAAATTTGAGAATTGAGTGAGTTAAATTAGTTTAGCTGAAACTTTTAAGTTGAGAGTTGACTATGCTAAATTAGTTTAGTTGAAGCTTAAGTTGAAAATTAACTAAGTTCAATTAATTTAGTTGAAACTTTTAACTTTTAAGTTGAGATTTAACTAGGTTAAATAAATTTAATTGAAGCTTTGAAATTGAGAGTTAACTTAATTAAATTAATTTAGTTGAAATTTTTAATTTGAGAGTTAACTAAGTTAAATTAGTTTAGTTGAAACTTTTAATTTGAGAGTTAATAAATTAAATTAGTTTAGTTGAAACTTTTAACTAAATTAAATTAGTTTAGTGGAAACTTTTATGTTGAGAGTTAACTTAGTTAAATTAGTTTAGTTAAAACGTTTATTTGAAAGTTAACTAATATAAATTAGTTTGGTTGAAACTTTTAAGTTAAGGCTTAGTTAACTTAGAGGGTGTTTGGCTAAACTTTTTTAAAACATCTTATAAGCTCCTATATCTTATAAGATGTTTTAGGAGCTTATAAGATGTTGGATCTTATTTTATAAATAAATTCTTAAAGTGTTTGGATAAAATAAGATGTTATAGCTTATAAGATGTTTTTGCATTTTATGAGATGTTAGGATGTTCGGCATGATAAGATCGTTTTATTGGTAAAATGACCAAAAAGGACATGATACTATTAGAATAAAATAAATTATTATTTTTGTTGACATATTTTATTTTTAAATATTTTTAAAATAATTTCATAAATAGTACACATTAGTTTAACTTCAAATAAAAAATCTAATAGATAATATTTTTTAAAAAGTAAGAAAATGAAGATAATTATTACCTAAATTTTTGAATAAAAATAATATATATGTACATTAATGTTAGTCGAATATAATGACATTGATATATAATTGATATTCTCTTTGTTAACGAAATGATTATTTTCTAGTCGTATAATTTTTAATGTCATTAGTTTATATTTTTTCAGTAAATATAATATCAATAGCAATCTTATTTTTGTTTAATACATAATAATTTTTGAAGTAATGAAGCATTTTCTCTTTTTCAATTGCAAGAAAAATTAAATACCAATAAAAAATTTTAAAATCTTAAGAGAGAGAAAGTGTATTTGTGTGTGTGGAGAGAGAGAGAGAGAGAGAGAGAGAGAGAGAGAGTGAGTGTATGTGAGTGTGAGAGATAGACAGAGAGAGAGAGAGAGAGTGTGTATGTGGGGAGGGGGGGGGGGGTGACAGAGAGTGGGTGGGTGGGTGTGAGAGAGTGTGTGTGTGGGTGTGGGTGTGTGTGAGATAGAGACTATACGTAAATGAGGATATTTTTGTCTAATTATACATTAATCTTATCAAGCTTATGAGATCTTATGAAAGAAGTTGGAGGAGATTAACTCTTTTTTAAAGAGCTTATAAGACCCAAAACATATTATTTTGAGATCTTATAAGCTCTTTAAAGAAAAATTTGCCAAACGGTTTTTTTAGAACTTATAAGCTCTCAAACATCTTTTAAGATGTTTTGAGGAGCTTATAAGCTTAGCAAAATACACTCTTAGTTAAATTAGTTTAGTGAAAAATTTTAATTTGAGAGTTAACTAAGTTAATTTTAGTTTACTTGAAGCTTTTAAATTGAGAGTTAACTTAATTAAATTAGTTTAGTTGAAGCTTTTGTTTGAGAGTTAACTTAGTTAAATTAGTTTAGTTAAACCTTTTAATTTGAGAGTTAAATTAAATTAATTTTAAAATATCATTAATACCAAATGAGGAGAAGAAACTATTTTTTCTATGACTACAGAAGATTATAGGTAATTCCCATGGTATGTTTCATATTCTGTAATTCTAAAGTATCAAAAGATTAACATAGCAACACGATTTTAGTCTAGACATGATGATTGGAGAACTAGTTATGTACGTTTTCTCCAAGTCACTAGGCCAGAAAAAGCTCAAACTTAAAGGTTGTGCTTGGGTCTGTTTTTGGGCTGTTTCAGAAACAGCCCAAAACAGACCCCATGTTTGGGTTCTTCTCTCAAAAAAATAAATTGTCCATTTCAATATTTAAAATCTATTTTGATTTTACTATTCATCATGTTTTACTTTTTGTTCAAATTATTTTTCTTTCTTTTGGCTCTATCTTGCTAAATTTCTACACAACCCACGTGACCAACTTTATCTCCAATTTTCTTTTGCAGATTTAAAAGGCCCACTATCTAATACTTGTACTGCTACAAGACTTGTCAATTTTCTTTTTGCAGATGTAATGACACATTATATCTAATACTTGTATTGTTTGCAGCCTGTCCTTTTGTCCATTTTTGCTTTTATTATTTGCAGCCTTTCCTTTTGAAGATTTTATGACCACGTGACCATCATGTTTGCAGATTTTCAATTCATTTTGGAGATTTTATCACCCATTATATTGTTCAATTTTCTTTTGCAGAAGGAAATTATACTGAAATTAAATAGAAAATTAAAAAAAAAAAAAAAAGATTGACCACACTATACTTGATTTTTTTTTATCTGTATATATACCGGATTTTTTTGCACTCAACTTGGTAGTTCCTCCCATACATCAATTTCTTATATATCTATGTTGTTTGTTTACGATGAGTGTCTTTGTTTTAGTTACTGATATAAAACTGTTATTACATCTTCTAGAGCATCTTGTGGTTGCACGTGGAGCATTTGTGCTAATAAGGTCCTTACCTCTTCCTTGTTGTTAACTTCATCACCTCCACTTGGTATTAGCAAGGTACCTCACTTAACCCTTTGTTGCTTAAGATATTTTGTTATAAATTTGAGTATACTATACGTTGTAGAACCGTCTGCGTTGCAATTCATCTGCACTTGACGTTGCGAAAGACATAATCTGAGGTCAAGTAGGAGCGGCCACTGAACCCGTTCTAGCGTCGTGGGATGAACCAGAAAGAGGATCAGAACATGAAAGTAGGGATTGGCCCCCTGGGATTCCTGAAGTTGACCCGCCTTCGAAGAATCGGGCAAGAAAGATTTAATAAAGATATGTACATATAGCTCCACAATACAAAGGTCCGAAATTGTGTCCATCTAAGCTAAGTAGCCGACTCTTGGAGGTCTAGTCAAGCCTGATAGAATACCTAAGCCTAATTAGACCGACAAGGAGAAAGAGGGGAGTACTTGGTGGCAGGTTGCCTTCTTCTATCCTCACCTTGCTTCCTTTAGGCCTGGGATTACTATTTCCTTGTGAACAGGGTTTCTGGTAGAATGAGTCCGTCAAGGCTGGGATAAATAAGCAAGGACTAAGAAATGAAAATGCGGCACCCCATTCCCGAGCCCAATGGTTAATAGAAAGGGCTTGCTTGAGTGTATGAACGCCTAGAAAGCTACGGCTTGATCCCCTATTGAGGATTAAAAAATCTTTCTATCTCAGAAAAAGAATTACGCTCCTATTCCGATGGATGCTCGAGCTAGCTCTTATGCCTGAAAAGTCAATCGGAACTCCAAGCAGACCCTGACTAAGCTGTACCGCATGTGGCAATCCAATCTTTTGATAACGGCTACCGAACATATTAATCAAAAGAGAGAGAAAGAGATTGTTAGGGTTCCGACCTCGAGACCGATAGGAATAGAAGCTACATCGGGTAGGTAAGGAGAGTTTGTATGAGTCGCACAAAATGATATGTTGAATTGGAGAATGAATGAGTTGACTACCATCAATGGCATGAATAGACTTTCATATTCGCTATGTAAATTGCAATATAATAATTTTATTATATCATTTTTATAAATAATTTATCTCTTATTTATATATTTTCTTTTTTCTTTTTTATATTTTTTCAAAAATAATTGTGTTTATTTAAATAGATAAAATATATTTCAATGAGGAACATTGTAACAAAATACATTATAATCAATCAATCATCATCATCTCAAAAAATTAAATGAGGGACATTTTGTTCATTCAACAATCATTATCATCATCATCATCATTCGTTTCATAATCTTCAAAACTATCTTCTTCTGCTTCATCATTAGCAAATTATTCATTATCTGCTCCGACTTGCACAATTGTATCGAAATCAACAAAAAAATTTATACCGTTCATGTCACGTAGAGGTTGAATTTCATCCAATCAACTTTATTTCTTCTTGAACTCGGATATTGAGCGCAGTACACTTGGATAGCTTATTGTGCTAGGATAAACGACTCATTCTTTTGGTACAAACGTTTCTGGTGAACATCTACAAATTGATACTTTGGGTGAATCTTCACTCCTGTAATAGGATCAATCAACCTACACTTGAATAAAACAACATGCATATTATGATGTTCAAATTCATATTCAAACTATATGACTTCCTCCAATCATTCAAAAAATAAGTATAAGAATATGTACACACAGATCCTATTGTTCATAGTAGACTTCCCTTCTCAAAGGGTTAAAATGTGGAAATTGTTTCTTTTGTCAAAATAAGCTAGCCACATAAGTACCCGCTATGATGGACCCCATGCAAGCATCTTTAGAATTGGATCAGTAATATGATTACTGGGATCTGTAACCTATTACATAAAAAAAAAAAAAAAAAAAAAAAAAAAGAAGGCGAACATATTGGGCGGTTTCAACTGTCTTACTTAACGTAAGAAAGCTAAACCTCCAGACGTGTGACTAGTTGCACCGGCGTGAAAATTATCAGTTTAATTGCAAATAGAAGATTAAAATTTCAGTATAGTAAAGGGAACGAGTAGTTAGAATAGATGAAGAATGGATAAAATAAAAAAAGAATAAGTGGGATGAAAGTGTTCTTTTATTAACTTTTTGCGGCAAATTTTGCGACGAACTTCAAAACTATTGCAAAATCCATGGCAAAAATGTTGTTCATTTTGCAACTATTTTACAGTTGTTTCTAAAGTTGATGAAATTGACAGCAACTTTGCCACAGAATTAAGTCTGATGCAAAATCCATTGCAGACTAGTCTCTTTATTTTACAATGGGAAGAATGCTAAGAAGGTCGTGGTAAAGACCGTCGTTATATAATTTCAAAAATTATACAACTTGAAGGACGTTGCAAAAGCGTTGCAAAAACTTTCATTAAACTACAACGTATAATTTCTGTTACAATGTCCGTTGCAAATCATTTGCATCGGAAAATACTTTGAATATCTATTGCAAACATTGTTGCTGAATCGAGATGTTGCAAAATAATTAGCGACAGAACCTTTCGCAGCAACGTTTTGTCTCGACTTTTGCAACATAAATGGGTCACCTTAAAGTTGACCAAATTTTGTAACGAAATTTTCTCTTCAATAGAAGAAGAAGAAGAAGAAGAAAGAAGAAGAGAAAGAGAAAGAGAAATCTCATGAGAAAAAATAAACAATTTCGAGGTATGTTCACTTCTTCACTTTGTTGTCCGTGAACAATTCTTGAGGGGCATTTGTAGACAAATCAAATTTGTCCACAATCGAATAAAGTCACGTGAAAATTAATATATTAATTATCAATTTCTATTTATATTTTGCGAACTTAATCAAATTTTGCACTCTATTGAAAAATTGTAGATAGTTTCATATCAAGGAGCCTTAATTTGAATTTTTAGATAGTTTATACTCATATCAGGAGTCTTCATTTCAATTTCAATCTAACAGATAATTTTTACTTGTATCAAAGAGTCTTCAATTTGAATTTATAAATATTTTATACTCATATCAAAGAGTCTTCATTTGAATTTGAATTTGATAGATAGTTTATACTCGTATCTAGGATTCTTTAATTTGAATTTGTCGATAGTACATAGTCATATCAAAGGGTCTTCATTTGACATTGACAGCTTGCTTATATTCGTATCAAGGAGTGTTCATTTAAATTTGAATTTGAGAGATATTCGTATCAATGAGTTTTGAAGTTGTAGATAATTTATACTCATAGTCAGGATTCTTCACTTGAATTTGAATTTAATAGATAGTTTATACTCGTATCAAGAAGTCTTCAATTTTAATTTGAGTTTAATAGATTGTTTATACTCGTATGAAGTAGTCTTCAATTTGAACTTGAATTTAGTCAGATAGTTTTATTTGAAGGAAATCCAATTTAAAAGTTTAGATAGTTTAAGCATATTTCAAGGAGCAAGCCAAAGTTTTCAATATGATGTGATATCTTATTCTTCATCCGCAACTGTTTGTAAATGACTGGCCCTTCATTTGAATGGATCTGGGTGAAACACTAATTTCTTCTTCATCGATAATTGTTTCTCAACGACTTCACCATTCCCCACATTTGAATGGATTTGGGTGAAAACATGAAAGATTTAACTTCATTTGCCCCCACTTCAATATTTCTTCGAAAGTTGCTTTGACTTTATCCAAATAATTTAGGACATATGAAGATGGCGTGTTTGTCTTTTATCTCCATTTGAACTTCGAACTTAATTTATTAAGAGAAGATATTAGAGGTAGAGATGGTCCCACTAGGCGTGCTACAAATTTGTAACACAAACTTTTGTATGTTTGAATTTAATAAAAGAGAACATGTATTACCAATGAATTTCTTATGCTTGATTATATGTTTGTGGGTACAAATATCTCTACTTGAGTCCCCTGGTTCTTCATTTTAAGGATGAAATCTTTGATTTGACGACTTTGAAGGTGGAACTTAACATTTTGATCTCCTTCACGTTGAGTTGAATTTTCAATAACGTTAGAGGGTCTTTCGACATATTACCAAATTATACACTATAAATTTGGAATATTTCTTGAATTTGGTTATTTCTTGGTGGAATTAGTACTTCAATCTTTCGGCAAGGTGGATTTGTGCTTCAATAACGTGAATCCAGTGGTTTCACACCACAATCACAAATTAATCGTTGAATTTGGATTATTTGTGCGAAGAATGCCTTGACTTTTGCTTTGAACAATGTGGTTCTTCTTGATTTGCGCTAGAGACAATTTTGGAACGTTTTGAATGCTCTCTTGATGTCTTTCACTTGCGTCGAGTTGTGTCTTCACTTTTCTTGAATTGTGTCCCCCCTTGTGTGTTCTTGCTCTTGATTTATGTCTTCCTTTGTTGGAAAAACACCCTTATGTATAGTTGTTGGGTGGAAAATTTTCCATATTTACTTGATGAGGTGGCGAGATTTGATTTGCCCTTCATGATTTGTTCGACATTTACTTTCTTAATTTGGATGAGAGGGATTCATTTTTTTTTTTTCAATAGGGGGATGCCAGAGCAGTACACAAATTCAGGGAGAATTGCACCACCATCAAGATCCTCAAACGCATGTTAGTTTGTGAGCAAGTGTATTATTGTCCCTTGGAGAGAATTACGCCCGGCAGTGAGGGAGCGACCGCATCAAGAAACGCACATCATCAACCACTGGCCCATGATATGAGTTGTCAGCAACGTCAACATTGATACTGGAAATCACGTTCTTGCAATCGCCTTCAAGAATGATGCTTTACCAGCCTACCTGGATACCCCAACGTGATAGCCCCTCGTGCAGCCAAAGCCTCGGCCAGCCCTAGGTCAACCCCATGATGAAAGAGTCTGCTCCTCTAAGCCAGGCACTCCCCTGCAGAATTCCTTGCGATAATACCAGCACCCATTGCCAAAAGGGAAGCAAAAACAGCAACATCAAAATTAATCTTAATGAAATGAATGAGAGGGGGCTGCCAGAGGTTAATAGAGTGTTGAGTCGGAGTCAATGATGCAAGACACGACCCTAACTCTTTGAACTCAAACAAAAATCTGTCGGCCACGAGTACAACATCTTGCCCTGATTGGCCCTTACTGTAGCACGCCCTTCGATACAACAACTATATCTCCTCTAATCATCGTACTTTAAGTAAATCCTATATATATATATTTATATATATATATTTTCTCTTAATGATCCCCATATTATTGACATTCTTACTTTAAATGTAAAATATTATAACTATAAAATGAAATCAGGGTCTCATATGTATGAAATATTTTATAGGCTTCATTACAAAATTACAAATACTGGTCTAGATATCCAAGCTATATCTCTCACTAAGTCACCAGGACAAACAGTATTTTGGGAAATAAATAGAGCCAAATCCAACTTTATGGTTCCTAAAACCATAGAATGGAAAAATGTCACCCTACCAGAAACTTGGAATCTTCCTCCTGGATCTATACTACCTAGTCAACCTATAGAAAATTCTGAAATCGATCAAATTACACAACATTCTGATGGATCTGTAGGAGTCAAGACAAAATTCATTAAAAAAAATATGACTTTTCACTCCCATCCTGCCACTCCTTCCAGACACTTAACTTCTGAAACAATTAGGCCTAATACCTCAAAGTTTCAGGGAATAAGGATATCAAAACCTTGCACAACCTGTCTATCAAGATTATGAAGAAACAGGATCCCCTAATTCTGCACTTTCACAAATCCTTACTATTTCCAAAGAATTTTCAATTGATAAAGAATTTCTTAAAAATGACTTCCTTTCAGAAGAAAATATTTCCAATAGAAAATGGTTCATGAATAATTTTTTTGAATCCCAAAGAGCTAACATCATATATGAATGGTATGAGTCTATGTCATATATTAAACAAAATATTCATTTTTTCTCTTATTTATAACATACGGCGAAGATAGCAGTTATCCAAAAAAAACACTCAAAAAAATGGACAAAGCTTGATGGATCAATAGTCTCCAGTGAACATTCACCATTAGAAGAATCTGGAATCTCCATAAAAGGTCAGGTGATCAGATGTCTTCCTGTTAGTGAGCCATCTACCAGCGAGGTAAGTACTGTTCAAATCAGGCAAAATAATTTCTCAAATTTAATTCTCCATTCCATAGGAAAACAATTAGATCGAATAGAAAATAGGATTGAAGATGCCTCAGATAAAAGAGATTCAAATCCTTCATCTTCTTCCATAATAACTTCTAGAGAGGCAACCCTTCATATTGTTGCTTATAACCTTCCTTTTCAAATTTCTGACTATATACCAAAATTAAATTCAGAAAAAACTATACTTTTAGGAATTCAAGAAAGGTTAAGAGATTTACGTAAAGATAAAGTTATTAATACAATTGAACAAAATCATGAAGATTCCGACAAAGAACAAACCTCTAATTTTATTTATCATATCTAACATTTATCACCCTATAAAAATTATTATAGACCAACTCCCCCTGATTTAAAAATAGAAGAAGTTCAGAATTTTAGGTCTTTTAGTGGAAGCTCAATATATGATGAATGAAATTTAAATACTCTATCTGAATACCAAATCCTAAGTTTGTGTAAACAAATGGTCATGGTAGCAAATATTTATAAAAAAAAAAAAAAAAAAAAAAAAAGAGCAGGTTTAACAGATGAAGATGCTGCAAAAAATCTTATATTAGGATTTAATGGTCAACTAAAAGGATGGTAGGATAACACCATAACTCCCGAAGCCAAAACTCAAATTCTTTCAAGCGTTAGAAGAGATCCCCGAAGGAAACATTATTAATAATGATGAAGGAAGACCAAACTCTAATGCAATATCTTCTTTAATATATACTATTATTATTCGTTTTATTGCAAATCCCCAAATTTACCAAGAAAGAAATACAGAATTTTTGCAAAACCTAAAATGTAGAAAACTCCATGATCTTAAATGGTATAAAGATGTATTTTTTTCAAAAATTTATGAAAGAAGTGATGCAGATAGTTATTTCTGGAAAGAAAAATTTATCTCTGGAATACCAAAATATTTTGCTGGAAAAGTCCGTGAAAAAATCAAAGAAAAATATGATAATATTGCATCATTTTCTTATGGAGAAATTATAAATCATATTAACTTAGTAGGACTACAATTGTGTAATGATTTCACTTTAAAAGCCCAATTAAAAAAACAAAACCTTACTACTAGGAAAGAACTAGGAACTTGGTGTCAACAGTTTGGATTCCAGAAAATACGTTCACCATCATAAAAAATAAAATATTATAACACTCATAGGCATAATCTTCAAAGAAAATATATTCCCATAAACCCCTTGCTAGGCCTAATTTTCAGAAGAAAAACTTTCCAAAGAAAAAGTATTCAAAGGTCCCGAATTCTATTATCTGTCACAAATGTTAAAAGCCTGGCCATTATGCCAGTAGTTGTAGGATGAGACAGAAAATCCATGAATTAAGTCTAGGAGAAGAATTAACAAATCAATTGCTAAGTATCCTAGATGATGAAGACTTAAAGGTATTTGAATTAGAATATGAAAATCCCAACTTAGAAGAACAATTAGATAAAGTCCAACCAGAAGAAGAATATATTTCCTCTGAAGAAGACTCCCAAAATTCTAACTCAGAAGATAATAAGGAATGTTCTGGGTGTCCCCCTGGTCTACGCTTTTGTAATAAACAAATAGCCACTTTAACCAACCAATTTTTGTTGATCTTAGATCTCATTGATAAAATTCAAAGCCCTGAAGACAAGAAAACGTATTTACATAAACTCCAAGAATTAGTCTCAAATGAAATTCCCCAAAAATCAAAACCTCCTACTAAAACAGACTTTTCAGAAATTATGAATATGTTTGATTCCTCCAATTCTAAAGTTTCAATATAAGATCTAAAGCATGAAGTAAGACAATTATAAAAGGAAGTCAAAACTCTAAAAGAAAATCATGACCAGTTGCATTAAGAATTTTTAATTATAAAACTCCAGAACCAAATTTCTAGGAAAAATCCCAGTAAAGCATCAACATCTAAGAATTCTGAAGAAGAAGAAGAAGAAGAATCTTTTGTTAATTCCATCTCTAGGATTGCCTACCAAAAATGGTACGTAAAAATTAATTTAGTTATAGAAGATTTCAAATTAACTGCTATAGCTTTAATGGATTCAGGAGCAGATATGAATTGCATACAAGAAGGATTAATCCCCCACTAAGTATTTTGAAAAAAAACCAAAGAAAAACTTTCAACTGCCAACTGAGCCAGTCTCAAAATTCATTTTAAACTTTCGAACGCCCATGTTTGTAACAATGGAATTTGCTTCAAAACCAGTTTTGTTCTAGTGAAAGATCTTAATACTCCCATAATTTTAGGAAATCCTTTTCTTCAAATGCTTTACCTAATTAATGTAAGTGCTGAAGGAATTAAAACTAAAGTAATGAGAAAAGAAATCTTATTTCAATTCCAATTCCCGGTAACCCAAAGAGACATTTAATTAGTCCAAGATACCTTCATATTTCAAGAAAATATTAGTAATAAAGAAAAAACAAATTATCTTTTTAAAAGACAAATTTTCCATAAGAGAATAGAAGAACAAATTTCAGCACCTTGTGTGCAAAAGAAAATTCTTGAATTCCAAAACAAAATTCAAAATGAAGTATGTTCAGAATTGCCAAATGCATTTTGGAAAACAAAAAAGCATGTTATTACTCTCCCGTATGAAACTAATTTTGATGAAAGACAAATTCCCACCAAAGCTAGGCCAATTCAAATGAACCAGGAACTATTAGAATATTGTAAAAAATAATTTCAAGACCTTCTTAACAAAAAATTAATTCGTCTTTCAAAATCTCCTTGGTCTTGTCCAGCCTTTTATGTTCAGAATAATACTGAATTAGAAAGAGGAACTCCCAGGTTAGTCATCAATTATAAATCTTTATATAAAGCTTTAAGATAGATTAGGTATCCCATACCCAATAAATCAAACCTTCTTAAAAGGCTTTATAATGCAAATTTTTTTCTAAGTTTGATATGAAATCAGGATTTTGGCAAATTCAAATAGATGAAAAAGATAGATATAAAATAGCTTTTACTCTTCCTTTTGGCCAATTTGAATGGAATGTCATGCCCTTCGGATTAAAAAATACCCCTTCAGAATTCCAAAAAATCATGAATGATATCTTTACTCCATATACTTCTTTTACTATAGTTTATATTGATGATGTATTGGTTTTTAGTGAAAATATAGAAAAATACTGGAAACATTTATAAATATTTCTTAAGCTCATAAAAGATAATAGTTTTAATTGTATCAGCCCCAAAAAAAAACTTTTCCAGACCAATGTTAGGTT
This sequence comes from Sesamum alatum, assembly GCA_034509735.1. Classification (NCBI taxonomy): domain Eukaryota; kingdom Viridiplantae; phylum Streptophyta; class Magnoliopsida; order Lamiales; family Pedaliaceae; genus Sesamum; species Sesamum alatum. The sequence continues at coordinate 15,607,778 of JACGWO010000010.1, forward strand.
TTAGGGCATCAAATATATCAAGGAACTATTGTCCCAATCCAAAGATCTTTAACATTTGGAGAAAATTTTCCAGATCAAATTTTGGATAAAAGCACAATTGCAGAGATTCTTAGGTAGCTTAAATTACATCTCAGATTTTTATCCAAACCTTAGACAAATATGTAAACCATTATATGATAGATTAAAAATTCCTCCAAATCCTTGGACCTAAACTCATACAAATTTAGTGAAAAAAATTAAAAATAAAAATTAAAGAAATCCCTTGCTTAAGCATATGCCATCCTACTGCACCAAAAATAGTACAAACTGATGCATCTGAGATAGGGTATGGTGGTATCCTCAGTCAAATTATTAAAAGAAAAGAAATGATAGTGAGATACTATTCTGAGTTTGGAAAACTACATCACAACAAAATTACCCTACCATTAAAAAGGAAATATTATCTATTGTTTTACGCATTTTCAAATTTCAAGATGATTTACTAAATCAGAAATTTCTTCTAAAAATTGATTGCGGAGCTGCAAAAGATGTACTCACAAAAGATGTAAAAATTTAGTCTCAAAACAATTTTTTTTGCTAGATGGCAAGCTTTACTATCTGCATTTGATTTTGATATTGAATATATCAAAGGAACTCACAATTATATTCCTAACTATTTGACAAGAGAATTTTTGCAGGGATGTTGAAATCAATTGAAGAATCCAGGCTAAAGGTAAGCCCTTTAGCAAAACCCAATACGCAAATTCTCAAATTAGAATACCCTTCTCTTGCACCAGAAATACTCCAGCTAAAACCCCAAACTCCTCAAGATCTCCAATTGTTGAAACCTCAGAACCCTCAAAATCCAAAACCACTACGAATTCTTCCCCCTTCAATTCAACCAAAAAACCTTACCCAATTAGCCCAAAAAGCACCATCTACACTACAAATTGTTGTACAAATCACAAACAGATTTTACCCCACTGGGAAAACCAATTCCTCTTGCCCCTTCAAAACTTACCAAACTTACAAGGATATAGTAGGAACATCTACTGCTAGGCCACTTAGTTCACAAGCTAATTTACCAACCAATTCACCATATATTGACAAAAAGATTACCATCTTGACTGTGTGATAGAAGATGATTGGATCAATGAACAAACCCAAGATGATCCAGTACAAATGGCAAACATGATCCTCGATCAAAGTCACAATAGGATCTATGAAGATCCACTTAAGACCCAGCAATTCTATGAGGACATTCTTCTTTAAACAAAATCCATTTACATCCAAAATATGCCTCCTAAAGGAGCCTCAGCCAACTCCTCACAAATTGGCTACCGAAAGTTTTTTATAAATTCCATCATTTCTTTATCTGAATGGGGAAAAAGTCCATACGAGCTCAAAGAGCATCCCCAATAAAAAAATACCCTTTGATCTCCTATTGGGATTATACCAAAGCTTTCCAACATTTTCTTCTCAAACAACATGAGAAAAATACCATGTCATTTTATTTCCTTTTTGGCACCAAAATTACCCTAGAAAAAATTTCAAATTGGTTCATCATATGGTGGTATTATTTTGGACCCGAAATACAAATTCTCCCGAAACTAGTTCAAGAATCCTTCAAATTCTTTTCTGAAAATCTGAGACCCAATGAATTTCCAGGACAACATCTCCCTAACCTCCTCAAATTCTACATCCAATTTAACCTCACTTGGATATTAAAAATTCAACCCACAATTCAAACCTCTCCAAATTGATGAAGACACAATTATATTCTCTCTTGGCAAAAAATGTTGCGTCAAATGGTGGGACAAGATGAATACAGAAAACTTTGCACAACCAGCAGTCCTTGAATGGTTCGAACAAAATCCTATGAAGTGCAAAACTTCAACAATTCTTGGAAAAGGACTCAATTCGCAGCAGCAACAATTTCTTTTTTGAAGAAAAATAACTTGTCCGCAAAAATTGCCAAAGCAACTATACTAGAAGAGATACAGAAAATTATGGAAGAAATAAACAGTAACAAAGAGGAGTCTCCATCACCCATCAACCTTGGAGATGAAAATGAAGATGATTGCTTCGCAATATTCAGCCCAATACCGTAAAAGTTTCTAGTGATAGGTCAATTCCTGTAATTTCAATTCCATAAAATTTTATTGATGTAAAAATTAGTTAAGTCTTCTAATTTCCAGAATTATCTGAAAAAAAATTCGAAAAAAAAAACGAAAATCAATTTTTGCGGGCCACTATCTACATTATTGGCCTCTTGATTGACAGCCATGATGGAAAAATTCAGCAAATTCCATCAATAGCAAGAAGACCATCATGATTCTAAACTTCTATAAATGTAAGCAATTGAGGGAGAGAAAGTACAACTCATTCTAAGAGCATTCTACATACTCCTCATTCCTCTCTAGCCATTGTTTCTAGTCTCAATTATTTCTTCTCATTTTCTTTGTAACCATCTCATTTTCCTTTGTAAAATTGAAGAATATAGAAATTAAATGTCTTTGATAATTCATATCATTGTACATCCAAATATTTTGTAAAATTTCTTGTGTATCCAATTCAGAAATTCAGTAAGTTTTCTTCAACTATATTTGTCTCCAACTCTTGCTTTCATATTTTGTTATTATTTCATAATTGTTATATTCTTTACATTTATATTTCATAATTGTTATATTATATACATTTATATTTCCACTTGTTAAGATCTTTACATTTTCTTACATAGTTTCAACAATGGTTGTTATATTCAAATTTATCTTGGTTGTGATATCCTAGTACTAATGGTATCAGAGCCATGCAACTCTTGGATATATCTATATAAAGAAATTCATAATTTTTGAATCGGACTTCGACCCGTTGTAAGTCGGCTTACTTGACCTTTATATGTGCCGCGATAAATCGTTGTCTGATTCAAAAGAGCAAAGTATGAAGGTCTAACAATATGGATAAATTCATAAGAAGCATGAATTCTGGAGCCTCCTCATCAGGGGACAACCAAGAGAATTCGAATATAATTACCACAGGAGAAACACTGTGGGACGACAAAGATCTGTTTGATTGGAAACCTCATAAGATTAGTACCAAAGAAATTTATCTTGGTTGTGATACCCTAGTACTAAATGGTATGCATACCCAATCTCAGATGCATCATTTTGTACTATTTTTGGTGCAGTAGGATGGCATATGCTTAAGCAAGGGATTTCTTTAATTTCTATTTTTAATTTTTTCACTAAATTTGTATGAGTTTAGGTCCAAGGAGTTGGAGGATCTTTTAATATATCATATAATGGTTTACATATTTGTCTAAGGTTTGGATAAAAATCTGAGACGTAATTTAAGTTATCTAAGAATCTCTGCAATTGTGTTTTATCCAAAATTTGACCTGGAAAATTTTCTCCGAATGTTAAAGACCTTTGGATTGGGACAATAGTTCCTTGATATATTTGATGCCCTAAAAACCTAACATTGGTCTAGAAAAGTTCTATTTTTGGGGCTGATACAAGTAAACCATTATCTTTGAGGCGCTTAAGAATTTTCTATAGGTTGACTAGGTGGTATAGATCCAAGAGGAAGATTCCAAGTTTCTGGTAGGGTGACATTTTTCCATTCTATGGTTTTAGGAACCATAAGGTTAGATTTGGCTCTATTTATTTCCCAAAATATTGTTTGTCCTGGTGACTTAGTGTGAGATGTAGATTGGATATCTAGACCAATATTTGTAATTTTGTAATGAAGCCTATAAAATATTTCATAAATATGAGACCCTGATTTCATTTCATAGTTTATAATTTTTTACATTTAAAGTAAGAATTCCTCTGAATAAGAATCCCAAAATTCTAACTCAGAAGATAATAAGGAATATTCTGGGTGTCCCCCTGGTCTATGCTTTTGTAATAAACAAATAGCCACTTTAACCAACCAATTTTCGTTGATCTTAGATCTCATTTATAAAATTCAAAGCCCTGAAGACAAGGAAACTTATTTACATAAACTCCAAGAATTAGTCTCAAATGAAATTCCCCAAAAATCAAAACCTCCTACTAAAACAGACTTTTCAGAAATTATGAATATGTTTGATTCCTCCAATCCCAAAGTTTCAATATCAGATCTAAAGCATGACGTAAGACAATTAAAAAAGAAAGTCAAAACTCTAAAAGAGAACCATGACCAGTTGCAACAAGAATTTTTAATTATAAAACTCCAGAACCAAATTTCTAGGAAAAATCCCAGTAAAGCATCAACATCTAAGAATTCTTGGTGCAGTAAGACAATTAAAAAAGAATTGCATACCGTAAGACAACATTTTGAAAATAAATGTAATGTTTGTTGATCTGAAACTAGTGGTAAGACTCGTTCTTCAGTCTTTATAGTATATGCAGACTTAAAATCAATAAATAACTTTTTATAAATTTCTTTGGTACTAATCTTAGGAGGTTTCCAATCAAACAGATCTTTGTCTTCCCACAGTGTTTCTCCTGTGGTAATTATATTCGAATTCTCTTGGTTGTCCCCTGTGTTAGAATAGGTGACCATGTAGCCAATCTTGGTAGGCAAATTGTAACCTATGTCTGAATAATTTCGAGGTTTTAATAAATCATTAATGAATAAGAAGTGAAATTCATTTTGCATTTACTTTGTTTGTGTTCACTTTATCTGCTTTATATATCTGTTCACTACGCAAACAAAAGCCCACGGATTGAAAATATATTTCGGGGACTGGGACTACGCTTGGAGGTAGGTCCATGAAATCAGTTCCGCCGAATCAGTCCGGAAATCTCCAAGTTAAGAAATCTCGAAAAATGGGTACCGAGATTCCCCTTGAGACTTGCACTAAGCACCTGCTGTCGTATTTCATCGACGGGTGACGAGGGCTGTCTAAGCAGTGTTAGTGGGTTAGCCTGCTAGGGAGCAGCTGACTGAGGTGACTCGCGGGAACCGTCTTACGGAGGACCTAGAGTAGGATCGGTTAGGTATGACGTATGTTCCCGGTTCCAACGGTACAAGTCAAGTCCTTTGACTTGAGGAACTGCTGAGTTTACCTGTACATCAGGACTGTATCTTAGACATGGTGAGAGATTGCCAAGACGTGCTTGAGTAGTCACAAGCCATATCTAGTGCAGCTCCGGTGTGCAGAGTGATAGTAGTTTCAAGAAAGGATCTGTCTCCTGTCAAATGATATTGACAGTTGTGTCTCACAAATGCTCTGTGTCTTGTCCCTAAAAATCTGTGGCCACAGTAACTGAACAGAAGGGAAGGTTTCCCTTGAGGCGTTTAGTAAAGGACAGACCGATGGGTACCTGCATTTTCCGTGCCCTAGACCTTAAATGGTGAGACCGTAGACGGAAGGATAGCTGTACTGTAGAGCCTAAATGTTCATCCCCGTATATTCACCTAGTCTCTAGTGCCATGGACCGTTGCTAGATGGCCACCCATGGTAACGGGCGGATTCGAGGAATCCAACTAAGTCTAGTTGAAGGTGAACCTAAAGAGTCACACACAATCTGCACACATTAAAGTATTTAATTTAGATTAAATATTTGAAGAAATGGAATGATTAAATTGGATCTAATCGGGTCCTTTGGAGAGAATTAATTCCTTTTATTAGATATGACTCTTGGGTGGATGGGTCTGAGAGGGAAAGACGAAAAGGGCGGCAGGTGTGTGGGATGGATGAAGATGGTCTATTATGGTGACATGTGCACTTGAGTGCTCCGGGGAAGGATCTGAGAAAAAAGGTTTAGCAAACTGAGAGCCAGTGAAGTGCCGTGGAGCATGCATTGGTTTCTTAAAAGTATAGAGATAATGGAATGGGGTGTAAAAGAAATTGGTGAGGTGGACTTAGGTTGTATAACCTTGGTGCGAGTGGTGCATGTATTATAGGGGCTAGGTGCAGCATGGGGGAACTATCATGCATGCGGTTCAAAGTGGGGGAAGGGGGGTTGATGGGATTTCATGCATGATCGAGGGAGCAAAGAAATTAACATGCATGAGTTTTTTAGCATGGGGGCGTGTTAGAATAGGTGACCATGAAGCCAACTTTATGAAGTAAATTGTAACCTATGTCTGAACAATTTTAGAGTTTTAATAAACCTTGATGAATAAGAAAGTGATGTTCATCTGGCTCATACTTTGTATGTGTTCACTTTACTGCTTTATAACTGTTCACTGCACAAATAAAGCCCACAGACTGAGATCACATTTCGGGAACTAGAACTACGCTTGGAGGTAGGTTCATGAAATCAATTTCGCCGAATCAGTCTAAAAATCTCCAAGTCAAGGAATCTCGGGAAATGGGTATCGAGAATCCACTTGAGGCTTCCACTAAGCATCTGCTGTCGTGTTTCATCGACGGGTGACGAGGGTCGTCTATGCAGTGTTAGTGGGTCAGGTTGCTAAGGAGCACCTGACTGAGGTGACTCGCGGGAACCGTCTTACGGAGGACCTTAAGTAGGGTCAGATAGGTATGACTTGAGTTCTCGGTTCCAACGGTACAGGTTAATCCTTAGACTTGAGGACCCTGTACACCGTGATTGTATCTTAGGTATGGTGAAAGATTACCAAGTCATAGTTACTGAGTAGTCATGAGTCATATCTAGTGCAGTCATGATGTGCAACGTGACAGTAGTTTTCAAGAAAGGATCTGTCTCCTGTTAGAACGCTGATAGTAGCGTCTCACTGTGCTCTGAGTCTTGTCCCTAAATCTGTGGCCACAGTAACTGAACAGAAGGGAAGGATTCCCTGCGGCGTTTAGTGTAGGACAAGACCGACACTTAGGTCCAAGATGGGTACCTACATTTCCGTGCCCTAGACCCTAAGTGGTGAGACCGTAGGCAGAAAGATAAATGTACTGCAGAGCCTAAATGTTCACCCCCACGCATATTCACCTAGTCACTAGTGCCATGGACCGTTGCTAGACGGCCACCCATGGTAACGGATGGATTCTGGAAATTCGACCAAGTCTAGCTGAAGGTGAACCTAAAGAGTCACACACAATCCGCACGCATAACGTATTTAATTTAGAATTAAATATTTGGAGAATGATGGAACGATTAAATTAGATTTAATCGTATCTTTCTGTTCTTGGGAAAATTAATTCCTTTAATTGGATAAAAAGGAATTTATCTAATAAATTGGATTTATTGAAATTTAATACATGGGTTTAAAATAAATATTACTATTTATTTTATTTATTTCTTGCCCTATGGATTATTTAAATTAGATTTAAATATTCCATAAATTAAATGGATGGTTGAGATTGAAAAGAGAGATGGATGGCTAGGATTGGTTTGATCAAGTCAAAGAGCTACTTTGACTAGGTCAAAATCCTAATCAAAATAGTCTTCCAAGAGTTGGAGTTTGAAGAGGAATGGATTCTTCCTCTATATATACTCCTAGTCCTTCACTTGTGAAAGATGATGAGATTCAAGAAACACACTCACACGTCTCCTCTCTCCTCTCTCAGCCACTCTCCCTCTTTTCCCAAGAAATATTCTTAGTTCTTTTATTTTCATACAATTGAACTTAAAGGAGGGTTGATCACGTTAACTCATAGCGTTTGATCGATCCGTCCTCTCCAAATAATATATACACTTGGTTTTTTGCTAGCACGAGGATCAAGATACATGGGCGGATTGCGTGTACGATTTAGAGGGTCTCAATACGAGATCTTGGAGCAAAACGGGGAACAACACAAGTAGCGGCTCGAAGACAAAACGACAACCGGGTAGGTTTTTCTCGTTTTGTTGGACTCGGTTTTTTTCAACCCTATGGCCTCCATGATTCTCTTTATTTATTTCGTTCATGAGATACACTGAATGCCCAGGAGGTTCAAGGGAACACCCCTTGAACGTTATATTTAATTCTTGTTTATGGCATGTTTAAATTCTTGCAATTTTATTATACCGCGCTTCCGCATTCGCGCTCCTCCCGGGACGATCCACACGCCTATCCTAGGCTTTCAGGGTGCATGGGTTGCATGTGCATGGGATTATAGACTATAGATGATAGGAGAACATTATCAACACTAACATTATCAACACTAGGATTGATGCATGTATGAAATGATGAATTATGCATGTGGAGTGAGGTTTCGCCAACCTGAGCATATGAGATCGCACATTGCGACGTAGAGACAGAGATCTGGACGGGTTAAGGCAATGGATCGGATGGCATAGGTGGGCTGATTATAGAAATAAATCCTTCAAGATTTGCAGTTGGACTGGTGTAAATTTGAGAATCGCCCACTGATTTGGATGCACTAGTACTACGCACAACACCTACCTTACTTACTGAAACATTCCTATTGGGAAGCGGTTCAAAAATGCTAACCCCCCGGCGAGGGCCCTGATTTGCGAATCTAGTTCCCCCGTTTGCTCAAGATACGCTTCTTTCCTTATCAAGCGAAGCAGACTCTCCTCCGGACTGTTGGGGGCGGGAGGATGGCCGGAAAATAAAAGCGGCTTTCAACCAACCACCATAGGGAGTATTCTCTTCCAAATCACTAAAATCCGGGTCATAGCGCTTGGAACAAAACTTAGAAAGATGACCCAAACATCCACACAATAGCATAAATTTGGTAGTCTTTCAGAGGTGAAGTTGATAGTGAGTTCATTGTCAAGTTCCAGAAGAATCTTCATAACTCGCATAAGTGTCTTATTAACGTTAATATGAACCCGAATGCGCAATGTGGAACTTCAGTGGCGGTGATGATCCATATGTTCCATATCCACAAATCTGCCCATACGATTACCAGTATATTGTGCAAAGCCCCTCGTCATTTTTCGGATAGGTAGGTTATGGACATGAACAAAAAAGGCTTACCAATCTAAGTTAGTTGATAACGAACTCTCATTGTCCCCGACCTCGTTCAATATGAGGATATTCTTCTCAAAGTTTCCAAGGACAACCATCTAATGCACGATTCTTATCAACCACATGATTAAATCGAATATACCTATTATTTTACATAGCTTTGAGGTCCATACCCTTAATCGGATTAATAACCAACTGGCGGCTTTGTCACGTGACCCTCTTCTTTATAATCCTTTAGTTATTTGCTCTTCACCAAATACAGATCTTCTATGTCAGGTTTCTAGGGATACCTTTATCGATCAAATCTATAGCACGCATCCTCAAGTCCTAAGTCTGTGTAATTGTGGGGAACCTCTTAATAACGAACTAAGGGAACTTCTGAAGAAGCCGCCTTTTGATCCACTCGGATCTATAAGCCGAGTCAAAGGGACGGCTCTATCATTGGTCTTGTGCAAAAAAGTCTGGAATGCCAAGTGCGCTGCATTCCTATCAATGAAACATGGGCCTCTATAACTAAACAAAAGATAATGGAATCTAAGTCAACGCCTCGATTGAAGATTCCCTTGCGTAGTTTTGTTGTCGAAAGTGGAAATGGAAGGTAATCTGCCGATAAGATAGAACCCATCATCATTCATATTACCAGACCAAACCTTGTGGAGTATTGAGTCTCCATGTTCCTCATCTTCGGTAAGCCTCAAGACCCTATTCGAATCAGCCAATGCTGTATCCTTACTCATAATATGAAAACAGTACGAACCCGATTCAGAGGGAAACTGAAGATGATCGAATGCTAGTGAGTCATGCAGAAGCGAATGTACAATCGATCTCCCAAACTGCAAAACAAAAAAAATAAAAAAGAAAAAGTAAGATGGTGGGACAGGAAGGAAGAAAGCGAAGAAAACGAGAAGTTAGGGAGAGGATCCTCGAAAAGAGCAAAGTGAATTCGTGGGAAAACGCCGCCGGTGAGCACGCCAAAAAAATTCTCACACTCTCAAACGGATACACTCATTCTCATACGAGAGTACAAATATGGATTAGTTTTCAAATCACTAATTTGCTCTTGTGTGATTTGGAAGATATGGTTATACTTGCCAAAAAAACATGCATTATGTTTGAATTCATTTTCGGATTGTTTTGTTTTGTGGGGGGAGAGAGAGAGAGAGAGAGAGAGAGAGAGAGAGAGAGAGAGAGAGAGAGAGAGAGAGAGAGAGAGAGAGAGAGAGAGAGAGAGAGAGAGAGAGAGAGAGAGAGAGAGAGATAAATAGGTATGTTTTGAAAATAGTTTGTATGTTTAGATTTATTTTGGGAGACAACTCAAATAGTTTGAAATAAGTGTTGTATGTGTGGCTTTGTTCCCTGGGGGACAAAATTCGTTGTTGCCAAATCTCTTCTACATCTTCCTAAACACCTTATTTAAAAACTAATGTAAAAACAATACAAATGACTCTCTTGAACCCATGAAATCATACAAATCTTAAGAAAATATAATCCACCAAAATACTCAAAATGCACCAATCAAGCTAGACCTGAATGAACTCAAGAAAACAACCCAAGTAAAAGAACAAATACATCAAGCCATGTTTACATGCTCACATTGGCTTGGACCCTATTAGATTGATGTCATATAATATGTCATATTAACTTGGATACTACTATTGCCATTTGTTTACTTTCCATAGTTTATAAGTGTAATATGGTTAGATAACTTAATGTTTTGTTTACTTCTTATATTGCAAAATGGATTAAATTGAAATTTTACCATTTTGTCCCCAAGTAAGACAATGTTTACAAGCTTTATGCGGACAACATTTCTATTTTTGTTGAACCCCTCGTGGCTTGTCCGCAATCCCGTCATAGGGTAGAGAAAAGGTTTCGAGTTGTGAGTGTTTTTCTCATTATTCCAAACAACTCCAAACATTTTGTCTGGGAGTATAGTGAGTGCATGTGGCATTTAATCAAAAATTTATTCTTCTCGAATACCTGCAACATTGAGCAGAGGCATTAACAACATCCTCAACACTCAAACACAATTCCAACATATCAGGATCCTTAATTAGCACTTCAATGTTCAAAAGCTGACACCTTCATACATACATTATGCAAATGCAGTCCATAGTGACTGCTTGTGGCATTTAATAAAAAATTTATTCTTCTCGAATATCCGCAACATTGAGCAGAGGCCTTAGCAACATATTCAACATTAAAAAATAATTCCAACATATCATAGATCCCTAATTAGCACTTCAAAGTTTCCTCTCTTTGCGAGATCCGAAAGTGGAGAACGCATAGCATTCTCTGGGCACATAGGATCAAACGTAAAGCAGCGCTCTCTTGGCAGAGTTTTAGGCGGCAAGAGATTTTAGGGCTTGTTGCCGGAAACTGGCGATCAAGTCTACGAGCCAGCAAGAAAGATGATAAAAAGATCAACGTACATTATGCAAAATGCAACCCCAAATTGAATCTAACTCTATGGATACCCTATCTAAAGAAACACAAAAGGCGATAAATATTCTAAAATTCAAGTTCTCGAATCAACTCAACTTGAAATCCCAAATCTCATTCCCTTCAAGTCTTAGTTGAATGCACATATATTACACCAAAAACGTCCAAATCAAAGAACTCCATTCAAATTCATAAACTCATCACAATCTACAGATGCAAAGAGAAATTAACCACAACCCAGATTGCAAAACCAGATCTTCTCAACAGAAATCGACCCACATTGCTAGAAATCAAACAATCCAATTCATTAGAACAAACAATCCAAAGAACAAGAAAAGGGCAACTCGTACATTTTCTTGGGAGAAAAAAGACATGAACAAGAAACTCACAACCAATTTAAAGCGTGAAATCTTTTTACTTTGAGAATGGTTGTTCCTATACTTTCAACTGTCAATTGACTAGAACCGCGGATTCAATTTTAATCAATGATATCCCATATTTCTTAAGCTAAAAAAAATGATGGCCAACAGAGTAGATGTTAGGAATCCAATGTTAATTTTGGTCACATGTCTGACTTATAAGCTCTAAGTAGTGATTGAACACAAAATCTAGGGCAAAGAAGCAATCTTTACCCTGAAAAGTCTTCAGAGTAAACTAGGGGTGTGCAAGAACCGACCGCACCGAACAAAACTGGCCAAACTGAAAATTCAATTCAAATCAAAAATCGAACCAAAAAATCAGTTCAATTTTCTTTTTTTTTTTAAATTTTGATTATTTCGGTCAGTTTGGTTGACTTGGTTCGGCACCGAACTGAATCGAACCGAAAATTCAATTATTATTATTTTTATAAATTATATTAATAAATAATAATAATAATAATAATAATATATTATTATTATTTTATTTATAAATTATAATATTATTATATAGTTAAGTTTTAACTTTACTCTTTGACATTTGAGTCAGAGTACAATAGAGACAATCAGACAAGAGACTAAGAGAAAGAATAAGTCTTTTTCCTAAGACAAGCACACGACAAGAGAGATGACTAACGACGAGGCATTTTCTGTTGCCTGCGAAGTGCGAATGACAATGAGGGACGCTGTCACACTGGAGACGAACAATGAATGGAGACGAGTGACGGCGGCACGCGAACTCGAAGAGAGTTCAGGCGACGATGAGAGCTCGGAGAGATGAGTACGAGAGAGGCGACAATTTTGTTTGTTCTGAGGTTGGTTGGTTCTGCTTGCATGATTTCTGAGTTTGATTTTGTTTTTCCATAGATGTGGGTCTTCGAAGTGAAATAGTCAATGCGAAACTGCGGAATGCGAATCCATGGCTGAAACTATGACTTTCAGTTTATTGTGTATAAATTTAGAAGTGGGCAATTGTTGGGTACTTGGGTATGAATTTATTGTGTATAAATTTCACTATTTCAGTAATTATGTGTGCCAGTAATGAATTTGTTGTGTTGAAATCTATTTAATTCAGTGTAATGTATTTAATTTATCAGTTTGTTGTTTGTAATTTAATGTAATGTATTTAAATTTATGTAACGATTGGGTTATGGTTGAAAATTTGTGAAGGTGTTGCGACACTTATGAGCTAACTAATCAAGTCTCTGGGTCTTTGTTTGTGACATCTAATAGTTTTTTGGATGAAATAAGTGATAATGACGACTTATTGAAGAATTGGATTATGCCTGATTTATGATTGCTTTGTAGATATGGCTCGACCAATGAAGGCAAAATTTGATAAGTATTGAGGTAGTATCGATAAGATGAACATGATGTTATATGTTGTTGTATGCTTGATCCTCGGGAAAAAATTATTTTATCTTCAGTATATTTTCAACAATATGTATGACCCACAAACAACAACGATGATGGCAAGTATCGCGAAAGATGCTTTATATATTGTATTTGAAGATTACAACAAAACATATTCTTTGACAGCATCACGTCCTTCTACCACTTCGTCTGGTGAATCAGAACAGGATCATGGCGATGTTGGTGAAATAAGGGAGGTTAGAGATAACAGGCTAAAGGAATGGAAACAAATGTTATCTGATATTCGACGTAGGCAAAAATTAGAGTTGGATTCATATCTAGACTAAGAAATTGTAGAAGATGAATCTTCAAGTTTTGATATCAAGGAATGGTGGAAAGTGCATGCTCTGAGAATTCCCATCTTAGCACGATCGGCACAGGATGTGTTAGCTATGCCTATATCTACCGTTGCGTCGGAGTCTGCTTTCAATACTGGAGGTCGAATCATTGATGATTTCAGAGCATCATTGTTCTTATAAGATCTTTTTAAAAAAGTTAAACTTTACTAACTTTTTTTATAAGATCTTATAAGCTCTATGCAATTAATAATTGATAAGACAAAAATAACCTTATTGATTTGCTATATTTCAATTTTGCCCTTAACATAACAAATATATTTTTAACAACAAAACATTCCCCATCTCTCTCTCTCTCTCTCTCTCTCTCTCTATACATGATGCCTCCCTCCCCCTTCTCCTCTTTTCTCTCTCTCTCTCTCTCTCTCTCTCTCTCTCTCTCTATATATATATATATATATATATATATATAATATCATATCTTCTTCTCATATTTATATAATTATGATATTAATTACGTAATTAATATTAATTTTTAATTATTATAATTATAAAAAATATGTTACTGATATTATATGTCATAATATGGTTAAAAGTAGTTATTGAAATTAACAAAAAAATATATCAATTATATATCAATTTTTTGTTTTTGAAAAAAAATCTATTAATTTTTATTTAGTGTAAACCAAATGTATACTATTTATGAAAGTATTTTAAAAATATTCAAATACAAAATATGACAACAAAAATAATAGTTTATTTGATTCTAATAGTATCATGTCCATTTTGGTCATTTACCAATAAAAAGACTTTATTAAGTCAAACACACTAACATCTTATAAGATATGAAAACGTCTTATAAGCTTTAACATCTTATTTTATCCAAACAGTTCAAAAGCTTTTTTTTCAAAATAAGATCCAATATCTTATAAGCTCCTAAAACATTTTATAAGATGTAGGACCTTATAAGATGTTTTAAAAAAGCTTAGCCAAACACCCTCTAAATCCATCACTAGGGCGAGTTTCCCTTCACTAAGTACATCATTGCGATTATTCCAAAGGGCCCAAGAAATCATGTCGAAATGGTTGATTGCATCAGATTCCAAGAGATGACAAACACTTCTAAACCAACCCTCCTCATAACACGGCCAGGCAGAGACAATAAAGGATGGCACGGCACTCAAGCAGCACGTGTTAGACATCTTCATTAGGACCTTTACACACCGGATAGAGATTATCAATGTTGACCCTTCGCTTAGCCAGATTACCTAAAGTCGGACGAGCATTTCGGTAGGCCTTCCAAGCGAAAACCTTAATTTTATTCGGTACATGGAGGCTTCAAATAAACTTCCATCCAGTGAGCAGGCCGCTATCCGTAGATCGAAACCCTGATATTGAAGGGGCATTATTCTCAAATAGTTTTAAGTGCAAGTTGGCAGGCACTTTTTTATCATTAAATTCCCTCGAGCACCCAGGTGCCAAATTAGACGGTCTACATTGTGAATACTTCCAAGGGGAATATACAAAATAGTTTTAGCGTCAATCGACAAGAAAGAGATCCTAATCAACTCTGAGTTACAGCGTTTAGCATTTGCAATAATGAGATCACTCACTTTCAAAGTATCCCGGGCTACATTACCACTGTTAGCGAGCTGGAAATTCAGTTCCCTTAACAGCCAATAGTCCTTGCAAGCATAGATCCTTTCACCATTGCCAACACGCCCTCTAGATTCAACCACGTGAGAGATGGGTGTCGGTGTCGTTAATGGTTGCAATCAAAAGCTGCAAAGCAGAAACAAAATTAATAAGGATAAGAAATAACTATCGGGAAAAGTTCGTCGCAAGTTAACCAAATTGTCTACCGTAAAGATAGAAGAAATAGGAAAGAAAGGGACTCAGGTAACAATTTCAAACATCAGTAGATAGTCACAGTGCAGTGCCACACAACTTTTCAGTCATTTCTTTTTACCTAACCAACATGATATATTACATGATAACACTACAAAATGATACATTTGGACATGTAATCCAAACTACACATACATGGTACAACTTAGAGAGATGTGGCAACTGAACCTCCAGAATTAATTTAGTTAAGAATAAGGGTGGAAAAGGGAGGGAAAAACAAAGAAATAAAGGAAAAGAATTTTTTTTCTCAAGTTCTCTTATCATAGGCCAATTGCTTTCATTCATCCATCATACGGATCATAAAACAAAGTCTCCTCCCTCACAAAAAGTTAGTATTATTATTATTGTTATTATTATTATCATTATTATTATTACTTTTTCTCAGAACTTATTATTTCATTATATTGCTCGAATTTTTCGAGCACCCATCTAAAAAGGATACAAAGAAAGGATAGTATTCTACAGCATCCAACACAAAGAATTTTAGGTGCTTTAAGTTGAGTTTTTCCATCAAAAGAAGAGGAGAGCAGGCAATTCTTATCTCGTACCAGCTGAAAGCAACTTTACCCAGATCAGATAAACAATTGACAGAAGAGAACCACAAACCTGAGCTTTTTTTTGCTCATCCAAATTTGGAGGCACAGAGCTTGTTCGAGCAGGTACCTACAAACAAAACAGAAAATGTACCTTCTATCCTTAAGACCTAGAGTTCAAGGGTAACAATAGAGAATAGAACAAGAGATACAGAGGTAATTTGCACTTCAAGCAATTGTACTGTACCTCCATTCCATTCATAAAACCAAGACTTATGGACCCAAACTGAAGTGGAAATGATTTAGATGCATCACAAAATAACAAAAAATTGGAAGGAGGATTTTCCAATCAATTGTAACAAATAATCAGCAATAATCAGACGAAATTAACAATCATGTTACTAAACTGCACAACTGCACATTCTTCTTTTTTGTTTTAACAAAGAAAAGTAGACATCTTATTAACCTAACAGAACACCAGAACCAAAGAGTTCAAATATTACATTAGCCTTAATGCAACAGTAAAAAACAACGTTGTACATAAGCTAATTACCCAAACTTGATAACCTGAATACAAAACTATGAAATTAGCTCATCCCCTCCTGCAATTCTTCAAGTGTCAAAACTGCACATTCACGTACAAAACTATCAATAAATTTTAAAATTAAAACTAAACCAATAAATTACCATTAAACTCAGTAATCCTATGAACATACCACATACATTTGCTCGATTTTCTCAATCACAGTGCTCAAACGGTCAATTTACCATTGAGGCTTTTTCTCGAACAGGTGGCCTTCATCAATTTATCAAAGAAGACCAATTCCAATTAATATATTTTCATGGTAAAAAATCAAAACTTACATAAAATCAAGGATCGAATGAAAGAAGACCCATCCCAATTAATGTATTTTCATGGTAAAAACTCCAAAGGGTAAGTAAAAAATCAAACCCATAAACAAAAGATGAGAAAATCTCTTTTTCACCTTGAAAGACCAAGAAAATCCTACATTTCTTGAACTGAACTTGCATTTACTCGCTGGCACAATATAATACACACAACTTGAAGAAGTTTGAGATCCTCGAGGAACTTGAAGGCAGCTCAACAAATACACGCAACTTGAAGAAGTTTGAGTTCCTCAGGGAACTTGAAAGCAGTTCAACAAAAAGTGAAGGAATATAAAACCTTATCTGAGATGAAAGAACGTAGTGTTTGTGATAATTGTGTAGCTCTTTCAAAAATACATAGGTATAGGAATATTTTTGGTAATTTATAAATTTGGTGTTATGGTGTAAGAAACTGCTAATTGTAAGAGAAAAGAGGGTTTCTTTTATTAATTAGTATAAATATAGATATAAATAATATCTAGGACGGATCCTTAAGAACCCGAGACCCACTCTAAACCCGTTGCTCGTCCCATCTTCAATTTTTTGTTGGATTCTGGTGATATTGCCACCGCGATCCACTCCTTTGCATACCTACCCTCCCGGCGCCAACCATTGGACGTATCGCTCCTTTTATCAGTTTTCTGCTCGCTCGCTCTCTCTCTCTCTCTCTCTCTCTCTCACACACACACACACACACACACACAAGAGTCAACAGTTCACTGAAACCCCCCGAGTTCAATCATGGAATTCTTTACGATTCCACGCCCTAATCCCAGGAATATTTGATGGGCCAGTAATCAGAATAGCTTCAGTCATTACATAAATGGCGCTTATGCTTCAAACCATCTTCGCAAACAAGAACCCCACAACCTCTAATCTCCTTGTCTCCCCGACCCATTTCTTGAAATCCCCAAAACTCTATCTTTCACCCCCAAATTCAAGAACGCATTTCCTTAATTGTAGATTTTTTACCTCCCAACGTCGCCTTTTAGCCGCCACGAAAGTCAATGCCTCTTTCGGAGAACCGTACGGAGCCCCACAGAATCAAGTTAGCGGGAATAGCAGCAGCAGCAGTTTCGATGCTTTTCTTTCTGCTGTTGAATTCCTCAGCCTCGCTTCGTCTGCGGCGGTTTCCGTCTACATCGCCGTGAGATGTGGGACACAGAAGGGAGGAGCTTTGGGGTGGTTGGGGAGCAAGATTTTAGTGTGGCAGTGTGTAGTTCTGGTGTGCGGGTTGATGGTTGGGGCGGTGATACGGCGGCGGCAATGGAGGAGGATTTGTGGGGTTGGGCTTTCGAGAGGGCCGGCTTCTTCTGGGGCTAATTTGTTGGAGAGGGTGGAGAAACTGGAGGAGGATTTGCGCAGCTCGGCGACCATTATTCAGGCTTTGTCGAGGCGGCTTGAGAAGCTGGGGATTCGGTTCAGGCTCACCCGGAAGGCTCTCAAGGAACCTATTGCTGAGGTAATTAGATTTGTGTAGTTCTTGTTTGAATCACATATAGGAAGTATTCATTCGTATATTTGGGTTGCGAGATGTTGATTACATGTTTCTTTATTTAGGCACTGAAAGATATTTATGATGAACTGTATTATGTTGGAATGAGAATGAAAATTTTATTCAAAAGAGATGAAGCCCGTTATGGTATAACTATCAATGGCATGTTGACTTGGTAGTAATGATGTTGCTGAGAAAATGCTGTGGAGATGTTACTGAAGGATTGAGGTCAAGTTTTGGCTGTCGATAATTTGTTGTCCTTGCCGGGGCCATGGTTGAAGAGTATGTTGTTGCATGATCTTTGTTTGAAAAGAAGAACCATCGTATTTGTCTAAGAGTTTCCTCTTTCATTTTCATTCTTCAGAGTGTAATAACGGATTTCACTATTGTCTTTTATCGAGTGTTGTTGCGGGCTTGTGTCGAGTTGTCTGAGGGTCTTAGAAGTAGCAGTATTAGATCTTGCTTTTGGAAATATTGAAATTCAAACTTTCTATGTTGTTTCCAGACTGCAGCATTAGTGCAGAAAAATTCTGAGGCCACCCGAGCATTGGCAGCACAAGAGGACATTTTGGAGAAGGAGCTTGGTGAAATACAAAAGGTTCTGCTTGCTATGCAGGTAGATACTGGATATTGAACTTATAAACTGATATTGGATGGTTACTGTTGCACAATGTTTAAAACTACGGTGTTATGCTGTTTGCATCATATGCTGAAATAATCCACGCACCTCAGACGTCAAAATCTTCTTTTTTTTATTCTTTTCTTCTTTTTCTTGGTTTTCAAACATTTTCTTTCGCTGCCCTCATATGGCAAAGAGTGAAACCAGAAAAAGAGCAAGATCTTTAATTGGTCTAAATCAGTTTTAAATAGCAAAAATTCTGCTCACTTCATAGCTCATGAAATTAAGAAAGCAAAAGAAAAGCAACTGAATTTGTCAAAACCCCCAAGTGTATACAAAATGCGCTATTCACCGTAGGAGGGTTGAAACTCCGGCCTCCAGTCCGGTCCACATGTTATCACAAAAGTTGATTAGACAATTTCAACTGCCTGAGTCCAATATTGTGCTAAAATGGGCTCAAATGACTCCCCGTTTTCATTTTTGCGTAACTGGCTGGGAGTTGATAGTTTATTGGGTAAATTATATTTTGTCATCCGAACTATGCCAGTTTTTACAGTTTGCCTTCTGAACCTTTTTCTGTGTCGATTTACCATCTCAATTTTGCGAAATTTGCGCTTTGCCATATATGCCCATTTTCTTGTTGATTTTTCTGCCGTGCACATGTGAAAAATATCACATCACATTGCCCTTAAATATCACATGCAAATGCATGTGATGTCTTTCCGGCAGAATAATTGATTGGAAAATGGTCATATATGGCAAAGTGCAAACTTTTGCAAATTTGATATTGCAAGTTGACACAAAAAAAAAAAAATGGCAAAGTATAAAATCGGACATAGTTCGGATGGCAAATGTAATTAAACCTAGTTTACTTCCCTGTCAAATTTGTATACTATCATTATCCCAAATTCACTTCTTAGTCTAGTTACCTCTGGACTTGTGAACCTGGAACATCTATAGCATGCTTTGATTTGGTTTACTGCTCGAGTTTTTGACGCTGGTCTTGAATCTAATGGTACTTTTTCGGGAAGTTTGGCATAATCCCGAAAGTGCTAAGGAAAGATATAAACTTTGTGTCAGCAAATTGTAATATGTCTTGTTTCTCATTTTTTTTGATAAAAATATAATCTTTTAAGGACTTATCGATATCTTGAATAACTTTCTTTACCTTTTTCAGTGGGGAACAAAGGTATACTGAAAATTGCTTTTGCTTGCAGTCTTGTTCTCAGGGTAGTGAGAAATATTTAGACTAGCTACGTTTAAACCTGCCCCGAATATCTTTTAACTGTATTTTATGTTCATTTTTCATCTGAGCCTTTGTGCCAGATTTAGTGAGAGAGATGCTGGAAAATTATTCACCTATTGTTGCAGGTCGTTCAGTAAGACAAATATAGATTCTTAGTTTCCTTCCCGTATTGATACGGATCACATACTATTCATTGTTAGTGCAAATTTGATGTTAATCAACTGCTATTCCTTGTCGGGTGTCCTGTAGGAGCAACAGCAAAAACAGCTTGAGCTCATTCTTGCAATTGGGAAAGCTGGGAAGTTGTTTGAAACCAAACGTGTAAAGAGTCGAGATCAGAAAGCACCCGAGACTTCTGAATCATCAGTGGATGGTGTAGCAAATTTGGAAATAAACCAAATCGAAACTCTGGCACTGAAGAATGAAGCCAACAACGACAGACCTTAGATTTCAATACATACTTGGACATGGTCCTCAGTCTTGTTTGACACTGCGAGCATCAGAGTGCTTGATCACATCCTCTTCATGGTTGAGCTTAGATGGTTAACATATTGTTCCAGCTTGCAGCAATCAACTTCGTTAGGCAGATTGAAATGTGTTCCAACTCGTTGAGACAACGTACATTGTAGGAGAAACTCGATGGAAAGAAGTGAGAGGGCCACTGTATCTGTAAACTTTTTCATGCTGTAGTTTTTGGCACAGACCGGAGGAGACACAGAGAGATGGAGCACTAGGCACCAGAAAACAAGGCAGATTTTCGATCATCGCTTCTGGTAATGAGACGTTGAGGCCACGACTATTTTATATGTTCATCAAATGTACCTCTAAGAGCCATAAAATTTTGGAACTCATCTGCCTCACTTGTTTCTTCCTACTGTTCTACTTCGACTGCACTCCATCTCATTAGTATAAGAACTCCCAACTTTTTCTTTTCTTCCATTTCTGAGTTAGGATGGTAAGTTTACCGGCAGTAAATTTGATCGGAAAACAGTCATATATGGTGATTTACAAATTTCAGAAAGTTGAAATGTTAATTTGAAATATATATATATATATATATATAAAAGTTTCGATGACATTGTAAAAATTGACATAGTTCAAGTGGCAAAATATAATATGCCTTATTTCGTATTATGAACTTTGGGTTAAATGAGTGTAATTACTGTTATGCCTGTAGAACACATTTTTTTTTTTAAAATTCATTTTAGGGATATTATAGAGATTTCACCTATTAAAAAAAGGGATTGGAGTCGTGAGATTGAGTCCTGTGGAATGTAGGTATTTGGTTTATTTTTATAGTAGTATGTATATAGTTGATCCTTTTTTTTTTGCTTTGAAATTATTATAGGTAGATTTAAAAATATAATTATATTGTACACTGAATATTATAATAATATGTTGGATGCTTTAAAAATATTATTGTATTTTCTAAAAAAAAAAAGGATTGGACCCAATTGAGTAACTTGAACCCCGACCAGATTACATATCCGATCCAATTCCCCTGGCTGTTGGAGTTTCTTTCGAGCCTTCGTCAATTGTAGTAAACATATGATACGACAGATTGGAGTAAATAAACAAAGCCTAAGTATTTGAGTGCTAACGAATAGGACCTTATTGATATATTTTGTAGTTGAGTTGTGTATTCGATATTGATGATAGTCGAGGGGTGTAAAATATAATTAACTCAAAGTAAATAAGAAAATTTGAGTTCATTATATTCCCACTATTATGATTTTTCTCCTTAAAAAGTCAACCCCAATAAACAAATGAAAAATCATTACAAAGAGAAAACGAGTTCTTTAAACAAAATTTTATATTTCTTTTTATTTGTTAACATTAGTGACATGAAGAAAAAGGAAGTCAACCATTTATTTAATCATTTTCATTAAATGAGAGTAGATCAAGGGATATTTATGAGGATCATGGAAGAAATCAAGCCTCTAAAGCACAATTTATGGAAGTTTCAACATTAATGCTAGAGCAAGGAGAAGACCATATCGACCCCATAAAATGTTACCATTTATACTTTAGGATACAAAGACGGAGGGCAATGAAGACAATATACAATACTTATTGTAAATAGATTAATAGTATAAATAGGAGTTCAACCCCCTCATTTTAGAGGATCTTGAACTTGAAAAAACTCTACAAGTACACTAGTGCAACTATTGATCAATTTTGATCGAATTGTACGTATTGGTGATTGGGCTCAATTCATAATTAATAAACCGATTATTTCGTTTATTGTTGAATTCTTTTTATTTTGTTTATTGTTGAATTCTCTTTAATTTCTTGCAACATCAACTTGGCGTCGTCTGTGGGAACGCCACAATCACAATATTGAGAATGCAAACTCGATCCAAGGCAAGAGGCTTGGAAATGAATGAAGAGCGGAGGCCAGAAGTTCCGCAGAATAACGTAGGAGAGCTCCCCCCCTTGGAACACATGAGCCTAGGTCCCCAACAGGACCATAGGAGGGAACATGAAGAAAGGAGGGAAGGAGTCAGCGAAGCCCCACCACCCGCTGCACAACCGCCGATGCTTCAGGTGACGCCCGAAGCCCTACAACAGATGATTGAGGACGCATCGGCAAGAGCAGCCGAGAGAGCAATTATGCATTTCATGGTGAACCATCCCAGAGAGCCTTCTCCCCCTCGTTCCCCCCGCCGAGGCCGAGGCACGCCCTTCGCCCCCGGTGATAACAAATCGAGGGAGGACGGCCCCCAAGACATGTCCATGGAAGAGGAAGAAGGAAGTATGCAAGCCTCTCAACCTGCCAACCTCCCCCGGCGAAACAAGGAGGCTGATGCAAAGCAGGAGAGGAGAGGCGAAGGTCTGCCAAACAGAGTGAGAGCTGATAGTTCACACCATCAAACCTCGCGACTCCAGAACGCCCCACAAGACCTAGTCCCATTGGCCGTAGCACCAACCAGAAGGAGTCCATCTCCATGCAAATACTAGCCGAAGCCTTACCCCAAGGACTGAGGCTACCACGTCTAGCAGAGTACGATGGAACAACGGACCATGAGGACCATTTGGACAAGTTTTTAGCAAAGGCGAACTTGCTCGATATGAGCGACGCTGAATATTGCAAGGTTTTACGCACAACTCTGGCAGGAAGGGCTATGGCGTGGTTTAATCAACTACCGGCGTATACCATCGAAAGCTTTGAACAACTTTCACAGTGATTTCTGCACCACTTCTCCATTAATAAGAGCCATCCAAAAACCATTGCATACCTCTTCACCATAGTACAACAAGAGCAGGAGAGCTTAAGAGACTACATATAAAGATACTCAAGCACCGTCCTCGAAGTCCCTCACCTCAATCATGAGCTACTGGCAAGCATACTGCAACAGGGATTGCGGAGGGGACGCTTCCGAGAATCTATTGTTGGTAAACTACCTTCAAAATTGGACTAACTAATGAAAAGAGTTGCTAAATACATCTCGATTGAAGAAGCTAGCAAGCCAAAGACAGAACAGTCGAATAAGAGGAAAGTTCGAGAGGGGGAAAAGAAAGACCCAAGAAGAGACAGACAAGGAGAAGGGCAAAGACACATGCTCCCAACTAGCTTTGCAAGATATACTCCTCTCAAAGCTCCGAGGGCAGAAATCCTCGCTGTAGCTGAACAACAAGGGATCGTTCAATGGCCAAGGAAGATGAAGGATAACCCGAAACGTTTGAAGTTAGACAAATATTTCCGATTCCACAAGGACAGAGAGCATAGCAAAGAATACTACTATCACTTAAAGAACGAGATCGAAAAACTAATCCAAAGAGGATATCTAAAGGAATATGTGGAAGGACAAAGCCGCGGACAAGAATCAACATTCAATGACCAGAGATTCGAACAGAATATAGGACGGGGAGAAGTATCCCGCCATAAAGGCAAAGGAATCGAAAATCTCCCGACAACGGGAATAATAGGGGTGGTCACGGGAGGACCCGCTGGAGGAGACTCGGCACGAGCATGAAAGGGGCTGATCAGGGCAGCCGAACCCTCCCACAACATCCACATTGGTGAGGAAGTTACTCTAGCCAAAACCCCAGAAGAGGAATCACCTTCAGCACACAAGACATAGAGAAGGGAATACCACCGCATAATGATGCATTGGTAATCTCCACCATGGTGTCCAACTTTTTAGTTAAAAAGGTGTTGGTAGACACTGAGAGTGCAGCCGACATTCTGTTTTATGAGGCATTCTCGCAAATGGGAATTGATTCCAACATGCTGAGGAACATCAACACTCCGTTGGTAGGTTTCAACGGGAGTGTGGCAGAACCTCTCGGAGAAATAGCCTTACCCATTTCAATTGGGTCTGCTCCCCATCGAGCCACTCGAATGATAAATTTCCTGATAGTGAATGCACCGTCATCTTACAACATAATCATGGGGCGGCCTAGCCTAAATGCATTCCGAGCGGTTGCCTCCACATTCCATATGAAATTGAAGTTTTCCACTTACAGGGGAATAGGAGAAGATATTGGAGATTGCCGCCTCGCAAGAGAATGCCACGCCAATATCTTCCGAAAAGGAATGAATCCGGAAAGAGGGAGAAGCGGCCAATCATCAGAAACAGAGAGGGTGGCAAAAAGAACAGTGCTTCAATCCTCCCCAGCACACCCCTTGTCAAAAGAACATAACTAAGAACAAAAGAAGAGGAGGACAGAAGATGAAAAGCTGGTGGCGGCAGAGAAGGCAAATAACGTTCAATTGGTGGAAGACGAGCCGAAAAATTCACATCAATTGGAACGACCATGGTCAGAACAAGAGCAGAAACTGGTGAAATTCCTCCAAGACCACTCCGACACGTTCGCATGGAGTGTCCATGACTTGGTAGGAATAGACTAAGAAGTTATAACCCACCGGTTGAACGTTAACCCAAATGTCCGCCCAGTGAAGCAGAAGAAGCGGAGCTTTGGCCCAAAAAGAAATAAAATAATTAAAGAGGAGGTGGAAAAGTTATTGGCAGCTGAATACATCCGCCTGATACAATACCCTGAATGGTTGGCCAACGTAGTGCTGGTCCCCAAACCAAACAAGAAGTGGAGGATGTGCATTGACTTCACATATTTGAACAAGGCGTGCCCGAAAGATTCATTTCCCCTCCCAAGGATAGATGCACTAGTCGACTCAACAGCAGGATGCGAAATGATGAACTTCCTGGACGCCTTCTAGGGATATAATCAAATCGCCCTTGAGGTGGAAGATCAGGAGAAGACAAGCTTCATCACCGAGCAGGGTACATTTTGCTATCAAGTGATGTCGTTCAGGCTGAAAAACGTCGGGGCCACCTATCAAAGATTAGTGAACAAGGCCTGCCAACAGATGATAGGACGGAACATGAAAGTTTATATCGACGACATGTTGGTGAAAAGCCTTCGGAAGGAAGACCTCATTCAAGACCTACGGGAATGTTTCACCATCATACACCAACTGGAGATGAAACTCAATCCCTCCAAGTGTACATATGGCGTACAAGGAGGAAAATTTTTGGGATACTTGGTCTCGCTCAGGGGAATTGAAGCGAACCCAGAAAAGATCAAGGCAATACAAGAAATGAGTCCCCCCAAAGAACAAAAAAGAAGTTCAAAGACTGACATGAAGAATGGCGGCCTTAAGCAGGTTCATGTCGCGAGGGGCGGAAAAAAGGACTCCCCTTCTTCAAGACACTCAGAAAAGTGGAAAAATTTACATGGAATGAGGAATGCCAGGAAGCGTTTGAGAACTTAAAGAAGTACTTGTCTGCCCCTCCACTGTTGACTAAACCCAAACAAGGGGAACCATTGTACTTGTACTTGGCAGCCTCTGAGAACGCGGTAAGCGCAGTGTTGGTGAGAGCACAAGGGAGAGAACACCAACCCGTATATTACGTAAGCAAAATGTTGCAGGGGGCAGAACTAAAAAATCCCCCAATTGAAGAACTGGCCTTAGCATTGGTGACAGCCTCAAGAAAACTACGTCCGTACTTCCACTCCCATCAAGTAGTGGTGTTGACAAACCACCCCCTGAAGCATATTCTGACAAGCCCTAACGCTTCGGGAAGGATGACCAAGTGGGCAGTGGAACTGAGCGAACACTGAATAGAATTCCAACCACGTCCCGCCATAAAGGCGCAAGTCCTTGCGGATTTCATTTCTGAATGCCCCAAGGGCGGAAGAAGACGAACATAGTCTATGGAAAATATTTGTAGACGGATCATCCACCTCAACAAGCAGCGGAGTAGGGATAGTCATTGAAAGCCCGGAAGCGGACATCATGGAGTACGCCATCGCACTAACCTTCCCGGCCTCAAACAAAGAAGCTGAATACGAAGCAGTGTTATTGGGAAGCAAGTTGATCCACGCGGCAGAGGCCCGACGGGTACATGTATTTAGTGACTCCCAACTCGTAGTTAACCAAGTAGAGGGAGAATATGAAGCAAGACGAGAAAGGATGGCTAAATACTTGATGAAACTACAAGAAGAGAAAGAAAAATTTCAAGAATTTAGCATCAAGCAAATCCCCAGGGAGCAGAACTGAGCAGCTGACCAACTAGCAAGACTGGTTAGCTCCACTCACTTCACGAAAAAACGAACAATAACCCTACTGTCAGCAACACACTCAGCAATCATCTTAGAAGGGAGCGACCAAAGAGGAGGCAACGAAATCCTGGTAACAGTTGATACGACCACACAGTGGAAGTCTCCCGTCATCCAATTTTTGACAAAAGGAACCTTGCCCCCGGACGAAAAGGAAGCCAAGAAGATAAGAACGCGATCCGCCAGGTTCACTTTGATAGACGGAGAACTATACAAAAAAGGATTCTCCACTCCATTGTTGAAATGCTAGACCGCGAATGAGCCGAATACGTCCTCCGGGAAACACATGAAGGCAGCTGCGGAAACCATTCAGGGGCTCGATCCTTGGCCAAAAAAGTTTTACGACAAGGATACTACTGGCCAACTATGTTGGAGGATGCATCAACTTTATCCCGCACATGCTCCCCCGGCCAAAAGCACGCTAATCACCTGTATAATCCTGTTGCATTCATGAAAACGATAGAAAGTCCTTGCCCATTCGACATGTGGGGGATGGACATAGTGGGGAAGCTACCTCGAGCAGTCGGGCAGAAGGAATATCTAATTATGGCAGTTGATTACTTCAATAAGTGGATAGAGGCGGAACCCCTATCAAGCATCAGCAAGAAAGAGGTGATCAAATTTGTATGGCAAAATATTATCTGCCGATTTAGCATTCCAGAGCAATGGTCACAGATAACGGAACCCAATTCCAAGGAAACAAGTTGAAGAGCTGGCTAGGGGAGTTGAAGATAAAGCAACTGTTCACATCAGTAAACAACCCCCAAGCGAATGGCCAAGCTGAAGTGACAAATCGAACCATTCTTCATCAGTTGAAGACGCGCTTAGGAAAAGCTAAAGGAAATTGGGTGCACGAACTCCCAAGAGTTCTATAGGCGTACCGCACCACCCCCAGAGAATCAACAAAAGAATCCCCTTTCAACTTGATATATGTGACGGAAGCCGTGCTCCCTGCAGAAATAGGAGAGGAAACTTGGAGAGTAAAAACCTACGACGAAGAGCAAAACTTTCAAGCGAGGAGGGAAGACTTAGATCTGATTGAAGAAACGAGGGAGGCAACAGAAAGAAGGATCCAAGCATACAAATGCTTAATGTCTAAGGCATATGACGGCAAGGTATGCCCCCGAGGTTTTCAAGAAAGGGAATTAGTGCTGCGAAAGACTGAAGCATTGGGACCCGTCGGAAAGCTAGATGCCAAGTGGGACGGCCCCTACATAGTGACAGAAGTAGTGGGACCAGCTACATATAAATTAAAGAGGGAAGATGGAAGCCCGCTCCCTCGAACTTGGAATGTAAAAAACTTGAAAAAAGTATTATGTGTAACCGTTTCTTTCCCATTGAATAAGAATCATGATTTTCTTTGAATAAATTCGTTATGATGAGTTTCTATTTAGTAAAGTTCAGTTAACAACGCATGATATTCCACACCAATATTATGAAAATAATATTAGTCCAAGATATATAATAAATTTCCAAAAGGCTGATCAGAGCATGGTAGTCCGAAAAAGTAAGGCCGAAAAAGTACCTTGAGGGGAGGTATTCCCCCCCCCCCCCCCGGAGTAAAAAAGGCCGAGAAAATCCTCTATAAACAAAGAGAGTTCCATAGAATGGGAACTCCTAAAGAAAAATCTTAAAGAAAAAGCTTTAAGGCAAAACACTAGCATATATAAGTGTGCATAAAAATCCCCATAACATCAGCGTAAAGAAAAAGTATGAGGGGAAAAACCCCGAAGTAACAACGGAGCATCAGCTGCAGGTACATCGGCTGGAGCAGTCACAACCTCCGCATTCTCAACAGCTCCCCCCTCAACTTCCGGCCCTCCAAGCTCTACCACCGAAAGGTCAAGAAATAAGAAGTCCTCCCCAGGAAAACGACCGCTGGAACGCAAGGTTGCACAACACTCCCTAATAGTCTGGTCATAAACCTTCTCGGCCCTAGCAAGTGCCACAAGCTCAAAATCTCCAGACTTCTCAAATTCCTCCTTAAAATTAGCCTTGACGCACTCCAAGTAAAGCTTCCCCGCATCAGACTTGAGGAATCAAGAACCGGAGTTGACTTCTCGGTTAAGAGAATCCCTAAGTTCCTTACCAAGGGCAACAACATCAGCAAGTTCCCCTTCCAAGCGTTCCTTAGCTTTGGTGGATTCTGCCAAGGCTGAAGTCAAACAACTTATCTCTTCCTAATACTTCTCAAAACGCTTAGAAGCCACCTCAGCCAAAGTGTTAACCTACAAAATGAAAGACATGAAAAACGCTACCAGAATCTTAAACTGAAATAAAAGCAACGAAGAAACTACGCACCCTTGCAGACTCCCCGCAGAGCATGCTCACAAAACCATCATTTGAGAGGGAAGAAAACTTAGACACATCAAAGTCACTAATCGTTGGACGAAGTTTCTCCCTCGCTATCTGGACGTCGACAATGTCCCAATACGAAAAAATATCCCTGCGTTGATTGGTCCCATAAGTGAAATATCTTTTTCCCATACCATGAGAAGGAGGATCAGAGGAGGCGTCCCAAGGACACTTTGAACCACTCCCGTCGGAACTCGGAGGAGGAGAACGCCGCCCACTAGAAGCATCCCTCGCTCGTGAAGAACTGGAACCCCACCTTTCACCTTTGTCGTGCGGCGGCGGAGGATGAGGAAGAAGGCGAGCTCGGGCTGAAGTCCCGGAAGGGCCACCCTCCCGCGAAGCTTTAAACCGGCGAACATCCTCCAAAGATAACTTTTTTCCTGAAAAATGGAAAAATAAAATGCATAAGCCACAAACAATAAGTAAAAGGAAAAAAGTAAAGTAAGACGAAAGATGAAGAGGGATACCATCAGAAAACAAGTCCGTCACATTGAAGACTTGGTCAAACAAATCAGCCCCAATATAAGACATCTTGAGGTCGTGGCTCAGGGGGGAATCAAGGGAGGAATCAACCCAAAGAGTGCCCAAACCCCAATCGGAATCTCGAACGTAAAGAAACCTCTCCTTCCAAGGACCCCGAGATGAAGTACAACCCTTAAAAAACTTGCAACCATTGCAAGGATAAAAGTAGAAGAAAGAGTCATTCACTACCTTCTTGACGAAAAAAAGGGTATGAAAAGCTTCTACAGAAGGGGACAAGTCTAACTCACTAAAGCGATGAAGAAATCCCAAGAAGAATGTGAAAGCATTGGGAGTAAGCTGACTCACACTAACGCCAACACTACTAATAATCTCCACTAATAAAGGGTGAGGCGGAAGAGTAAAGCCCGAGGAAAAATACACGGAGTATACAGTAAAAAAAACCCGATGGAGGATACTTGACACGATCCCCACAAGAAGGAAGAAGAAATTCCACCGGAGGAGAAGAGTTATAGTTAGCCTCCAAGGAACGAAGCTCTTCTAAACCAATAACACTATCACACACATCCACATTCATAACCCTACAATGAGACCGAGGAGCTGAAGAACATTCCCCTTCAAGTTCATTTGAACCGGCTAAAGGAGCCTTAGAACCTACCCCCTTGGGAGAAGATGAGTTAGACTCAAAAGAAACATCTAAAGAATCGGTGGGACAAACAGGAAGATTGCGGATGGCCTCAATGACCTCTAACACGAAGCTATCATCATCACCATTTAGAACAATCACATTGGAAGAGCAAGGAGGATTAAGAGTAGGACGACGTGATGACCCCTCGCCCGAAGGAAGAGTAGAAGAGCGAAAGGAAGACCCCCAACTGTCGAGCCGAGGAAGACCCTCTCGGCCCCCGCGGTCGGGCGCGTCTCGACCAGCAACATGGTCGAGACCACCTCGACCAGAGGACTAGTCGAGGCTGGAGCCTTGACCAAGCTGGTCGAGGCTGGCGCCTCGGCCGCCTCGACCAAAAGGGCGGTCGAGGCCCAAGCCTCAATCAGCCTGCTGGCTGAGCCCTCCAGGGCTGCGGCCAGCATCACCCTCTTCGCCTCGACCCCCCCTCCCCGTGGCCGAGGCGAACCCCACTAGACCTATAAGAAGACTCCATAACTCCCTAGCGAAAATTATCAACTACGACCAAGAAGAGAAGAAGCAAGCAATCACGCGAAAAATAAAATACGAGCGAAACAACGAGAAAAAGAATGATTAAAAAGTACCTTTGCGGTTTGACATTCGGAAAAAGGCGCAAGAGCTAGCACACCCAAGCCTAAGAGGAAGCACGAATCAAGGAGTGAACGACGAACAAAGCTCAAAAAGTTCTAAACTGAATGAACGGAACGCGTATATATAGATGGAGAAGATGAAGAACTTTCCAAACTAGGAGGATTCTACTTGCCAAAGTTGTGACTATTCCCTTCTTCCTAGAGAAGATGGACTAACCAAAATGAATGGATTCTATTTACCAAGTTCCAATTATTCCTTTCCCGAATGCTTGGAACTTGAGGGGGCAGTTGACATGGAGAAAAAGGAAGTCAACCATTTATTTAATTCTCCCCATTAAATGAGAGTAGATCAAGGGATATTTATGAGGATCATGGAGGAAATCAAGCCTCCAAAGCACAATTCATGGAAGCTTCAACATTAATGCTAGAGCAAGGAGAAGACCATGTCGACCCCATAAAATGTTACCATTTATACTCTAGGAAACAAAGACGGAGGGCAATGAAGACAATATACAATACTTACTGTAAATAGATTAGTAGTATAAATAGGAGTTCAACCCCCTCATTTTAGAGGATCTTGAACTTGAGAAAACTCTACAAGTACACTAGTGCAACTATTGATCATCTAGGATCGAATTGTACGTATTGATGATTGTGCTCAATTTATAATTAATAAATCGATTATTTCGTTTATTGTTGAATTCTTTTTATTTCGTTTATTGTTGAATTCTCTTTAATTTCTTGCATCATCAATTAGCATTAGTTTCACACTGTACGTGTGAAGTCAAAAATGTCCTTGAATTGATAATGTAACCAATTTATTTAATTTTAAATTTTATATTAATTGATAAAATAGTTATTTTTCTATTTTTTTAATATGATGTATTAGTACATATTTTATTTTTATTTATAATAATATATTTTAAAACGCGAAAGAGTATTTTTATTATATGCAAGTAGCGTGAACAAGAACTTAATGTATAAAAAAAAGGGGTTAAATGCAATTTGCCCTCTGTATTAATCAAAAAGAGCAATTACCCCCTGTAAAAAAATAACTAACAATTTATCTTCACAGGGGTTGTTTGCTCGATTTTTAGGGAGTTTTTTGCTTCATTTTTTAAAATATAGTAGATAAATTATTATTTATTTTTTCACATGGGATATTTTTACAAATTTTGCGTTATCACAATCGGGTAATTGCATTTTTTCAAAAAAAGAAGTATTGAAGCGCATATGATCGACCGCTTTTTTCGTATTTTGCCCTTCCTTTTCTCAGTTAATCTTCATAATTCTAAAGGGCGAAGCACAAACATCACTGCTCAATAGGCGTTGTAGCTCGATCTGGTCACTGCAAGTGTTTTATGGTTTCAGGTTCTATGTTTTTGTAAGCTAATTGCGAGGTTCCCACTTCATGAATCTGCAATCTTGAGCATTAGGGTTTAATTTGGGGCAGTTGCCATTGGAAAATAGGGGAACTTAGAGTAACGAGTGCGATTTGACCTTGCTATACAGAAAATCCTCTCTCCCTCTCTCTCCGAGCAGCGAATGCGCCTATACATACTCACGAAACAGGCAGGTGAGTCTTTGATTATCTTATTTCCTTTTTAGCACCTAATTGTTTAATTACCGCAAGTTTTAGAAGTCTATTATCTGTTTTAATTCAGTCTTGAAAATGTTTTATTTTCAGTCGAAAGAGAAAATCTTGAAATGTTTTGTCATGGTATTGATGAATTAAGAGTCATCGTATATCCTCGAGATTGTTGGGGTTGAGGGTGAGTGAGGAAGGAGGGCCTTGTTTTTGTGGTAACCCTTTGATTATCTTTTCTTAGTTAAATTTAATCTTTCAGTGTCGCAAACTTTAAGAGTAGTGGCTTGGGTGGCAGTAATTTTGGATAAAAGAAGTATAAGAGATTGATAAAGAAGGGTTTTGTTCATGGGTTCTTCTGCAGCTAACGGATTTCCTCATGTTCAGGTATGTATAGTTTGTGCTATTTTATTGATTTAATATTTCTAACTTTTGAAACATTATGTGGCCATGTCAATTTTTAGCTTGTGAAATGTTATTTTTATATGTATGTTCTTTATTCGTGATGAAAGATGTGAACTTGTTGCAACTAAAGGGCTGGGGGGTTCATGGATTAGAGTTGAATACATAGGGCGAAGTATGCAGATAGCTATTAGCTAGATCAAAGGGAACCAAAGAGTCCGTTGAGCGCATGTGGTCTTGGTCCTGGATTTATCATTAGGCAAGGGAACCAAATGGATGAAAACTGAACTTGCTTTGAAACTTTGTGAAGTGGTTGAGTTCATGAAAGAAAAACAAATAACATAGGTGCTAATGTATAAACATTTCCTGTGAGTATGTATATGGTTAATAATCATGCTTTCACTTAAAACCCGACAGAAGGAAAAAGGTTTTCTCAGCTTTTGTTCGATAACATTCAAGATCATAGCATAATGTATTGGTGTTGACCGGCGAGTGGAAAACAGGATTGAGGGTAGATACCAAGGTTGATAAACTTGTGTTTAATGTGTCTTATCACTCTCTGTTCTCTCTGGTAATCTTCTGCCTATCAGAAATCATGTTCAAAGTACGACAAATCAGCAGCTGAATTGGTATAACGTGCAGGGAAAGCAAAATAAAGAATGTTGTGATTACTACAAACAAAAATGTCATTATTCCAAAACACATTTTTCAACTTGGTCTTGGCAAGTTCGTACTTAAATAAAATTGGTTATTAGGATTTAGCTTTATCTTTTTAATTTTCGTAAAGAAATTCTATTAGCATCCTCATCTTCTTTCTCTTTGTCCTCATCAGGTCATAGGTTTTGGATATTGTACTCAATATTTCAACTGTTCTTTTATTCTTTTCTGCCAGTTTGCCTTGACAAGCAGCCCAATGTTTGAGAAAATGCTGCTGCTATCTGAAAAGCTGATTGAGTGAAACTGTTTTTCTTGCTTTTCATATTATCTTTTGCATACCATATTCTAATTTTCTTCTGTTCTTTTGGTATCTAGTCAAGTTGGAGCAGGACGTTTCGATTAACCCGAAACATGAAATACTTTAAGTATTTGTGCTTATGCTCCCTAATCATTATACTCAGTGGGCCATCATCCAGTTATGGAAGTATGTAAGTGGTTGATACCTAGGAGTGCATGTCTCCTTTTTTAACTTATTTTCCAACTGTGCTTAAGATTTACATTGTTGTTGGATGAGATCAAACTCAAATGCGAAAAAGTGATGTGGCATTTTAGTGTTCCTCATGTTCTTTAACTTTTACTCTTATGGTAACCCAAAAACTTTGAAGTCATATTTATCTTGGAACTTAGCTAGCTCCATTACCTTGATGAAGATGAGAAACTAAGATATTAACCAATATTGGTGAGGAAACAAAATTGGTTTGGCATAATTTCTTTTCAGCTTTTGTCAACACTCCTATTTGGACATTGTTTCGACTTAATTAGGACATAGTTATGCGCCTTCTTTTCACTTTTCTTTTCTTTTCTTTTTCCTTATAATTCTTTTTATGAACGTACAATTTGTTATAGCATGTAACATTTAACTTTTTGTATTTGGTGAACATCTTATTAGCGAATGATAAGTTCAGTAGTATGATTGTCTTTGTTTGTATTGTCATAGTCTTTCTCAAACTGTCAGGATTGATGGAAAAGATTTGCATGTTGGTGTGGAGCTGTTGAAGGAAACATTGCCATTACAAAATGGTGCTTGTCTCTACCAATTGCGAGGATTGAGACCCCATATGTGGTATGAAGTGAAGATATCGTACCCTGCTTCTGTATGTACGTCATTTCTATCTATCTTTCCATCTTTGAAAATTTGTTAACAACATTTGCTAATAAGATTAAGTGAAAAACAGATACCTGCCAGCTTCTCTTTGCAACTAAATAGAGGTACTTCGGACTTGGGGCTGAATCTAGGAAGAAAATTGCTCAATACTGAAAAGATAATTTTCATGACTGATGGAATGCTCTCGTTAATTGACCAGGTTTTCTAATGCTTTGTCATGGCTGTAAAAGAGTGTTATCATTCTCTGCTCCATTGAAGTTTACCGTTCTGGAATTTTGGTGCAGGGTGGCATGTCTGTGCTGGTGAACGTGAAACCTGAGGGAGTTGTTGCAGTACCAGGAAAACGGGAAAGGGAATTTGTCATGTTTAATATAGGTAATACAATCTTCTTTTCCCAGTTCATATCACGTGCTAAAACTTCCCTTCAAAGTTATCTGTATACTGAATTCTTAGTTAGGGAAGATGCACGGACCAAGAAAACTTTCTTTATCTCGTCCTGTTATCACTAATCCTTTTGGTTGATCTTTCAGAGAAGAGTTCTAGGAGATTCTGAAGGCATATTTCTCCTATATCTTGCCATATTCGCCCCGTTTCATTCTATAGATTACACATTATTTCTTCCTAACATTTCATGTGCATGTGTTCCTTTGTGATGTTTTGAGGAGTATCTCACCTGTTGCTTAACATGTTTCCAAGGGCTACTTGACCTATCATCATCTGCTTCTCTTTTTAACCCATTCCTTTTGGATGCCTTAGTTTTTATAGAATGCGTTTTGACATTTCATGCACATTCTGTTGTTTAATCTGACAAGAGCAAATGTGATTCTTTGACCTTTCCTGATCTTTTTTGCAGTTTGTGATGAACTGTTGCTGGGCATTCCCCACAAGGCTTGGTACGTCGTAATGTTTGGCATTGGTTTGTTTGGTGTTGGCTTTCGTGGTTCCACCATTTCTTCCCCCATTTCTGCTGCCAAAACATGGAAATCCACCATTATTTGATCAGGTTGTTGCCAAGGATTCTTAAAGTCATTTCTTCTCTACGTGTTCCTGGCAATATTTGCGAGAGATTTGATTGAGCGCTGGATGATTTAGCTTGACATGATGACAAGTAGTCTTTTCTGAAGAGGGTTATTTGAATTTTCTTCTTCTTCTTCTTCTTTTTTTTTTTTTTTTTTTCTCTAATTCTTGTGATTAATATCGAGGGTGGAGCTTGTCGTTCGAGGAAAAATGGCTGTGCGTATGTGTATTTGTTTTTCTATTTTCTTCCTCCAGTTTGTTTTTGGTTGCGCTGTGCTACTGATTTAGCAGTCCCCATAAACCGATTTCATGCTTCAGCATCGAGTTTCTTGTTTTCGAAAGAACCACTCGAGGGTTTGAGGAGCTTTTTTGGGTCCCCGTCCCTTTTACATTAATTCACCAAAAAAAAAAAAGAGAACATACATACAACGGTGAGCACCGACTCTCTAGAATCGCTTAGAAAATCATAAATAAGGAATACTGTTAGTGAAAGAGTACTATTTTTTTTACAGTGACA
Source organism: Sesamum alatum (assembly GCA_034509735.1). Classification (NCBI taxonomy): domain Eukaryota; kingdom Viridiplantae; phylum Streptophyta; class Magnoliopsida; order Lamiales; family Pedaliaceae; genus Sesamum; species Sesamum alatum. Next base: position 15,643,877 of record JACGWO010000010.1, read on the forward strand.
TAAATGAGCGTTGAGTTTTTTTTTTTTTTTTTTAATTAAATCACCCGAGAGTGTGGGGAGCTTTTTGGGGTTCCCGTCCTTTTTATATTAGGACAAAAGGGGAAGAATTTACATCGGAGAGTACTAACTCCTTAGTTTAACTAGAAAACTATAAATAAGGAGTACTACTCCTTTACAATGATAAATGAGAAAGCCAAAAATAAGGAGTGCTACTCCCTTACAGTGATACTGAAAGAAGGCATAAATGAGGAGTACTACTCCCTTATAAAAGCGGTACCAGTGCTTACTATCCATTTGATGGCTGAGAGAAGACGTAAATGAGGAGTACTACTCCCTTACAAAAGCGGTACCAGTGCTTACTATCCATTTGATGGCTGAGACCTGCAAAAAGTGACGAGGTGCAAAATTTCAAGAATAGACTAATGCTAGTCCAAATAACAACATGCAAGGTAAAATGTCCAACAACGTGGCAACAGGTATAAATGGAATCCAGATATAAGAAATCAGTCATGCTAACTAAAATCCTATCCAGCCCAAGAACCAACCAAGCATCAACATAAGCCAAAAACAGTATGGTCTCAAGCCAATCCAAAAGTAATGTGGTAGTAAGGGGAGGTTCAAAAGATATAAACCAAGGGGTGCAACCCCTTGTCACATATGCACAGTAAAAATAGGAGGCGCAAAGCTTTGCAAAAGAAGATAATATGTACCAGACAAAAGGAAAGCAACAATATCTAATTTTAAGTCCAAGGGAGATGAAACTAGAGGTACTATGAATTCACAGAGCGGGTATAAGGAAGGCACGCAGAATCTAATCTAATAATACCTGTGATCTTGCCCCGTAGTTGCTCCATAGATATGACAGAGAGTGCGGCAGCTGAACAGGTCTGGTTGGCAAAGTAGTCTGCAGCCTGATTACCTTCCCTAAAAACGTGGGAGATTTTGTGTTCAATGAGGGACAGGCAGTGTCTGATTTTCTACAGCAGCGGGTGAAGAGTCCAGTAGCCTTTGGGGGGATCGGACATCAGCAAGTGGATGACAGAGAGGGCATCAAGTTCAATCCAAATTTTGGTGAGGCCGCTGTCCAGACAAAGTAAGAGCCCTCTAAGCAGGGCTTTAAACTTTGCAACCATGTTGGTGGAGATGCCTAAGGGCTCGAGAAAACCAAAAATAACATGTCCCCGGTGATATCTGACAATACCACCTGCTCCAGAAATACCAGGATTGCCTCTAGAAGCTCCATCAGTGTTAAGCTTAACCCATCCCATTTCAGGTTTCCTCCAATGAACTAAGATGACTTTCTGTTTTTTAGGATACTGAGGAAGGGGAATATGGAGGGAAGTGGCAGCAAATTGGTCTCCTTTGAGGTGTTTGAGTTTCCATAACTTACACCTGCTGAGTGCATGAGATGATTCAATATCTTTATGACGATGGTATTAGTTTTGAATGCAGCACCGTTGTGTTTGGCTTCATTTCTCAGAGTCCAGATATGCCAGATAACAATCAATGGGACTAGGTCTCTCAGCTGCAGGGACTGTGTAATATTGGATCTCCAAGCTTGAATGAAAATGACCATGCTGGATGATTGGGGGAGGGTGACATTAAATTTGCTAGCAAAGAATCTCCACGTAGCCATTGACTGTTCATTGTTAAGGAAAAGATGTTCTTGAGTTTCCTCTTGCTGGCAGCAACAACATTTAGAGGCAAGGGTTATGCCTTTTTGCTTCAGTCTCGCGTCCACCGGTATCTATTTGTTGATCAACCTCCAAATGAAAATAGATATTGTGGGTGTAATAAGGTTGGACCACAAGTTCTTGAATAGAGGAAGGCTGTGCTTATGATCTCTGCTATTCTCCCAAGCTGATGAGACAGTAAATTTACCATCCTTGGATAGCTTCCAGATAGGATAGTATTTTGGTTCTTGAAGGATAGGGATATCAGTCACCAAGTTGACAATGTGTAGGGGTAGAATTCATTGGAGTTTGTCAATGTCCCATTCTCTTGCAAGCCAGAAGGAGTTAACAGGAACGTGGATTCGGATATCCTGCCCATATATAGCATGGAGAGAAACTTCTGGAATCCAACAATCGTGCCAAAATGAGACATCGCCGGAGCCAAGGCACCAGAATATGTTATCTTGCGCTGTACAGCTTGCTTTGCAAAGTCTTCTCCAAATGGCTGAATCATTTTTGGAGGCTTGAGCATGGCCAGGAAAGTTCCTGCCACAGTATTTCATAAGAGTAAATTGTGCCCAAAGAGAGGTCTGCATTCTGAATCTCCACCAAAGTTTCTGTGAGAATGCTTCCACTGTATCCCTTAAGTTCCTGATACCGAGTCCTCCTTCTTCAGTAGGGTAGCAAATATTTCTCCATTTGGTCTAGTGTATTCTCCTTTGAGTCGATGTTGAGCCCCAAAAAAACTTCGCAAACAACTGCTCCAGTCTCTGGATGATCCCAATGGGGGGACTGAGAACTTGGAGAAGGAAGATAGGCATAGAAGCGAGAACACTTTTTATCAACAAAAGCCTTCCCCCGTATGAAAGATGTGTATGTTCCCATCCTGAGATCCTTGCTCTGACCTTATCAATGAGGGTATGATAGAGCAGTTTTTTCTTATGTCCTTTATAGAGAGGGGCACCAAGATATGTGATTGGAAGATCCTTCCTAAAAAAACCCGTAATGATCTTGATTCTTTGTGAATGAAGTCCAGCCTTCTTACTGGGGATAAATGCACTCTTTAAATGATTGACCTTTTGTCCGGATGAGGTTTCATAGTGGTCCAAGAAATTCATGAGTTTGATCAGGCTATCCTCCTCCGAGTTAGTGAAAATAATGATGTCGTCTGCATATGAAAGGTGAGAAACACAGAAACTGCATTTTGTTTTGTAAGCCATAGAAAGGTTTTCCCTAAACAAATGATCAAAACCTCTAGACAGGGCTTCGGCTGCAAGGATAAATAGGGCAGGTGAAATGGGGTCACCCTGTCTAAGGCCTTCGGAGGATTTAAAGAAACCTGAGGGGTCACCATTAACAAGCACAGTGAACCAACAGTTTTCAATAGCATTTTTAATCAAGAAGATACATTTGTAGGGAAAACCCATCCTAAGCAAAACAGAATAAAGAAATTTCCAACTAACTCTATCATAAGCTTTAGACATATCTAATTTAAGGACCACATTGCCTCTATTGTACCTTTGGTCAAGCGAATGAATCATCTCCTGTGCCATGAGGAAGTTGTCACCAATGAGCCTACCGGGGACAAATCCACTTTGTGAAGGGGATATGAGGGTAGGTAAGAGTGCTGCAATTTTGTTGTAGAGGAGCTTGGAAAGGATCTTGTGGTGACATTGCAAAGAGATATAGGGCGGTAGTCACTCCAAGTTTGAGGGGACTCAATTTTGGGAATCAAGGTGATAGTAGTAGCAGTAAACCTTCTAGGCATAGGAGTCCCATAGAAAAAGTCTTTAACAACATTTTCGATGTCAACTGCAATAAAGTCCTAGCAAGCTTGGAAGAATTCAGAGGTGAAGTCATCTGATCCTGCCACACTGTCCTTATTAATGCTAAAGACCGCTTCTTTAATTTCCTCAAGTGTGGGGGTGGTACACAGGTTCCTTAAATCTGTCGGGGTTAGTTGAGGAAACTGGAATGGGAAATGTGGTTCAGTGAAGGTACTCTTAGAGTTGGTGAGGAGATTGTAGAAATAGTTAGTTGTCGATGCTTTGATGTCAGAGGGGTAGTGATATCAGTGTCATTATCCCTGATTCTGTGTATGGTAGATCTGGACCTCTTTTTTTTAACCAGTGAGTGAAAGAATTTTGTATTTCGTTCACCTGCTTTCAGCCATTAACAGTTGCTGTTTTGTCTCCAAAATATTGATTCAGTGGTCAAGGCTTGTACAAGGGCTGCATTGCATCTATTGAGAGAGATGAGGTTTTGATCTGTGGGATTTCTATAAAATTGTTTTTCTGCTTCATCAGCTGCAGACTTGGCTTGCTCCACCGTGCTGAATACATTACCAAAGACATTCTGGTTCCAGTCTTTAAGGACTTCTTTGACTCTGTAGAGTTTCTGCTGAAGGCGTTGTACATGCCAAAGCCCTTATTGGAAGATTCCCAAGCTGTTTTGACAGTTTCCTCGAATGTATGATGTCTAAGCCACATACTTTGAAATCTGAATGATGAAGGACATTTTTCAACACTTTTCTGAGCTCGGATGAGGAGGGGATGATGGTCTGATGTCCTTCTACTAAGATGAGAGACTCTTGTGCAGTTAAGCATATCGGCCCATTCCTTGGAGTAGAAGACCCTATCAAGCCTATTCCAGATTCTCTTGTTGGTCCAAGTGAAAGGTTCACCCTCAAATCCAGCATCAGTCAGGCCGCACTCCATAACCATGTCACTGAAATCCTCCATCGGGCCAAGTATGTTAAGGGATCCTCCTTGGTTTTCTTCTGAGTGGAGGATGGTGTTGAAGTCTCCTCCTACTAACCAAGGGACGTTGGAAGATGAAAGATTGATGAGTTCATTCCAGAGAATTCTTCGAGGAGACCTGGAGCACTTAGCATACACAAATGTACAAAAAATAGGATCTTCTAACAGACCACTAGAGATTTTAGTGTGCAAAAATTGGTTGTGATCCTGAAGGACAACAATGTCAACCTCATGGGATGCAAAACACCAAATTTTGTTGCTTATATTGGAAACCACAGAACTGAAGCCAAATTTTCTAGCAAATAAGGGGGCATCTAACTGTACAAAATGTTCTAGTAAGACAAGGATATCAGGTTTATTATCAGCAAGTATAGTAGAGAGGAGAGTTTGTTTTTGTTTTTTTCCTACACCCCTAATATTCCAGATGATGATTTTAATCATTTAAAACTGTAAGGAAGAGTTAGATGAAGCCCTTGTGCTCCTCTTAGAATGAATAATAGGAGAAATAGCAGTCTTACCTTTCTTACCTTTACCTGTGCCTCTTTGGTAGAGGTAGTGGCTTCTTCCAGAGATTTGTTTCTCATGTGTCTGCCTAAGGTGGCTGAATCCTCAAGGATGAGCTCTTGGTGGGGGCTCTTGTGGTGCTATTTGAGAGGCTTCAGTGTCAGCTTGTTTTTTGAGGGCCTGTATTCAGCAGTGTGTTGGTATCTTCCTCTGTTTCTAGGTTTTCAAGTGTTTGGAACCTGTTAGAGATGGGGGTGATGACTTGGTCTTCCTCACTGTCTTGAACCTCTGCAGTATCCTCAACCTCTTCTGTGATTGGGTAGTTTTGAGCCACCATTTTGGAGCTTGTTTCTCCCAGGTAGGTCTGTTTACCAATACTAGGTCCAGTTTTTGGAATGATGTGTGAATCAGCCAGGATTTCTGTGGGGGTGGTGGGAGGTTGATCCTATGCAGCCAAGTGATTAGCATCAACAGTAATCAGCATGATAGGCTCACGGTTTTTAGGAGGTGTTTGAAGGGGGACAGCTTTATGGGGTGCCTCAGGTTGGGCAGCATCATAGTTCTTGTAGGGTAAAGTGCATTTGTTAATTTGATTAGTAGCTTCAAAAACATCTAATTGAGCATGGCAGTCCTTGTTCTGGCCACCATCAGTGACATCCCAATTTCTGTCAAGTGCATTTGTGGGGTGCCTCAGGTGGGGCAGCATCATAGTTCTTGTAGGGTAAAGTGCATTTGTGAATTTGATTAGTAGCTTCAAAAACATCTAATTGAGCATGGGAGTCCTTGTTCTGACCACCATTAGTGACATCCCAATTAATGTCAAGCAGTTCCGCAAGGAGGGGATCATTGTAATCAAAATCGTCATTCTCTTCTCATGCAGCAATAATTCCAGGTGGAGACCCAATTTTTTCAGCCACGGCAGGGCAGTAGGTGTCAGAGCTGCTAGGGCCTCTACCAGTCTCATTGGCACTCAGCAACATGGGGACCCCCTCAATATTTCCAGACGGATTTCCATCAAGCGCAGAATAATGTGGATCAGAAATAAATTTAGAGACAGTAGGAGCAGAAATACTACCATAAGGATAGGATTTAGCCATCACATTATCAATCATGCTTGGGGCTGCATTAGCAAACATAACTTTCTTCCCTTTTTTTTTGGTTGTTAATGTCTCTAATATCTGCATTAGTGTCAGCAACTTGTGCAGAAGTTTCAGCAATCAAAATTATTGTAGTTTTAGGGGGTTCATTTCTAGACTTGGTAAAGCAGTTTTGTTGGTCATGCCCCAGATGTTTACAAGCAGAGCAGTAAAGGGGGCAATTTTCATATATTACAGGTTGTCTAAATGTGATATCATCATCTTCTATATACACTGCTTGGGATCTAGGAGCTGTGAGGTCCAATTCGATACAGACTCTAGCATAACTAGCCCTAGCCAAATCAGCAGTGGGTTCATCCATGCGTAAAGGTTTACCAATGAGACTAGCTATGCGAAATAATGCACTTTTATCAAATAGATGGCAAGGAAGTTCGGGGAATTTAATCCACACAGGAGCAATAGAGGATTCAATTTGTAGATTAAATTTGTTAGTCCATTTGAAAATACGCATGGGAAAATTATCAAAATGTCATTCTCCTCTAATCCACAACCTAGAGAAATCTTCTTCATGTGTGAGTTGAATAAGAACATGCTTCAAGTTTATCACACCAACAGAGACAGAACCTCTAAGACCCAATCTGATAATTTTTTGTTTCAGGAAATTCAAGTTAGGCAAGCCATGAGAGAATTTACCTACAAGAGCAAACTTGAGTCTTTCTGCCAGTTGCAGAGATTCTGATTTAGAGAATTTGATGCCTGGCTCACCTTAAAAGTTGGAAGTAATGCCCAAGAGCTGAATGTCTTCGCCTTGAAACGACTTTTTGGCAGCCCTAATTGGGTCATGTTGGAAGTTAGCTACAGAGGAGTTTTGGACAATAGATGAGTATGATCTTTTAGTGGGTGGGGGAGGGTGGGAGGCAGGTGTGGAAGGTAGTGGTGGGGGTTGGTGGGAAGTGGTTTCAGGAGGAATTGGAGGCTTAGCCATGGGTTATTGGACCTCCATAGCCAGACGAGGAAGCAAGGGGGCGAGAGGGCGTGTGGATGGCTGGGTGTGCGGGGCAAAACAACGGGAATAAGTCGCGGGATAGAGGGGAGGTGTCGCCGGCAAGCGTTGCCGGTGACAGGGGCTGTGGGCCAAGAATTAGAGAGGGGAATTGCTTGGGTTGGTCGCCATAACTAGCCGTTGCTTCTTCTATCTGTTTTCCCCCGCCTAATGAGTGTTGAGTTATTTTAGTTGGTTTCCTCTGCTTTTCAAATTCCTCTCAATTACAATTAATCTAGTCAAATATAATAGCTAAGAAGATATTTATAACAATCATGCCTTGATCAATAATATCACATAAATTAAATTTAAATAACACTTATTATATAGTTGAAAAAGACAATACCTATTATGTAGTAGAACAATATTCCACGCATTTTAATTTCATCGGCTGTTTCAATACTTTTATTTTGTGCTCTAATTTCAGCATTTTAATAAATATAAATAAACAAACTAATTATTAGTTTCATGAAAAATTATTATTTTTATTGTCTCCTCCTTCCAAGATACAATCAGAGTTGGTGAATTCTGATGCTTCCAGTAGTTAATTTGTTGTTGGAAAAAGAAACACATTTTTAAATATTAAAGAAATGTAAATTGGTTTGAAATTTCTAAAATAGGTAAGGGTATTTTGGCCAAGTTAGTAATACGTCAAGAACAATCATGTATATAATTAATCATTTATTTGGTAAAACTTGAATTCAATTTCAAGTAAATTAATTCATAACATAATTCTAATTTAGGCGCATGAATTTTCTAAAAATTTGTTTTTCTTGTATTTATTAAATACATAAATTATTATAATTAATAAATAATAAATAATTTTCATACAAATATGACTACAAATATATGCAATCAGCCCACCTACAAACAAGATCATATATACAAATATAAATACATAATAGGGATATAATTTGACAATAAATAGTAAATTGTCCTCCAAAAATAAAACCAAATATATAAACTTTTTTTTAACTATTTTAAATCATCCCTAAAAATAAATTCAAACATACACATTTTCAAGACATACTTCTTTATTTATGTTTTCGGTCGGAATCTTCACAAAACAAGACTTCACAAAAATAAATCCAAACATAAGCCTTGTTTTCTTTTGGTTTCCTCTTGGGGTAAACATCACTTTTGGCCCCTAAATTATGTCACTTATCCACTTTTGGTCCTCATGTATCCTATTCATCAGATTTGGTTCATCAAATTTAAAAATTCCATCATTTTTTGGTCCCCCGTTAAATTTTTTGTTAAAATTAATGGACTCCCTAAAAAAAAACCAAAAACAAATTTGTGCTCAAGAAAATTTGAACTTGAGTCTTTATTATAACACAACAAACTTAATACCACTGGGCAAAGTCTATTGCTTGAGTTTTTACTCACCCAAAATATACTTATTATAACTATACTGTAGCAACCCCAAATTCGTTTCTTGGTTTTTAGTCTCTTAAATTTTACAAAATGTCTCTAAAGTGTTGTATTAACCCAAAACAATAAATTGAATGCATAAGTCATAAAAATTCCACAAGAATAATTTTCAAAAACTCAACAAGAATATATAAGTCATAAAAATTCCACAAGAATCAATAAGTCATAAAAAATACCAAATAATGTCATAAAAGTCATAAACAATACATAATTCATGTCATCAATTTTTGAATATATTCTTGTTGTAATGGACCAATTTTTGAATTGTGTTTTAATTAATGTTTAGAATATTTTCAAGACTGTTTTTATGTATTTGATGACATGACTTATGTATTGTTTATGACTTTTATGACATTGTTTGGTATTTTTATGACTTATTAATTCTTGTAGAATTTTTATGACTTATGTATTCTTGTTGAGTTTTTTAGAATTATTCTTGATATGCATAAAATATCCGGCCTATGTGTGCAGCCAAGAGTTAGAGAAACTCGTCTCCAAGAGACTAGCCTAGAAGAAAAGAAGTCCAATAGCCCTCAGCTCAGCTGAGCCCTACGAGGACCAGGCCAGGACCTCCTTAGAAGAAGAAGCGAGGCCCAAGCAACGGAAAAAGGCCCAGGAAGGAGAGACTGGTAGGTGGCCCATCTACAGCCCAGGAAGCGAAAGCCCAGGGGAACGCCTGACCCAGCCCAGGCTAGGAAACGGTCAGAAGACCGACTCTCGGTGAAGGGTCCAAAGACGCGGCCAACCTAAATTTGGATCAAAATTGGATAAGCCTCCCTCGAATCTAGGGCAAACCACTCAACCAACTTCCCCATTTCTAGGAAGTCAAGACGGGTAGGACTCTAGGGAGGCCTCAGCCGATCCCCTAGGAGTCCTACCCCCCTTAGAGCTCTCCTCCCTCGAGGAACTCTCTCTATAAATCCTGGCTCCCTTTGCTAGGTGAGTAACATCTCTCTACACTCTAAATATCCGAATCTCTCGATAAATCACACTTAGCACACTTTTATGCTCTTGATTCTTGTTAAATTCTTCTTGCATTCAGCTTATTTATTCTAAAATCGCTTACTGACTTGAGCGTCGGAGTGCTAACGTTTTTCGTTGCAGGTTCCCTGTCCAAAGTTGCAAAATTAGGCCCATTATGTTCAAGTCCAAGAAGATTGTTGTGATTGAGCACTTTTTACTCACATCAATTGGTGTCGTCTGTGGGAACACCGAGTTAAGACGTGAGATCAATGGAAACTACCAACACTGGATTGGACAAGCAGAAGGGAAGGGATGCTGCCACCGAGCCCCAGGCCTTGCATGTAGTGACAGGAGTGCCCCTGGCGTCCGCGACGCACACTGAGGTGGGGTCGTCGGGACCCTCCGACCCCCCATCGGATCCATCTCGGGATGGTACCTCTTCGAACACTTCCACTAATAAGGTGTCCCCTGTCTTGATGGCGATGCTTTAGCGGATGATCACAACTGCCATCATGGAACACATGGCGACCGCCAACCCTGCCCCCCTAGCAGCCGCAGTCCCCGGACCTCAGGAGGCCCGACTGATGGTCGAAGGGCCAACGGAAGGCGAGGAAGTCTTCCCTGCGAGAAGGCCCCCTCGGCCCTGGAGGAGGAGGCTATCCCCGCTCCCCTGGCTCAGCAGAAGCCCCTCCCCTTTAGGAGGCTCAACTAGAATCGCTGCAGAAGAGCCTACAAGATGATTAGCATAGAGTGATGGGAGTCCCTTTGGAGATAGAAGGAGGCATTCCATTCAGTGAGGGGTCATGGTTGATGAACTCCCTCCCAACTACAGAACTCCGGCTATCGGGGAATATGATGGCACTACGGATCCCCAGGAGCACCTGTCCCAGTTTGCGAATGTCGCTTTGCTCCACAGTTACACTGATGGAATCAAGTGCCGGGTATTTGTCACCACTTTTGCTAGAGCGGCCCATCAATGATTTAGTCAACTGTTGATTAGGTCAGTGAGGAGCTTCCAGGAGTTCCTTTCGTTGTTTTTGTATCAATTTGCCAGTAGTAGGAAGCATTGCAAGGCCCCTTTGAGCCTTTTTACTGTCCGCCAGAAGGACTCTGAATTTTTGAGAGAATACCTCCACCGGTTCAACCGGCCCTGGAGGTCCCCACGGCTACACAAGACGTCAAGGCTAGCGCCTTCTCGCAAGGGCTTTTGGACGGGGATTTCTTCAAGTCCTTGGCTAAGAGGCCGGCCCTCGACTACAACAGCCTTTTGGCTAGGGCGGCCAAATACATCCACATAGAGGAGGCCTAGGCCTCCAAGAACGAAGACGAGGTGAGAAAAGGAAGGACACCCGCGAGGACGGTTCCAGCAGGAAACCCCGGGTAGAGGGGCAGAAAGCTCCCTTTCAGATAGGACCGCCCGTCTACACTCCTCTCAACACCCCAATTACTTAGGTCCTCATGGTCGTTGAAGGAAAAGGATTACTGAATCGACCTCGAGGAGCCAGGGAAGGGGCTACCCGGCCCAAGTCCGAAAAAATATGATGTTTCCACAATGACCATAGACATACCACGGAGGAATATCGACACCTAAAATACGAAATCGAATGGTTGGTCCAAAATGGGTATTTGCAGGAGTTCGTGTGTCGTGAGAAAATTCAGGGCACAGGCCCCTACCAGAAGAAGGATCAGCATCAGGGAAAAACCCCCGCGGAATCTAGCCCTGATACCCCTAGAATGGCAGGTCGCTCTTCTGCCCCCTCGGGGTCGGGGGAATACCAGAACCCACCTTCGGAAAGGAGTTATTTGGATGATATTAGGAGGGCCCATGGGAGGAGACTCCCACAGGTCTTGGAGAAGCCTAGCCAAGGAAGCCGGAGACTTTCTTCCATAAGACGTATTGGACGTAGACGCAGTGGAAGATACTCCCATTATACAATTCGGGCCCAGCGAGAAAAGGGGGATCTTGCTTCCTCATAATGACGCACTGGTGATCACGGCTACGGTAGCCAATTATGAAGTGAACAGAGTCTTTATAGATTTTTGGGAGCTCAGCTGACATTCTCTTTGGGGAAGCATACGATCAAATGCAACTAGGGGGAGCCCTCCTGGAAAATGTGGATACCACCCTGTATAGGTTCGCGGGGGAAGTGGTCCACCATAGGGGAGTGATCTCCTTCCCACTTTCCTTAGGACAAGGATCGCTAAGAAGGACTTGCCTAGTCAAATTCCTGATAGTCGACACTCCCTCGGCGTATAATATCATCCTTGGGAGACTGACGTTGAACGCCCTCCAAGCGGTTATATCTACCTTCAAATGAAGATCAAATTCCCCATACCCAGAGGAATAGGCGAGGTCAGTGGAGATCAACAGCAGTCTCGAAGGTGCTATGTGGATGTTGTTCGCAAGGGTCAAAAGCGGGGGGTCATTGAATTACCCCCGGAAGAGATACGTAAAAGATAAGGCAGGGACCCTTCCAAGTGGAAGGAGGTAGTAGGATTTAAAGCTCCCCCGGAGGAGGTGCCGTTGGAAGGGGGCAACCCCGCTAAAGTCCAACCTGCGGAGGAGCTGTTAACCATCGAGCTTTGCCCGAAAAATCCGAGCAATACCGCCCACATAGGGTCCCAACTGCAAGGACCCCTTAAGGAAAGCCTGATACGATGCCTGTAACCGAACATAGATGTATTCGCCTGGTCCCCGAGCGACCTGGAGGGAATAAATCCCGAAATCATCATGCATCACCTCAACATTGATCTTGCCATGAGGCTCGTCAAACAGAAGAAGAGGCACTTTGGCCCAGAAAAGGATAAAATCATTCAAGCAGAAATAAAAAAGCTGGTGGAGGCCGGCCACATCTCGGAGATCCAGTTCCCAGAATGGTTATCAAATGTGGTCCTCGTTCCTAAGCCAGGAGGGAAGTGGAGAATGTGTGTAGACTTTTGGGATCTCAATAAAGCTTACCCAAAAGATTTCATCCCTCTCCCGCATTGACCAGTTAATGGACTCCACCTCAGGGTGTGAACTTCTACGCATGATGGATGCCTCACAAGGGTATCACCAGATCATGTTGGCTCCCGAAGACCGTAAGAGAGTCAGCTTCATCACCTCGGCGGGAACTTTTGCTATGTGGCCATGCCCCTCGGACTCAAAAACGCGGGCGCCACCTACCAACGTCTGGTGGATAAGATATTCCGCTCCCAACTAGGAAGGAATGTTGAAGTATATGTGAATGATATGCTTGTCAAGAGCCGGAAAACAAAGGACCATGTTGCAGATTTAGAGGAGACCTTCGGCTACCTTCGAAAATACCGCTTGAAGCTTAACCCCACTAAGTGCGCCTTTGGAGTGCGAGGGGGACGCTTCCTGGGCTTCATGGTAACAGAGTGAGGGATAGAAGCCAATCCCCTCAAGATCAAGGCAATCTTGGATACGAAGGCTCTCACCAACGTTAACGAAGTGCAACGCCTAACAGGAAGGATAGTTGCGCTTAGCAGGTTCATAGCTAAGTATGTTGAGAAAAGCTTGCCTTTCTTCAAAGTGTTGAGGAAAGCCAAAGACTTCGAGTGAGGGGAGGAATGTCATACAGCCTTCGACGAGCTTAAAAAGTACCTGGCTGGCCTCCGCTTGTTGGTTAAACCCACGCCCGGGGACACCTTGTATGTTTACCTGGCGGCCGCTCCTCGGGCGGTGAGATCTGTCCTCCTACAGGAGAATGGTGGACATCAAATGCCTATATACCATGTCAGCAAAGTCCTCAACAGAGCTGAGAGACGATATAGCCCCATAGAAAAAGTAGCCTTCGCCCTGGTTGTCACCGCTCGAAGGCTGCGCCCCTATTTCCTGTCCTACCCGGTAGGGGTCCGCACCAATCATCCTCTTAAGCAAGTCCTGGAAAAACTGGATAACTCGGGATGGTTGATCAAGTGGGCCATCGAACTCAGTGAATACGACATTTTGTATCTCCCTGGCACCGCCATCAAAGCTCAGGCTTTAGTGGATTTTATGTCGGAAAGTACCTCTCCCCCCTCCTACGAGGAGGTGTGGTTGTTACATGTAGACGGATCCTCCACAACCCAGGGGACCGGAGCGGGAATAGTTCTCACCTCCTCTGATGGGGTTGACTTAGAGTTCACATTTAAATTTGGGTTTAACGCCTCTAATAATGAGGCAGAGTATGAAGCCCTTGCCTTAGGCATGAAAGGCAAGGGCCAGGTGCCTGATAGCCTACTCTGACTCCCAACTCATCGTCAAACAGACAAAAGGCATTTATGAAGCCAAAGAGGATAGCATGAAGTGGTACCTCCAGAGGATCGAAGAATGGAAGTCATAATTCGAAGACTTCCGGATCATCCACATCCCAAGGAAGAAAATACTGATTCTTTGTCTAAACTAGCCAGTACCACGGAAGATTGTCGGACTTGGCATATTACCATACAACATAAAAGCCCGGAGCCTCCCTGGAAGTTCAGACCATACTCCATGGGGTGGACTGGAGACAACCAGTTCTAGACTGGCTCAAAGAAGGTCGTCTCCCCTCCGATAAATGGGAGGCTACTCGTTTGAAGAAACAAACAGTGCACTTCCTCCTCATGGGGAGCGCGCTCTACAAGAAGTCATTCACTCATCCTTTGCTGAAATGCCTATCTAATGAAGAAGGGATGCACCTCCTTAAGGAGATCAAAGAAGGGATGCAATGGCCCTGGCAAGCAAAACCCTTGGGGTCGGGTACTTTTGGCCCAAAATCAAGCAAGATGTCAAGACCTTGATGGGGCATTGTGAAAAGTGTCAGAAGTTCACCTCCTTACTACATTAGCCGGCGGAGCCACTGACTACCATGTTAGCTCCTTGCCCCTTCGCTCAGTGGTGAATAGACATCATGGGACCTTTTCCCATAGCCCCAGGACAGAGAAAGTTCCTACTGGTAGTCATCGACTACTTTCACCAAATAGGTGGAGGTTGAGCCTCTCTCGTGCATTACTGAGGGAGAGGTCATAAAATTCCTTTGGAAGAACATCATCTGCCGTTTCGGACTCCCTCCAAAAATAATCTCAGATAATGGAAGGCAATTTTAGGGGAACAAATCCAAGAATGGTCTCGGGGATTGCGCATTAAACAAAGGTTTACTTCCGTCGCACATCCTCAGGCTAATGGGCAAGGGGAGGTTACCAATCGTACCCTCCTGCAAGGAATCAAGAAAGACTCGAGAAAGCGGGGGGCAATTGGGCAGTAGAGCTTACAAGCGTCCTCTAGGCCCATATTACCTCCCCTAGAAATTCCATAGGGGAAATCCTATTTTCCATTGTATATGAAACGGAGGCAGTAATACCTATCAAAGTGGGTATACCTTCCAATCGGATAATCTGTTACGCTGAAGACAGCAATAACAACTTGCTCAAAGAAAGCCTGGATTTCATAGAGGAATTGCGTGAACGAGCATTCCCCCGCATGTAACGATACAAAAGTTTAATGCTCAATGCGCACAACAAACGAGTAAGACCCCGCGAGCTACAAGTGAGAGACCTGGTACTCCAAAAAGTGGAGGCCTCGAAGCCAGTAGGAAAACTGGACCCCGCATGGGAGGGACCCTACAAAGTTAGGGGAATATTGGGGAATGGAGCCTACAAATTGGAAGAAGGGGATGAGCGTCCTTTGCCTCACCCTTGGAATATCCACAACTTAAGAAAATTCTTCCCATGATAATTGCTTACCTGCGTAGGACACTTCCCCCACAAAACAGATGACTGACTCCAGGCCAGACTGCATAAAATAACACCTTCCTGGGGAAAGTCCTCCAGTTGGTCAGGAAGCTTCTTTCAAGCATTGACAAACAAAGTGGGAACCTCCCACTAAAGGATGACTCCCACATGAAGATACTTACAAGTCCTGTCTCCTAAACAACCCTCCTCAAATTCCTCAAGTCCTGTCTTCCAAACAGGCATCCCCACAAAAACTTTAAAGCCCTGTCTTCCAAACAGACATTCATAAAATCCTAAAGCCCTGTCTTCCATACATTCTCAAAGCTTTAAAGCCCTGTCCTCCAAATAGGCACCCCCCAAGCCCTGTTCCACCACATGCATCCTCAAATGGCGGAAAAATCTTGCTTTCCCAAAAGCACTCTTTCAAGAAAATAACAACCTTGCCTCAGGCAGGCACTACATCACACCAGGAAAATAAGCCCTGTTCTCAAAACAGGCATTGTCCTCTAGTAAGCCGTGCTCACACATAGGTATATCTAGCATTCCTCTTAAAAAAAAAAAAAAAAAAAAAAACGCAAGGCATTTACCTCTCCCAACAGGTAATTATGAAAAACCATATTTTCCTAAAAACTACCATATGATAGTCCTTAATTTTAACAGAAAAATTATTGGAAGGACAAAAATGATGAAATTTTTAAATTTGAGGGAGCAAATTTGATGAGTAAAATCCATTAGGATTTAAAATTGAATAAGTGGAATAATTCCCGGAACAAAAATGATGCTTACCCTTCCCTCTTGCTTCTCTCTCTCTCTCTCTCTCCTCTTACAATTGTAAAATGGAAGGGCTAGAGAAGCTGGAACAGGTACAGAGGACAATACATTTGCTGCATTCAGTAGGAATTTCCGATGCCAATCCCGACTCCGAACGCTTTCTCGCCGATTTCACCTTCCTTTTGGTAACCAACTTATCGTTTTCTATACTCTCACACACATTTTACGAGTGATGATGACAAAAATCTAGTTTTTCGTCTGTTGAGTTCCCCATTTCTGTCAGTTTGAAGATTTTCTTTGTCAGTTCGTGTTTCGGGAGGGTGAGATTAAGAAAAGGGGGAGTTCAAGATTTCCATAATAAACATTTGGCTTCAGGTCTACCATGGTTGGCCATCACTATCCATCTCTAGTATTGAATTAGTAGAGATTATATTTCTTGTACGTGCTATCATGCGGAAAACCTAGCAAGTCGAACTCTTCTTAAGTAGAACTTTTTTGGCGGTAGATTTTTAATATATCTGACATCTGCCCTCATTGGCAAATGCGTCCGTAGGCATGAGGTGGCATGTGTATTGAACCATGGCTCAAACAGTCAGTGCTTCGTTATGCATTTGCAGAGTGAATTATGGGAGTGGAGGAGTTCCATACCGGTTCTCATGTAGAAAATTAAGTAATCAAAATTCAAAAGTCGGGTTTTATTTTCCATGTGTGCCTTTTCTGTTGTTCTATTCGTATTTGGTTCTTGTTTTGCTTTAAATGGTGTGACCCTTTAATTCTCGTTAGTCGTTATATGAAAATTTTGAGCATGCTTATTTTCTTTTTATGTTATTTATTTTCTTTGTCTGATTTGGCAACAATATGCTGAAGATGCAACAATGTGGTGACCTTGACATTACTTCCAAATGTCAGTTGATCTCTAAGCACATGTCAAAGGTTTGCCAATTGTTGTTCATCCTGCTTTCAGTTTTTTGTTTTCCAAGGTTACAAGAATGAGCAGCTAATACATTTCTGTCCTTTTTTCCCCAGATATCAAGTTTATTTGCTGATGGTGCATTACAATGTGGAGGGAAAGGTATATGTTACATAGTGATTGATTTTCAGCTGAGCTTATTGCAGTTCTTATGTTTGTTTCTCCACTAGCCTGAACATATTTTGTTTTTAGTATTTATTTTGACATTTTCTCTGAAAAATTGTTGAGCTAACTGCTACATTCATAAAGGTGCCTGCAAGATGTGATTGAAGAATTACAAAACTTCACTTTAGATGCTTTCACACTACATTTTATGAGATGTCATTATTTTAGAGATACTAATCTATGGTCCTAGAAAATGAAAAAGATTTGTTGTACAGAAAACAAGTTATTATCTACAATGTAAAATCCTGTACTTCCGTTTGTGAAGGGACACCTTCATCAAGCCTTCTCTTGATACCTTTTCGTTGCAATTTTGAAGTTCAATATCTTAACAACACAAACAGAAGATAGGCCTCCATGGATATTAGTTGTTTTGGCAAAATGATGCAATCATGTTAAGCCATTACACTTTTAATAGGTATCTTAGCCATAAAATGCACAAAACCTCTGATTAATCCAATCTTGTATATGAATGGTTCAGCTTGCTATGCAATGAGCATTAAACCTCTAATAATGCTGAATGGCGGTAGCGCATTGCTAAACCAATTAAGTGGAACCCTCAAAATAATCCTGGATTTCACTAAATTCTATCCTCAAATCAGATGACTCTTCTACTCATAATGCTTGCTTCAAATCCAAGATTTCCTCTTTTTCCCATGTGAAAGGGTTTAGAATCCTGTTCCTGATTATTCTTCATCTTTGCTGATAAGACTGATATATTTGTTGATTGCTCCGGCTGAAAGGATCTACCCATCCATTGGATCCATGCTGCAGGTAGAAGTGTTTATGTAATTCCTTGATTGAAGAATGACCCACATCTACTTCCAAATCCATATCCATTCATACATGGTCGCTCTTTGGAACCCAATCTGAATAAAATGGATTCTCAGAAACTAAAACAAATTCTGAAAGGAACCCAATCTGAATAAAATGGATTCTCAGAAACTAAAACAAATTCTGAAACTCTCAAATGCAATACGTAATCTAAATATGAGCCACTTTTCTGGTCCATTCATAGCCAGATCTGGATGTTGAGAGTGCTGATGTATCAGGATTCATCTTTAACATGAAACTTTAGTATATTAAATATGTGCTGTTATTTGTTCTGAAAGCTGACATTTTGCAGGTTGCAGCATGGTTGGAAATGCTGCACAACTTTATCGTGAACCAGATCTGGATCCTCTCAATGATGCTATGGTTGGGATGGATGCAATGATGCGCTCAAATTCAACTTTGGAGGATTTTGTAAGAAGTATTATTGTTCATCTGAATGGTTGATATACAATATGCGAGCTATCTGCTTCTCTAGCAATTTTTGTCTTTTAACGGCATGCCACTTAAACCAAATTAGAACAAGAATTTGCATATCATGTCGCATGCTTTGTTAGCAATTTTTTTTGGGGGTAGGGGGCTTGGGGGTTGAATCATTGATCTTCATCTTGACAATGTTGTGATGCTCATTGTTTGGTACTTGTGGTGGATCAGTGGCCCTGATGGATTGTCACTGCCTTTTTTATGTATAAGTTAGACAGTAGAAGATATGATACCAAATATAGACGGCACTGACTAGAAGATGACCAATTTGGTGTTAAGTTGCTTGCTTTAATTCATATATTAATTGCTATATTAATTGGAATTAATTGAATTATGGCATTTGATATTTGATGTTGGGCAAGTATGGGCTGTCAAGGTCCTAATTATTTGTGAAACTGTCCACTTATCTCTGCCCGAGGGTAAAGATACCATTCTCTGTATGTTCAACTGGGAATACAATGAGTTGTATGCAGAAGCCTTGACACGGTTGTAATGAATAGCAACCATGTAATTAGCATTATTGGACGTGATGTATTCTCGACTGGTGTCACTGGAACCCAATCCCACCATAAATTATATAAGTCCTTATCCTGGTTCGAAAAACTTTGTCCAGAAAAATCTTCAGTGATGTTGATATCTCTTTATTTTAAATTGGCAGTGCAGGTCATATTTTATGTTTCACAAAATGGAAGCAAGCCAGCCACAATCAATTTTCAGATACCTACCTATACTTTCGTTCACAGAAAGTTATATTTATCAGGTGGTTTGTCATAAGTTCACATAGTTTTTATTGCTGATGAGTAAGATATTGAAGACATTTTGTCACATAGGGAAACTCGTACCGATAACTGTTATTCCTTTATTCCATGATTTTTGGTCAAAAGGAAATAGTTCTCAAGCTGGTGGAATGACACATGCTGTTCTACTACTTCACTCTATATGCATGCCACTCTCTTTCCTTTGCTTTCTTGTCAATGAGAAAATTGGTGACGTTGACAAAAATATAATGTGCACTCTTTTGCATAAAATTGTTTCCAAATTGTAGCTTTTCCCCATTGTTGCCTTAGATACTTGAAGAGATGGATTTTAAGCTACTACATTAATTTCATGTTGCTATCTTAAATTTCTGGTGATGCAGTTGGATGGTTTAAATGAGAAACTACTGCAGTTGCCTGGTAGTGTTCCAGTTTTCAGTAAAGATTTTGAGGTAGTAGAAATCCTTACCACACTGCTTCTAAGTTTCGAAGGAATATTTGGTTCACCCTCTTATATTTTACTGAAGTTCAGGATGTTGATTCAAACCTTGGTGCAAAATCTGTAAGAGTTTTCCGAATGGATCCCTTTAGACCACTCCTTATTGTACTAGAACGTCGAGGGCTTTTGACAGAAAGGTTTAGCGTTTCATTTGTCATCTATTTGACATTTTCTACTTTCTTATCTTTACAGGAGAACTTAACCTTGAACCTGGGCCTCTAAATCGTTTGCTTTAACTTTCTTTGTATATAATAAGGATTGAAGAAGAGTTGAGGTGTGGAGAAGAATATTGGGCTTTGGAAAGAGAGCTATGCTCTGCACTGGTGAGCAACAAGGAGGTATGCCTCCATAAACCTCCTATACTAAATATATTCATTTGCCTCCAATCCGAAATATAATCATCAACTAAAGTAAATTTCTTATTGTGAGGAAGCTTTAATACTTCCATATTCATATAGAGAGCTCCCAATTGTCCAAGTTGATGTATACGTTATTCGCAAGAAAACAAGTCATTGGTATGATTACTAAAAAAATTATACCAGTACTGCATTTGCACTTGTCTTCCGAAAATGCTCAGTGTCTTTAGGAGGATATAACTTGTTGGGTTGAAATTTGAAACTGTGTCGCAACAGTGAAACTTTGATCGGACCTCTTCCCTTGAGGTAATCTTCCAGTTGATGGTTGGACATGAATCAAATTCTAAGCATCTGCCATGAAAATGATGGAATCACATTTTCATTTTGTGCAAACTTGATGGTTTCTCAATTGTCTATGGTATCATTTCCCACATTCTCTGACTTGTTTTAGAGAGAATCCCAGATGGTTTCTTGCTGTATGCCATTTGAAGCTTGTTGCTTCAAGATATGAAAGTGCAGTTGCAGGAGAAATAATTAGCCTACTGATCTGACCTGAATTCATGCAAAATTCTTTTATCCATATGGATCAGCAGGTGTCGAGGTCCAAGGTCTATTTTATTTGTATTGTGTATGAAATATAGTGGAGTCCCTTAAGCAATATATATGCAGCGTACATCTCACCTACAGATCACCTACGTATTACTTCACATGCTTCGTGAAACAATATATGAACATATACGTTTATAACCTATGATGTGTGAACATGGGAGGAAGTTATTTGGTTAAGGATAAGCTTGCTAGGCACAATCATTTGTGGCCTTGATATTTCCACCAAACCTTTTTGTTTGAACTCTAGGAAAATATGCAGTGATTTCAATTTTTTTCTTTATCAATATTAGATCGATGCTTTACTTGGCTATTCTGACTAGAGATACTTTGCATAGATATCCATCGAAGATGCGACAAGGGCTATCCATCTGAAGTCCTTTGATTATCGCATTATGAACCTTCTACTCTATCAACTAAGAGGGGAGAAGGTATATCGTGCTATTATCTTCTTTTCTTCAAAGTATTTCTCTAAATATTCCTATGTATAGTAGAAGGAAATAAGAATAATAAAACAGTACAATCATTTGGCAATGTGGATTAATTCTATTGCTTTGAACAAAAATTTAATGTATTTCTACATTACATGGTATATTTCACTGCAATGTTTTCTTTGAAGCTGTTTGAAGGTAAATGAACTGCACATGGAATTTCTGTCAGTCTCGGAATTTCTTGTGGAAGTATCGGATGACCTGTGAGTGATTCTTCTTCTTAACTACTGATGTGTTTGTCCGTCCTTCGTTACAAGAAACTGGTGCTCTATAAATTACCACTTCTTGTTTCAGAATCTTTAGATTCTCTATTAATTTGTAATCATGAAGTGAAATTGAAATCAGGAACATTCCGCGAAATGCATAGTCTTCTTGCTTAACTCTCTTGATATTTGGGACAATATTCGACATTTGTTAGTTCTAGGTCCATTTAGACCTCTACTTTGTTCAAATGAAATATCCAGGCTCTCTGATCGTCTGTTTCGTTTCATCTTACTGTAGTTTTATCATTCATTACATATTAAGCCATGAAACTATAAGATTAACCGCATCCACTTGTGTATCAAATTCATGATATGTACCTCCTTCCACTCATAATATCAGGACGAGTTACGAGTAGCAGTTGCCACTTTAACTCACCTACTTGCAAATTCTTTACCATTTTCGTGGCTGTTTACTCCTATGAGTTTTTATTCTTTCTAATAACTACAGTCTATATAATTTGTTTAGATATATAAGTCCCTTTTGAACTGGAGGAGGATTTGGAAAAAAATTTTTAAACTTGTCCGTATAAGATGAATTTGAATACATCACAATACTAAATATAGCTCAAAAAGCGACTGGAAAGATTTGAAATATAAAATTACCCAAGCACTATAGTGGATTTGTTATTATGGATGTAAAATCCTTAGCTTTAAATCCTTCAATCCAGACATAACATAAGAGGTTTTTCATTTCATTATGCATGTGGGAATCATAACCTAATTACTTTGGATGGATTACCAATTGACGCCACAGATTCGATTACGAGGTGAGTCTCTCTTCTCTATATTTCATTTCCTTTCCTCCTTTCCTTTTTGGGGAATCGGTTGATTTTTCTGTGTAGATTCTGTTTGATTTTATGTTTTGATAGGATGACGTGGTCGATAATAACTTCAACATTCTGCGCATGTTCGTTAAGTATTACGGTGCTTCCGCAGCACCAATCATGATGGTGAGTATTGACTGGTGTGTGTGTGTGTGAGGAAAACATTTTAAATTGGAAACTCATTTAAATGGTAATATCTGCAATAGACCTAATTGATTTTTGCAATCTTTTCTTTTTCTGTAGGCAAAATTTATAACCGAAGCAGAGGAAAAATACGATCGCTTGTTGAAAGCATTGGATCCTGAACTGTCTATGAAGTACCGGAAGAGATGTGAAGAAGCTACAAGCGAAGGTACGCTCATCAACTGCTGAACTTAGATTCACATATAAGCCATAATACTGCTATTTGGTCAATCAACGTCTTAATTATGCGAATAAACAAATCAAGCGAGTTGTTGAATTACATAGTCTTCAAGCTTGGTTTGAATTCCTTATCAAGTTTGAAATTGTGGTTCAGTTTGGATGAATATTGCATAAGTTGAACTTGATTTTCTTGATCGTTTTCACACATGCTTTTCTTATTTTTTCATGGGTAAATTACAATGACATCTCTTGAGGTTTGGCATAATTACGGATACTCCCTCGTTGTTTCAAAAATTACAAATGCCCCCCTTGAGGTTTGTAACCGTCTAACAAATAACCCATTTCCATCCATTTTTATGGGTGAACTGACCAAAATGCCCTTATACGAATTGAATTATTTTTTAAAATTTTCTAAATTTTTTTGGACAAAAATGCGGAGGGAGAGATTTCTTACGTTTTTTTACACAGAGAAACAATAATGTAATTTGTCTTGGTTGATTTTTCTACAATTTAAAAAAAAAAATCAATGGCAAAATGGATCGTTTTAGGCCCTTGGTTAAAAATTACAAACCTCATAAGGGTATTTGTAATTTTTAAAACAATGAGAAGGTATCCGTAATTATGTCAAACCTAAGGGAGTTCATTGTAATTCACCCTTTTTTTTTTAATTGATAAAGTCGAGCTTGAGCTGAGTTTCAGCTCTTATTGGACGAAAAGTAATCTTCAAGTCTGGTTTCGTTATAGTTAACAAATCCAACTCAAAACCAACTTTTAATTATTGATCTTGAGTCATACTTTTGAGCGGCGTAGTCCTTTTTTCACACCTATTCCTAGTATGCAACTTAGAGGGTGTTTCGCTTCAACTTATTTAGAATATCTTATAAGCTCATAAATCTTAGGTTGAATTACAATGACTTTTCCTGGAGTTTGATATAATTACAGATACTCTTCATTTTTTTCAAAAATTACACATACCCCCTTGAGGTTTGTAATTTTTAACAAAAGGTTAGGAATTGTCCATTTTGCCCCTGATTTTTTTTTAAAAATTTGTAGAAAAATCAGCCGAGACAAGTTACATTACTGCTCATGTGTATAAAAAACGTAAGAATCCCCTCCCTATGACATTTTAGTCCAAAAAATTCACAAAATTTTAAAAAATAATTCAGTTTGCATAAGGGCATTTTGGTTAGTTCACTCATAAAAATTTATGGGAATGAGTTCTTTGTTAGATGGTTACAAACCTTATGAGGGTATTTTTTTGTAATTTTTGACAAAACGAGGGAGTATCCATAATTATGGCAAACCTCAGGAGAGGTCATTGTAATTCATCCTAATTCTCATAAAATAATTTTTAGAATGAGATATTAGACCTTATTTTAGAAATAAGTTATCAAGTTTTTGGGTAAAATAAGAGCATGAAACTTGTAATATGTTTACTAATGGCAAATATCCGACTAATTTGAAGAAAATCGAACTAACTTGTTAAAAGTTTTAAAATAAATTTGGAACTACTTACCCTTTTAGAATCTCTTAATAATTTATTTTTCTGATCTTACAAGCTCATTTTCTAAAAGTTTTTTGCAACATCTTAGAAGATGTATTAAAAAGCTTATAAGCTCATTGAAACACCGTCTTAATTTGTTCTCTTGAAAAAACGCATTACGTGTGGTTTTAAATCCTTC
Source organism: Sesamum alatum (assembly GCA_034509735.1). Lineage (NCBI taxonomy): Eukaryota > Viridiplantae > Streptophyta > Magnoliopsida > Lamiales > Pedaliaceae > Sesamum > Sesamum alatum. The sequence goes on from JACGWO010000010.1 coordinate 15,668,099, forward strand.
AGGCGGGAAGACGTGTGGTCCCTCTCTCGGAACATGGCATATACCACCAGTCATTGAAGACGAAGCTCGATATCGAGCAGCATTGTCGGCTTGTACCTCGTAAGTTGTACTTTCATGGCGGACTTGTAATGGTGACGGTTTCAGGTCAGAACAAACTCCAGTAATTTTTGACATTAATTCCCAAAAGGGTAGTCTTGGCCTCTCAGGCTAGTCCTGTTATTGCTACCCTCCTCCAGGCCATTTACGGCATATAAGTTATTGCTTCAAATTCAATCTGTTGGTAACATATTGAATACTTTTGCTGAAAAAGGTGCAGAATCTAGTTAAAACATGCAATAGAATTCTGATTACATTGGAGCGTTTGAGGTGTTTTAGTTTAATAGTTAAGAGTTCCCACGAACAAATTCGAGGTTATGAATTTGAGTTTTATTGCATGTGTGGGTGTTTGTCTCAATTTTATGTAAGTTTACTGTTGTTTTTAGTTGTGTTGGTGTATTGATTAGATATTGATGTTTTGATTGAATCGATGCATTGATCAGTTTATTGAGATATTGATGTGATTATGTAATTACCGCTTAAAGAAAAAAAAAAGGATAAAATGGTCAAGATAAATTTCAAAGTTTCTATAATTTTATCAAGTTGCAAAAATTGGTGAGGAGAAGCTTACACTATGTTTGGTTTTGTTTTTAGCCAATTTTTGAGATAGACCGAAAACAAAACCAAACATGGCTTACCCCCAAAATATTTTTACTGGGTGTTTTGGATGGCTTTGGCTTAATTCCTCAGGAAGTATCACTTTTACAAACATACGCACAATAATATTAATTCAATCCTTCCACAAACAAATAAATATTAATGTATACATATATACATTTATAAAAACAATACAAAAGATATGATTAATAATGAGTAGTGTTTGTTATCTATCAATATACAATACAATATATACAATATATTTTTTGCATTATTTTTAAATTGTCTCCAAAACAAATCTAAACATACACTCTATCTTTATCACACACTTATTTATTTTTATTTTTCTCTCTCTATCTCCACAAGTAATGCAAAACACTTCAAAAACAAAATCAAACATAATGTTGTTGTTTTGGGCCTAAATGAGTTTAATTTAAGTGGTTTCTAAGCATAAACCGTAAATTATAAATATTCATTTTGATTTATTTATATTATTATATAGAAGAAACTCATTTTTTACTCAAATTGCAGTTAATGACACCGCCGCACCACTTTTTTGTAATACCAAAATAACCCTCAATTACTAAGATAAATACTTTATTCAACTTTTCAAATTTTATATTAATTGATAAATTAGTTTTTTTCTCTTTCTCTCTCCAACTTTTTTTTTTAATGTGATGTATTAGTTTATATATTTTACTCTTATTTGTAATAATAAAAAGTTACGTAAATGCTTAAAATAAGCTATTGTTGCATGTGAATAATGTGATGAACTCCCACCAGACGGGCTGTCCGATCAACTCGCGTGCCAAGCATGCCGCTTTTCTTAAAAAAGAAAAGTTCAAATAATCTTATTATTTATATCAAAATATTAATTAATAATTAGTTCGCTATTTTCCCCAATTATTAAAAAATGATAATTAAAAAAATTAAAGGCTAACATAAATAAGTCATATTTTTGTGTGACAAGATCTTAAGGGGGCGTTTTGTTTTATTTTCAAATAATTATTTTTAATTTTACACTATTTTAACATTTTGAACGTTTGTTTGTCTGGTTCAATCTCATTTAAAAAGCATAATTTCAATGAAAAATTGCAGCTTAGGTCAACTTTCTCATATCCATTTGAACCATTTCTAGGCTTCATCATTTCTTTTATCTTTGGCTATGAGGACATTTGTTCTTTAATCTTGACTTTTTAGAAATAAAAGTAGGGTTAATTACACTTAGACTCCTTTAAAAATGTGAAATTATATTTCCTCCAATGAAGTTTTAAAATTATACTTACACTCCTTTTGAAAATTCACTGTTACACCCGACCCCCTTTCGTTGGAATTTTGACGAAAAAAGTTGGCATGAACAAACAAAATTACATAAATTTTTAATTTTACCCTTCATTTAACATCCCAATATAATAATTTATACTTATAAGAAAAAAAATATAATAATGTTAATTCACTCTCTCTATATATATTACATTTATCCCTTTATAAGTACAAAAATATTCATAAAAATGTTAAATGAGGGGCAAAATTAAAAATTTATAAAAGTATTTTTGTTGACATAAGTATTTTCCATCCAAACTCTAACGGAAGAGGTCAGGTGTAAACAGAGAATTTTTTGAAGATGTGTAAGTATAATTTTGAAACTTCTTTGGAGGCAAGTGTAATTTCACATTTTCAGAGAGGTCTAAGTATAATTAACCCAATAAAAGTAATATGATACCATAAATACAGAATACTTATATAACAATTCAAATAAATTCTCATATCTCACACCTATAACCCTAGATTTGAAAACATACAATCCATACATATTTTTATATCTCACCCAAGAATAAAAGATACGATTTCACCCCATTAGAAATATTTAAAACTGAAAATAAAAATGGAAACAAAACTAAACGGTCCATAGTTTGTATAGTTGTGGAATTTTAATACTAAAGTTTTAAAATTGTATTTGAAATTGTGATTTTAATTGATGTGGTCTAATTTAATTGATGAACTTGATTATGCCTCGTTAATATGAGATCATGTGTTCGAATCTCATTAATATATAGGTGTTGGTTGATTTTAATAATAGTTATTGATTTATTGTAATCTATATCTATACTATATATCTATACTATATATTAAGAGAGGGTACCCTTTTGATGTCTCCCTTTTTATGGTCTGTTTTTTTTTTTTTTCTCCCAAACTTTTACATTTTTTCCACTTTCTACAAATAGTAAAAGCTATTTTTCAAAATAGTTATTTCCTTTTAGTTACTTTTTTTGCTCTTTCATCTCCACCTTCAAATATTCTCTTTCAAAATTATTTATTTTTCATTATAATCATTTTTCCTATAATAAAATTTTTTATTAAATAATATTAAGTATTTATATTTTTTAAGTTTTTTATTAGTGCCACATCCAATTAGTAGTAATTATTTATTGGTGACATATATGTAACATTGATAATCTGTATATTGGTCGTTGATGATTGACATTCTTGATGTAATTGTATCGGATTCATTAAAAAAAAAAAAAAGAAATTGGGGTTGTAGATGGATTTAATATTTTACCAAATGGAATTCAGAAATAGATTGTTTTAAGATTTGATCATGTAATGTTAAATTATGTACTATGATAGGTTATTCTTTACAATAGGTTAATTTCACATTAGGTCCCTTCAATTCTATGTTTGATGTCCCTTTACCCCCTCAACTTATGAAAATACACCTCTTGCCCCTCCAACTAAAAGCATATTAATCATGTGTGTGCCAATTTTTACCCATTTTTTTTCCAATACATTATGATAAAATTGATGTTAAAATATTAAAATTTTTGAAAAAATTATTTTACACATAGTAATATAAAACAACTATTTAAGCTGCATCAACTATAAAATAACATAGTGGATTTTTTTTTTCTAAATATTTACTATATAGGAAAATATGTTTACGTTAGTAACTAATTTCCATTCTTATTCATAAATAGTTATCAAATAAGTAATACTTTTAGAAAACTTCGAAAGATCTTTAAATAAAGATACTTTTACTCAAAGAGTCAATATCTTTACTAATATAGAAAAAAAGGGGCTTCCACACTCACAAATGATAGTTAATAACACCATCGTATCAATTTTTTGTGATACCGAAAATGCCCTTCTATTGATAAAATAACTAATTTAATTCAATTTTTCAACTTTTACAAATTAGTTTTCTTATCTTTTTTCTTTTAACATACATAATTTATTGATTTATATATTTTACTCTTATTTATAATATATTTTAAAATGTGAAAGATTATTTATTATATGCATATAAAAACGACGTACCACAACAGCTGGTATATATTTACAATTAGTAATACTAGTAGGAGCAATTGATGATTAATATTCGATTTTGATCATTAGATTCAAGATCGGTAACTATACACACACAAAAAACAGAAAGAAATGAAACTCGACTTTGAGTGATTCTTGTCGACCCTTCAAGATTAGACGTTTGGCGTGTCCAACATCGTGTTTTTATTCTATTCTTTTTCTTTTTAACATGTTGGTATTGTCTTTGTATTCACACATGTCCAACATTGCACAGAATGATCTTTGTGTTTTTATTTTCTTTTATGTTTTTTTTTGTCTCTGTGTTCAATACATGTTCGACACCGCACAGAATGATCTTTTGAAGTGTCCGTGCATTATAACTCAAAATTAGTCATAGTTCTATTTCTTAGGGGGGGGGGGGGGGGTGGAAGGGAATGGGGATACAGAAGAAACAGTTGTTGCAGGTATAAGCAAAGGCATCTATCTGTACATGGTTTCCCCACATTCCCATCCTCACCTTCTCAACTTGTCCAAATACTAAGAAATCCTTTTCCCCTCGTGTCTTTTTCCTTACATTCCTCTCCCATGTTGCAATAACATGATAAATGCAAGTGAAAAATCAACACTGCTTTTCTTGCCTGCAATATCCAAATTCCAATTCCAGCAGCATTGAAAGATAACTGAAACTAAGCAGGAATCAACAACTGTTTCTTATTCCATTCGTAGCGAATAATACGTTAGCCGAGCCATTCGAAACATAAACAGTTGGGATTCTTACACAGCAAAGCTCCATACATATTTATACGTCGGAAAGCTTGCAAACTTACACATAAATATGACGAAAACTATGACAATCCATACCTTAAGGAGATTGAGGCCAATCATAACCAGCATCTACAACATTAACATCGTCGTAAAACCACATTTCGACATCCTCGATGGGGTGCTCGTCTGCCCAGAAATCATCCAGCATCTCGGGATCATCGTCGTCCATATCTCCTGCAACAAAGTCCCACGCCAGGTAACCAGACGAGCCAGAGTAGTCGGAGCAGTTGTCCCAGCCGTTCATGTCGTAACAATCGATGACAAGGGGTCCGACCACCTTTAGCTTTGGAAACCGTTTCACAAACTTCTCGTCCAAATTCACGTTCCAACACCCTCGAACGTCTAGCAACTCGAGATGCATGCAGTTTTTGAGGATCTCTATGATGCTGGATGTGTCGACGAGCAAGTAGGCGATCTCGAGATGCTTGAGCCGAGGCATCGTAGTGGCTATGGCGAGGGCTTCGTCGTCTTGGGAAAGCTTGTTGATCACCTCCAGTGGGTGCATTATTCGCCGCAAACTGGTGAGAGATTTACAGTGCTTCCCTATCGCCTCGAGGGCTTGAGCTCCTATGTTGATGCAGTAGCTCAAATCAAGAAACGTGATGGTTGATAGCATTCCAGCAGCCTTTCCCATTATCGGATCATTTATTTCACTTCTTGGCAGTCGCAACGTTCGTAGAGATTGAGCACTTGCAACCAAGATGAATCATATAAGAAAACTGACAAAACACAAAAATGTTCCCAAATGGCCAAAGTAATACCTCCTACATATGTCTATCCCTTTCCATGATTTAGTTATAAAGATCAAACTTGTGTGAGTAATGCAAGAAATCCCAGTTAACCGAACGTTTAATTTCGATACCATAAAGAGAAAGAAAAACGGAACTTAGCTACCAAGCCCACAAAGATGTAGCCTACTTATGCATCAATCCCCCGATAAACGATGATCAAAATCTTGATACTTCCACCAGCCTATTATACCGCTCTAGAAGCATTTTCCTTCTCATCATATCCCAAATAAGTTGAATTTTAGAAGACGATGGATAGTTAAGCGAACATCGAACTATTACCATTACGATACAATACTTACTGAGTTGCTATAAACAGAATGCTTTGGTCCCCAGCGAGACCGGAAACTGAGAGTTTCCGTAGCGAACCACAGCTTCTTGTGATCAGCAACTGAAGCATTCTGTCAACAACTTCAGGCTTGCTGTTCCTGCTCCATTCCTCAATGTCTATTTCTTGCCAGCAATAAGGCCCCTTAACTGCTTTCCCCCATGATTTGCAAACTCTCGGTACTACGGTCAGCACCTCGCATAGCGAAAGATTCTTGAATATTAGCCCGAGCGCATCCGGTATTAATTCGTCCCATTTTCGAAAATTGCTACTCTCCTCCATTTACTTAGATTTCTACCCTGCCAATTAGGGATACAAAATTAAGAAGCATAGAACAAGATGACTTCATAAAATCAAAAATTACAGTTCACATGGATTTCAAGAAAGCCCATTCAAATCAGAAAGAAAGCATTTTTTCCCTATTCAAAAGCCCCAATTGAGTGCTATCAGAAGACAACTAAGTATTAAGGACTAACACATCTCCTCATTATGAATGTGAGTATAAGCTAACCAAAAGGGCACACATTTTGGGTAAAATTTCAGTACAAAAAGCACTCAGATGAGAGAAACCTGAGAGATTCACAGCAAATTAGGAGCAAGAACAGCTAGAATGAGACGGGCCCACATCATTATACAAGCAAAATTTTCCAGAAATGTATAGATCAGCCATAGCCAGGTAGCAAAAAAGAACAGCTATAAGCCAAGCCACACAACAAATAAAAAAAAAAAAAAAACAGAAATCTTGACAATCTTTATCACACACACACAAAAGGGCAAAAGGAAACAATACCACCAGAACAAACACACACACACACACACACACAGGTCACCAAACCATTCAAGAAACCATACAGTGTGTGTGTGTGTGTGTGTGCGTGAGAGAGAGAGAGAGAGAGAGAAGCTAGCTCATTTTACAAGAAATTTAGACCAGCTAAAGGAACAAAACCGACAGATGGAAATGCAGTAGGGGGGAAAAAGATGTGATCTTTAGAGTGAGTCATCTCATCTGGGGCCAAAAACAACAAAAGGGGAAGAGCAGTAGATTGATAGCAGAGAGAAAATTACCAAAGCCCTTTTTGCTAGTACTCGTGGATCTGTGAAAGCACACCGGTTTATCCGCCTGGAATGAAGGGTCCTGGAGAATTCACTCTCCACTCTCCCCCCTGTTCATCCCTTTTCTCTCTCTGCCCCTCTGAGAGAGAGAGAAGAGAGAGAGTATGTGTGTGTGTGTGTGTGTGTGTGTGTGTGTGTGTGACTGTGAGTGAACAAAAGTGAAAAAGGTAACAGAAGAAAACAAGGAGAGAAGCAAAAGCAATATCGTATCCTGTGTCTTATGTGTTTTAGTTCTCAGTTTTCACTTCCATGAGAAGAAAAAAAAATATATCAAGATTGCAATATCAAGATTCTTCGCTCTCTCTCTCTCTCTCTCTCTCTCTCTCTCTCTCTCTCGTGTGTGTATATAATATATATATATATATTGCTTTTCAGTCTCTTTCTTGAGGTGATGAGACTATTTCAAGATTTCTTTTTTACACGAAAGAAATATTTACTTGTGATAAAGATAAAAAATAAATCAAATTAAACGATATTTAATGTGAAATAACTACTGTTCGTAAGCATGACAAATATTCAATTTAAATCCAGCCATTGCAAATCCAAAACTGTGCTGAGATTATTTTTTTTAAGGATAAACTTATAGTATTATAATGTTGATGGATGATGATCTATTGTAACACAACTATAACGATTTTAGCAAGAACGATCTTGAGCAGCTGTGGATGTACGAGAATTATTTGAACTACGTAGATCATCTGTTATACGTTATTTTTGTCTTCATGTTTATCCGCACACATTCACAAATCAATTCTGAATAAATCAAATTCAAGCTTACGTTTTTAGATCATCTGTTATACGCTATCTTTGTTTTCATGTTTGTCGCACACATTCATAAATAAATTCTAAATAAATCAAATTCAAAAGCTTATGTTTTTCATTTGATAAGATTTGAAACTCGAGACAAATTAGTACAAAATAATGAAACACAAGTTACAAACTCATTTGAAATAGAATCAGTCTCATCTCATCTTCAATATAGAATAAGAATACTAACTAATAAAATCAACTCAAGTGTATAGGAAGCATTTAACTTTGTCGTTCTATTTTAGATATGATTAGTTTCATCTTTAATACCAAAAAAAAATATTTGTTGGAAATAAGAAAGAACAAAAAAAAATACAAAATGTATCCCATCATATGTAAAAGTTGAGAAGTGTTAATGTGATGCAGTAAAAAAGGTCATTAACATGATATGACAGAGCAGAAGTCACTACCAATAGCAATGGCATGACTCAACTCTCTCTCTTTCTCTCTCTCTCTCTCTCTCTCTGAGGTTAAAAATGGAGGACAATTTACCAGAAAAAGTCCAATTTTACTGCCACACGAAAAGCTACGATAGCTTGGGAAAGGCGGTAACATTTATAGCCTTTTCTTGGTTTCATTTGGTATAATTTGACTTTTGGTTCCCTTCGCTTACTAAATTATTTTTGGGTTAATTTCACTTTTCATTGTCAAAGTATTTTTTTTTTTTCAGTTTCAGTACTTCAAATTTTCAAATCAACAGATTTAGTACTCGAGATTTTTAATTTTTATGGATTTAAGTATCATTTGTTAGATTGATCGTTAAACAAACGATTAACAAAATTCTTGGAAAAAATTAATTTACATGCATAAAAGTAATTGATAGTATATGGAGAAATAATTTTATCGGTTAATTATTCATGCAGGGACAATTAAACGTCTTTCATTAAAGAAAATAACATGTGATGTGGCATTATATTTATTTAAAATAAAAAATATTTTTTTATGAATTTTAGATTTTAAAAAGATTAAAATATCTTTATTTATTTCTTAAGAAAATAGAAATTTATATATATATATATAATTATATATATATGCCATATATATATATAGGACGGCGCTGTGCCTCAGTGGCGACGGTGACCATCGCCGCCCAACCTCCACCCTCGCCCAAAATAGTATGTTGTCCAGCACGAAAGGGGGCAATGTAGTGGGTCGCCCAGGAAATGGGCGTCAGGGCGACAACGACTCGTCCCAGATTGGTCGCCTAGAAAAGCAAAGGCACTACCGTCGCCCAACCTGAGCGACCGCGGTTGCCCAGAGAAATAGGGGCGCGCTATTGCCTTGCACCCTGTCCTGACAACGACAACAACCCTCTCTTCTTTGGTCGACAACGACCATCGCCCAAAGGTTGGCGGCGACGGACGCCATCGCCAGTAAGGCGGCAGCTGGCCGTCGCCGCCAAAAGTATGTTTATATATATATTATATGTAATATATATATATATATATGTGTGTGTGTAATTATGTATATAGATAATTATATATGTGTAACTTTATTTTCTTAAAAAACAAAAAAATATATTTTAATTTTTTTAAATTTTAAATTTAATAAAAAAATCATTTTAAATAAAATAATGACATGTCACATGTTTAAATTTATTTTTTTCATAAATAAATATTTTTTAATTAATTAGTTCTATCAATTATTTTTTATCCATGTAAATTGATTTTTTCTCAAAATTGAGTTGACCATTTGTTTTATCGGTCAATCTAACATAGGGTACTTAAGCGGATGAAAATTAAAAACTTTGGGTACCAAGTCTAATGACTTGGAAACATGAGGTTATTGAAATTGAAAAAAGGGTATACTCTGGGTATGAAAAGTGAATTATCGGTTATTTTTTGATGTAATTACACGTAAACTCTATTTGATTTAAAAAATTACATTTAGTATCCATGATGTTTAATTCTGTCTAACAAATAAGTCCTTCCATTCATCAAAACTCATCGAATTTGTTGATATAAGTACAAAAAAAAAATTCGGAATGAAAGTCAATATTTACCATCGATTGATTTATTACTGACTTATTATATGTCAAATAAATTTTTTTATGTCCAAACTACCCTTAATATCTTCACACGTTAATGCATGTGAGGAGGTATATCTTCTCTGTTATAAGGGCAGTTTAGTTATAAAAGATTTGTTTGGCATGCAATAAGTCATTAATAACTCAATCGAGTGTAAATATCGATTTTCATTCATTCTTTTTTTATTAATATCAACAAATTTGATAAATTTTAACTAACAGATGATCTTCATTTTTTTTAAATGATGAAAGTTAGTTATGACCGTTAGTTGATCGTCTAAACTAATGAAGGGACTTTTTTAATCAACTAGTGGTTAGGACTATTTTCTATTATTTTTAAAAATTTAGGTACCAAAATTGATGATGTCAGAACATGAGGTATCAAAAGTGATTTAGTGATTAACTTAGAAGATCAAGAGTGAATTTTCTCTCAAATTTGGCTATTTTTCACAAAAAAAAAGGGGGCCTTACACTTCTTTTTCCTATGACAGGTAAAAGGCTGTTAAATTTTTTTTTTTTTTTGGTGTAGGTAAATTTCATAAATAAATATATCAATGTACAACAAGAGCTAAGATAGCAGGCTAGGAGGCGGTTAATTTTTGGCTTTTATTGTTGGATTACCGCCTTTTTTTCCCTTAGAAAAGGTTACTCCGTTAGTTTAGACGTTCAACTAACGGTCATAACTAATTTTGATCATTTAAAGAAACAATTGGGATCAAAATTGATGAGGTCGAAACATGAGGTACCAAAAGTGATTTGGGACTAACATAAGAGACAAAAAGTAAAATTATCCCGTTTCATTTTCATTCCCTGTTTTTTTTTTAATTTTCAGAACAATAATGGAAGTGGCCGGCCGATAAGGTTAGCTTCGTTGGCGAAATTGAGGACTCATAACTTTTTTATCATGGGTTTGGTTTCACCTATTTGTGGGTATTAGTCTACTTTGATAGTAGTTGTTGGTCCTATTGTAATAAAAGTTTGGTTAGTTACACATATTTGACATTGGTAATTGGTGTATATTAATTATTAATGATTGCAATTCATAATGTAATTTTAAGAGTTAATTACACTTAGACCCACTCTGAAAATGTGAAATTACAGTTTCCCTAAAAGGTTTTAAAATTATACTTATGTCCCTTCCGAAAATTATTCATTTACATCTGATCCCATTCCGTTAGAGTTCAGACGAAAATTGTTTACGTCAGCAAAAGAAATACATAATTATTCAATTTTACCCCTTGTAATGGGAGAAATGTAATGTATATATATGAAATCAGGTTAACGTCATTACATTTCTTTTTTCTTATAAGTACAAAATTATTATATAGGAATAATGATAAATAAGGGGTAAAATTAAAATTTTATGCAATTTTTTTTGCTAGCATCAATATTTTTCGTCCAAAGCCTAACGAAAGAGGGTCATGTGTAAACAAGTAATTTTCAAAAGGGGTGTAAGTATAATTTTGAAACTTTTTTGGAAGAAGCGTAATTTTGCATAATTATCAATTTTATTCAAATGAAAGTGTACACATTCGACATTACTAATAGTAACAAATAAAACTATCGATTCATACAAACAAAAAAGTATATTCATTTGATAACACTAACATAAAATATTTCATTTCCGCACCAAAACTTATACAGACTTTCGAAACACATTTTTTCCTTTAAAAATTTAAAATTGATAATCAAAATAAAACTAAACATAGGTTAAATTTATCGGATAAGATGACGGAGAAAAGTAAAATATTGGTCAACTTCAACTCGACCCAAGGCTGTAAATGATTCAAGACAAACTGAGAATATAATTGTTCAAATTTATTTGAATAATTGTCGAGCCTAAAAATTTTCGTTGGATTAAACATAACTCAGTTTGAGTAATTTGATACTTTTAAGTACATTTTATTATTTATGCATTAATCAACTCGAGTTCGATTGAGCTTGAAAGCTAATTAAACAAAAAAGAATTTGTTCAAGTTCGGTTTGCTTTAACAAATCAAATTCAAGCAAGTTTTTATTAATCAATTTCAATTGAATATTGAGTAGTCTGATTTGTTTTCCAGCCTTAACTCTACCCTGAATTAAGTGAAATATTCTTACATTTCTTGGATGAAAAAATTCAGATAAATTATTTCAAATGACTGAAAGCTTTGGCTGATCTCGTGTTTGTGATTAGGGAAGAAGTGCTACCCTGTTCACGCTTGTAATAGGATTATTTCTTCTCTGTAAAAGCGCGTTTACAATTTGTCTGTCTTAGCTAACACGTTTTCATTAAGTTAGCTGAGCTAATTAGTTGTTAGATTAGTTAACGACAGTTAGAGGCAGTTTAAGTAGAAAACCCTATTAAAGGGGCGTTGACCCAAGCACTGAACATATATCTTCATCTTCTTTAGAAATATACTTGAGAATTTTCCTTTACCACTGTGTTTTGGTTTCTTGAAGCTTGAAATGTCTTCCATGGTGTAATTTCCACATGGTATCAGAGCCATCTTCTGATGGTCTCTGATGCTCCTCTCCTATCTTAAAGAAATTTTATAGAAAACGCAGCTACAACCACTCCGCCATGGCAAGCCCTGCGAAGCAAGAAAATAAGGGTGCATCTACAGATTTAATCGCCAAGAAAGCAGATGCAGATTTGGAATTCTTGAGAACTCAAGTCACAGAAAACCCAGGAACTATCCTGGTCTCGAACGTTCTAACAGGTACGAATTTTCGCTCTTGGAGTCGCTCTATTAAGTTTGCTTTGCGAGCCAAGATGAAATTAGGATTCATAGATGGGAGAAAACCCAAGCCGGATGAGGAATCGGAGGAATACGAACAATGCGCCAGAGCTGATAGTGTAGTTATCACCTGGATTTTGAACACAATTTCTAAAGAAATTGTGGAAACTTTTCTATACATTGACACTGCCAGGGAGCTCTGGCTGGAACTTGAAGAAAGATACGGGGTCAGCAATGGCCCCATGATCTATCAGTTGCAGAGAGAGATAGCCTCGGCGTCCCAAGGAGATCTCACAGTATCAGGCTACTTTGGCCACCTGAAGAAATTATGGGACGAATTGAGGTGTTTAGAGTCCCTTCCATCTTGCAGCTGTGGTGCTGCGAAGGAGATAGTCAGGCTGAGACAAAGGGACCAATTGATGCAATTACTGATGGGACTGAATGATGTTTCGACCATGCCCGAAGCCAAATCTTGATGCTAAATCCATTGCCTAGTGTGGCAAAGGCTTATTCTATGATAATGCAAGAAGAAAGACAGAAGGAAGTCAGCATCACTTATTCAAATCCTGCACAAAATATGGCAATGCAAGCCAAGAATTTCCAAGGGAAGAAAGAAGTTGGAACCAAGAACCAATGAAAGAAGAAAAGTGCGCAAGAAAAGAAGGAACAGTTGTGCACACATTGTGGCAAAACGGGGCATCTGAAGGAAACATGCTTTGAAATTTGTGGATATCCGGGATGGTACAATGTTCTAATTGAACAAAGGAAGAAAACTGAAACAGGGAGTGGAAAATCCTACAACGCTGCCAACAATTCAACAGGAGGAAAAGAATTGGCACAGAATGTGATAGACAAAGAAGCAGTGGCTGAACTAGTGAAAGGAGAGTTGAGGAAAATCCTGGACCAGAACCATTCAGATAAAACTGACTACACGGACGAATTCGAAGACTATGCAGGTAAGTGCCTCCTCAACTCAGTTTTAGATACTGCAAAGTGTTGGATTATGGACAGTGGAGCCACCTCACATATGTGTAACAACTTTGATATGTTCATGCCTGCTAAACGTAAGAAAACTGATATTTTCGTGCACTTGGTTGATGGATCAAAACAGCATGTTGATATGGTGGGGGACATATAGTTTACTGAGCATTTGAAACTTACTAATGTATTATATGTGCATGCACTTAAATTTAACTTATTGTCTGTCAGTAGACTGTGTTGTAGCTCAAATATCAGGTTCAAATTCAGCCCCATGAACCGTATCTTGCAGGACCTCAGGACCTCAGGACTAATCAACCTGTGGCGGTAGGAAAGCTAATAGGGAAACTCTACATCTTGGATGCTAACTCTTTCAAAAGACACACTATTGAACACATGTTGAAACACACACATGACAACACTCTAGCTGTTAGAACTATTGATATCAATTTGTGGCATAAACGCCTGGGCCACACTTCAGACATTGTATTGAAACATTTGCACTTCTTACATAATGATACTACTACTTTGGATGTTTGTGAAGTGTGCCCTTTAGTAAAGCAACAAAGGCTCAGTTTTCCTGATAATCATTTAAGTACTACTGAAATTTTTGATCTTGTTCACATTGATGTATGGGGGCCATACAATCAGCCCTCACTCTCCCATTGCACATACATGCTTACTCTGGTTGACGACCATAGTAGAAGCACCTGGATGTTTTTAATAAAACACAAATCGCAAGTTTTGAATGTATTAAAAGGCTTCCATCGGATGATAGTAACCCAATTTGAAAAATGGATCAAAATTTTTAGAAGTAATAATGGAACTGAGTTCCTTAATAAAGACTACCAAAATTTTATGGCTGCAGAGGGTATTTTACACCATAAGTCATGCACGTACACACCCCAACAGAATGGGGTGGTAGAAAGGAAACATAAGCACTTGCTACAAGTAGCAAGAGCTCTTATGTTCCAGGCCAACATGCCTAGCTTGTTTTGGTCTGATGCTCTTCTTGCTGCTACCTATCTGATAAATAGGTTGCCCACACCAGTGTTGAAGTGGAAATCCCCCTTTGAATTGCTTCATAAAAGAAAGCCCTCTTATGACCACTTAAAAGTTTTTGGGAGCCTTTGCTTTGCCACGAATGTAAGACCTAACAAAACTAAGTTTGAACGTAGGGCCATCAAAGGAGTGTTTCTGGGGTATGCCACCTGACAAAAGGGATCTAAGGTCTTCGACTTAGAAAGCCATACACTAGTTACGTTTAGAGACGTTATCTTTCACGAAGACATCTTTCCTTATGAAAAGGAACAGCTGGACCCTGTTACTTGTCCTCTTCCCACAGTCCTAGCTGATTTAGAACCTCTTGAATCAACTCCTATTGAACAGACCAACCCTAATCCTGAGCTACCAACAGCCCCTGTGCCTCACACTGAATCTGCCCCTGAAACACAACTTGATCAACCATCAAGAAGGTCATGTAGAGTTGGTAGTCAGCCTAGTTGGATGAAAGATTTTTATTGTAATTACACTGCTACTAACTCTGTTTTACCTACTGTTACCGAATACGACCCTATGTATACTTGTTTCTTGGCTTCCTTAACGCGTTTGCAGGAACCTAGAAGCTATCAACAGGCCAACCAACATCCAGAGTGGCAAGAGGCCATGCAAGCCGAGTTGACAGCACTGGAAGGAAATACTACTAGGAGGTGGTCCCTCTTCCTGTAGGCAAGAAAGCCATAGGATGTAGATGGATCTACAAACTTAAACTTAAGGCCGATGGTGCGGTAGACAAATACAAAGCACGCCTTGTCGCAAAAGGATACAACCAAGTCGAAGGAATCGACTATATTGACAGCTTTTCCCCGGTTGCCAAAGCTGTTACAGTCCGAGCCCTCCTAGCAATAGCTGCAGCCAATCAGTGGTCACTACATCATATTGATGTAAACAATGCGTTCTTGCACGGATACTTGGAGGAGGATATATACATGTTACCACCGGAAGGATATGAGGTCCCGCAAGGACATGTGTGCAAGCTGAAAAGATCACTATATGGGTTGAAACAAGCGTCACGGCAGTGAAATGCCGAATTCACAAGCAAAGTTGAAGAATTCGGCCTTGTCCAGTCTCAACACGACCACTGTCTCTTTACCAAATCCACACATTCAGGTATGCTTGTATTACTTGTGTATGTTGATGACATTCTCGTTACAGGTGCATCGGACGACTCCATCCAGGAAGTGAAACAATACCTTGGGAGCAAATTCAGCATCAAAGACTTAGGAGCCGCCAAGTACTACCTGGGCCTAGAGATAGCACGTTCGGAACATGGAATGGCCATTACGCAGGCCAAATATATTAAAGATTTACTTTCAGACGCTGGAATTGATCAAGCCAAATCCTCCACTACTCCCTTCCCACCAGGCATCAAGTTCACTGCCGAGGCAGGGCATGCACTTTCCAGACCAGAAACTTACAGACGATTAGTAGGCAGATTGCTCTACCTTGGTTTTACAAGACCTGACATTTGCCACGCCACGCAACAGCTTAGTCAGTTTATGCAATGGCCTTGCAAGCAACATTGGGATGCAACTCTCCATCTTCTTCTGTATTTGAAAGGCTCCCCACATAAAGGTCTATTCTTTCCTTCGGGAAGTTCGAATGAATTGTTAGCGTACTACGACGCTGATTGGGCTTCCTGCCAGGATAAGCGACGCTCTTTGATAGGGTTCTGCATTTTTCTCGGACCCTCCTTAGTGTCTTGGCGAACGAAGAAACAAAACACCGTTTCTCGTTCTACGGCGGAAGCAGAATATCGGAGCATGGGCTCCACTACTTGTGAGTTAGTTTGGGTGTACAATCTGTTGCAGGATTTAGGTGTGCAAGTTTGTACCCCCATCCCTTTTCTTTGCGACAATCAGGCGGCACTACACATAGTAGCCAATCCGGTTTTCCATGAACGCACCAAACACTTAGAGATTGCCATCTCGTCCGGGACAAGTACAAGATGGGGTTTATTGCTCCTAAACATGTCCCTTCTCAGCTTCAAGTTGCAGACATCTTCACCAAGGCTTTAGCTGGACCTATCTTTTTACGGCTATTGTCCAAGTTAGGCTTAGTCGATCTCGACCCAAGTCTAACTTGAGGAGGGGGTGAAAGATTTGGCTGATCTCGTGTTTGTGATTAGGAAAGAAGTGCTACCCTGTTCACGCTTGTAATAAGATTATTTCTTCTCTGTAAAAGGGCGTTTACAATTTGTCTGTCTTAGCTAACACGTTTTCGTTAAGTTAGCTGAGCTAATTAGTTGTTAGATTAGTTAACGACAGTTAGAGGCAGTTTAAGTAGAAAACCCTATTAAAGAGGCGTTGACCCAAGCACTCAACATATATCTTCATCTTCTTTAGAAATATACTTGAGAATTTTCCTTTACCACTGTGTTTTGGTTTCTCGAAGCTTAAAATGTCTTCCATGGTGCAATTTCCACAATGACTCACTATTAAGAAAATTTGATATCCATCAATATTTCACAAAACATAATTCTAAATTAGACCAGAAGAATTTTGGAATCGTATGTAACATAAGATTATTCTCCAAATGATTTGCCACTAAGAATTTGATATACCCAACTCCAAATCTATCAATCCAAGTACAACTTTTAAGGGGAAATAACATTTCTTATCCTGTAACTTATGGTCTTTTCACTTTGCTCCCATTAGTTACGGGATTATCACTTTTGGTCACAGAACTTCTAAAAACTAGTGCTTTTGATCCCATGACCCCTTATTGTTAATATTTTAATGAAAAATGCCACGTGCTAGGCACGTAGTCGTTAGGGTCTTTACACTTTTGATCTCATTAGTTACAAGATTCTCATTTTTTATCACATAAATTTCAAAAATTAGTACTTTTGTTCCTATTTATTTAAGGATCACATTGCCTTTTCCGTCAAATATATAACGGGAAGATGCTATGAGACCAAAAGTGCAACTTTTTGAAAGTTACGAGACAAAAAATGAGAATTCCATAACCAATAAAATCAGAAGTGGAAAGACCTCGATGAAAAATACTATTTCCCCCAACTTTAATTCATTTAATATTGATGGTCAAAATTATTAGTATTTTTGTAAAAAAAGTTAACAATGAAACTGGTATAGTTTGTAGTATGAACTTCAAACATGGAAGTTGTGTTCAAATAAGTTCTTCATTTATGAAATAAAAATCACATTAATCTATACTAATAATCATGGAAGGTGTATTAAGAATGAAATATAAGTAGCTGTTTCATTAGAAGATGGATTGTATTTTCTATTTCAAATAATGTTGCACATTCTGATTCATGTAATTTATATATACAAAGTGTATAAAGATGACATTATGTATTTTATTAAGGATAATATTTTATACACATGGCATATATAAATTAAATAAATATTACAAAAAAATTAACTATTCCCAACATTGTAATGACCACGGCTTAAATGCAAATCAATAATACCTATCATGGTCCAACAAAACTAATATGAAAAAAGAATAAAATCAAATTTTGATCATAATTAATGAACATTTGTCATGGTTTTAATTGTAGCCAAAATATTTCCTATAGTTTTTAGTTGTGGCGAATGTTTTGATCTCACTTGCAGAAATACTCGCTAATAATTATTGCATAGCCGTAGTTAATTAGTATTGACCACACATTTTCACTTTTAACCATAGTAATTAGCATTAGGGTTAAATACAATTACCACCCCTGAAATATCCACCCTACATCAATTACCCCCTAAAGTATTAAAACATTAAAAAACCCCCCTAACCTTCTAACACTTTTAATTTTGAAGTTCAAAAAGTCCATTTTACCCTTAATAAAAATTGATTTATAAAAAAAAATAAAGGAATTTTTAAAATACCAAAACCACTATTTTTTAAGTTTTATCTAATTTTATTTTCACTTGTTAGCTCTTTTTATTTTATAATTCTAAAGTATTTGGAACTCATTTTATTTTAGTTTCACTTATTTGTCAAACCAAGTTAAAAATAAATTTATACATTCATATAATTTCCACATTTATATAATTACCATATATATAAATATATATTAATTGTATATTTTCTTATTAGCTCATGATCAGCTCTTTCGCTTTTATTAATTGTATATTTATTTAAGTAAATATATAAATATATATATATATATGCATGTATAAATTTATTTTTAATTTGGTTTGACAAACAAGGGAAACTAAAATAAAATGAGCTCCAAGTACTTTAGAATTACGAAAATAAAAAGAGTTCGATAAACAAGTGAAAATAGAATTAGACAAAGTTTCAAAAAAGAGTGGTTTTTGTATTTTAAAAATTCATTTCAATTTTTTTCAAAAAACAATTTTTAGTAAGGGTAAAATGAACATTTTGAACTTAAAAAATAAAAGGAGTTAGAAGGCCAGGGTTTTTTTTGAAGGTTTTAATACTTTAGGGGGATAATTGATGTAGGGTGGGTACTTCAGGGGTAGCAACTGTATTTAACCCTTAGCATTACCAAAAGTAATATTTCTTCAAGTGAGAGAATGCAACATGATTTGAAATAAAAAATTCAATCTAGGTATTGATGGACTTATTCAATGAGAATAACGACTAAAAACATAAAATTAATGGTTAAATACACTTTGCACCCCTTGACTATGCATGTAGTCGTATTTAGGCCCCTAAAGTATGAAAGGTAACAAAAAGGCCCCTCATGATATGGATAAATTATTTTATGATGAAAATGCCCTTATTGTTTCCACCCCTAAAATATGTTTATTTCAATCATTCCCCTAAAACATAATTTGAATTATTCTAAAAATTATATTTAACATAAATACTATCCAAAATTTATTATTTTTATAATTAGTATAGAATCTATATAAACTCTATAAATTTACAGTCCTTATATTTTTTTACATAACTGTTTAAAAATTTACATAATTTTTGTTTGTATTGTTCCATATATGTTGAACTGTTTTTTAAAAATAAATTATTGATATAATTTTAAAATATTACATCGAACATAATGCACTATAAAATATGCAAATCTATAATATAATTACTTTATAATATTCTATAATATTTTGAGTAATGATATGACATAATTTAATTATGTGTACATATAAAAAAAAGTATGTTATATAACCCATAAATTTTATTCAGGTATATGTACGCATAATTAAATTATATCATATCATTACTCAAAATATTATAGAATATTATAAATTAATTATATTATAGATTTGCATATTTTATAGTAAATTATGTTCGATGTAATATTTTAAAATTGTATCAATAATTTTATTTTAAAAAAAGATTTCAATATATATATAAAACAATACAAGCAAAAATTATGTAAATTGTTAAACAGTTATGTAAAAAAATATAAGGACTGTAAATTTATAGAGTTTAGAAAGATTGTATACTAATTATAAAAATAATAAATTTTGAATAGTATTTATGTTAAATATGATTTTTATAATAATTAAAATTATGTTTTAGGGGAATGATTGAAATAAACATATATTAGGGGTGGAAACAATAAGGACATTTTCGTCATAAAAAAATTAATCCATATCAGGAGGGGCCTTTTTGTTGTACCTTTCATACTTTAGGGGCCTAAATGCAACTACATGCATAGTTCAGGAGTGCAAAGTGTATTTAACCCTAAAATTAATATACTTTCCGTATAAAAAGAATAGGGTGATTTATAATAGCTTTCTTTGAGGTTTGACATAATTATGAACATCCCTTCATTGTTTTAAAAATTCTAAATACGCCCTAAAGTTTGTAATTTTTAACCCCTGAAGTTTGTAATTTTTAACCAAGGGCCTGAGATGGTCTATTTTGCCATTGACTTTTATTTCTAAATTCTAGAAAAAATCACCCAATACAAATTACATTGTTGCTCCCCTATGTAAAAAACGTTAAAAACTTCTTCCTGCGTATTTTTGTCCAAAAAAATTTAGAAAATTTTAAAAATAATTCAATTTGCATAAGTGCATTTTGATCAGTTCACCATAAAAATGGATGGAAATGGATTATTTCTTAGACGGTTACAAACTTTAGAGGGGTATTTATAATTTTTAAAATAATAAAGAATAATCATAATTATGCCAAACCTCAGAGGAGGTCGTTATAATTCAGCCAAAAGAAAAATATAACTCATTTTCCACTGCGAAAAAGTCAACACTTTCGCCATCAATTTTAGTTTCTCTGCAAATTCTTCTTAGTCGAATTTAACATCGAAAAATTATCGTCGGAACAACTTTTAACGTGTTTTTTTCTACAAAAGGGTTGATTTTGAGAAGGAATTAATTTGACAGTCGCTCTCATAATTTTTGGAGTTACATCACAATTATTTAGAATTAATTTGATATAAAATTATATTATTAACTATTTAATCTAGATATTTCTCAAAAATAAAATAAAAATATGGTTATTCATTTTTTTTCCGCAAAAAGTGTTCAAAATCTCGTCTAGCCAGTTAATTAATTACTTCTTTTTTTTATTCGAATAAAGCAAGAAAAATAAATATATATATATATATATATATTTATGTTTAGAATTTGCTAAGTATCTACGATTGAAAAAAAAAATGAATTATTTCATACATTGTAACGACCACGGGCTAAAGATCGTTGTAAATCAATACTATTCACTATAATCATACAAAAATATAAGTTTTCACCATGGTTAAGGAACATTTTGTCATAATTTTAACTATAATCAAAATATGTGCTATGGTTTTCAGTCGTGGCTGATGTTTTCACCTCACCATGGAGAAGTAACGGCTAATAGCTAGTTGCGCAGTCGTAATTAATTAATATTTGCCACACTTTTTTACTTTTAACATAGTAATTAGTCATTACCAAAAGTAATATTTCTTCTAGTGTTATACTAATTTATTACTTTACCTTTAATTTGAATCCTCCAATTATTAATTAATGTTTCTAAATTTTGATTAAAAATATTTTCTTCTAATTAGAAAATTAATCTGGTATCCATTTAAAATAGAAAATACTCAAAAATACATTGAAAATAACATAAATATATATGTCATAAGGTATAATTTTGTCCTAACAAAATTAAAGAGGAGTAAGCGTTATATTTGTTAATTTATGGAGATAAAATGCCGCCTCAAATATGGTCGAGGAGAGAAGCATAGTGTATTTAACTCTGAAATATACGTAAAGGCACGTTTACTTAGACTTATAAAGTTGGATAATATTTTTAGTACAACTTAGTAGGCCGTTTAAATCGTGGTATGAGGTCCGAATTTGAAGTGAAGAATGCTACTAATTTATTGTAAAACCTACATTACTCAAGTTATCAATCCACTTACAGATTCAATTCACAAAGTAAATGCTCGATAATTAGTTTTCGCATTTTTTCTCACCATGTATTTAATTAAAATTTATCCTTTCATCAATTTAGTCGAATAATCAAAATAAACAGGCGTAAAAGTGTTTTCCTTTTCCACTGTACGTTCCATGAAAATTGAAAAGGTAAATTTGCTGAAAATGGAATTATGACCGACCATAATAAATTGAGTTTTAAGAGTTTGGTCAAAAACCCTAAAAAGAAAATAATATTTTATTTATTTATTTATAAAATTTTCGACATGGATGTAAACAATTTGTTTGTTTGTTTTTGTCGGTTTTGTGCTGGTCCTGACCGTCTATTTCCACACCTTTATTTAGTGCACTTAGGTGAAAGTAAATGAGACTTCATTGCAACTGTCACAGGTCAAGTTTTTGGCTTTTGTAATAAATGAAGGGCAAACTATAAATGGAAATCTTTAATGTGAAAACAAATAATCATATTTACATTGATGCTTAGACATATATCTTATAATAATTTGGAAAGTAATGGTACCAACTTGAATTTATTGTTATTATTTTAGAAATTCTTGTGGGATAATAGTTAAAGTCGAATATAGTCATATTAAAATATGGGCGTAGATCCTCGTTAATGTGTTTGGTGGACTAAATGTGTATGACCTTGATTTTGGCAACAATAGGTCAATTGTGTATTCTGATTTGTGCTATTGGTTATCATGTAATTAAAACTTGGTTCTTGAAGACAATAGGTTAGTTATGGGAACCGTTGACACACGTACGAAGTAGATGTGTCATTCATGCTTTCACATGTTTGGTGTGAAAAAATATTTTTTTTTAACTATACATTCTGACATGTGAATTTTTTTATGGTTAGGTCTTGATTTTTGGCGATATTATGCTAGCTATAGGGATCTTGAATGACACATAAGACAGATACACAATCTTTCCACGGGCCTGTGAGGTGTCATCTCTACTTTTTCATTTTTTGTATATAAAAAGAACAAAGTTATTTTTTCGAACAGATGTTAATGATAAAAATTTTCAGCCATCTCTCCTGAGAGTTGACATAATTAAAAGCACCTCCTTGTTATTTGAGAAATTACAAATACCCCCTGACTTTAACGTTCGTCTAACAACGAGCTCATTCTGTTAGCCTCTTTTAGCTTTCCATCCAATTTTTGTTGTGAATTGCTCAAAACGCCTGATTTGGATTATACGTTATAATTATATATATATATATATATATTAATTTTTTAGAATATTTTTATGGATTAATATTCTCTATAGATTATTTATTCTACCCATCCTCAAAATTTTTATAATTTTCCAAATATTTTTTTGAAAAAATAAAAAAAATTATCAAGATAAAGTAATATTTTTCACAACATCGTCTATGACCTACATAATTACTTTTTATTTGAGGGGGGTTTTGTAATTTTTTAAATAATGAGAAATATTTGTAATTGTGCCAAACTTCAGGAAAAGTAACTGTAATTCACCCTAAAAATAAACAACTTCAAATTTCTTTTCTCTCCTGATGATATAACTTCAAAATTTGAATACAGGAATGATATAGTTAATAATCAAATAGAATGTAGCGAAGCTGAAATTCCATAATTATGAGGTCATGATAAAACATTTATCAGTGTCTCATACCACTCACGTCGTATTATAAAACTATTGAATAATTTATGCGGAAGCGTACTTAATAATTTAATTAGACCACATAAATCGGAGGCAACTTAATATATGGTAGTCTTTTAATTCACAATTATTAACACATAAGTCTATTCCAAATTTGGATTAAAAGATTCAATAAACATTAATTATTCATCTAGTTTATTAATAATTATCGAATAATTATAAAGTGACATAATTGTATTATTAATTGATATGCTGATTGTTTAAATACTATTAATGGTTACAACAATAATTTGAAATTTTGTGATAATTGAACCTATATATAACTAAAGCATTTTGTCTAGCATTTTTTGGAATGTATTATTATTTGGGCAGGTCCAATATTCAAGAGCTAGAGAGAGAGAGAGGGGAAGAAGATGGATATAGAGCAATACACCATTAAAACCCCATAGTTCAAGATCCATAGGGGGCAGCAAACCTAATCCATCATAGCACATTTTAAATTGAATGACATTACCAATTTTAAGCCTAATGTTTAATGAATTCATATATTAAATTTTTGAGGTTTGGTTTGAAATTGTGGTTGCATAATCGATCATATAAAATCGATTTTAGAATGATCAACTTTTACCAAAAAGTGATTATGTATTGGGGATATTATTATTATTATTATTTTCAATGAGCGATGAACTGTTAATTTGAAAGTACAACATGTTTGTAAAGTAATTAATTGTTATTACAATATTCAGTGCACAATGTAACAACATCTATTCAGTCCACAATATAATAACATATCCACATCTACCAACACCAATCAAGAAATAATACAAACATCTTAGAAATTAAACAAATCCATACATTCATAGTACTCGAACTCACGACCTCTTGATTGTGCATGGGACCTCAACCTCACCACTCGGGTAAGGGATCATCGGTGTATTGGGAATATCATTAATCTTATAATTGTTTGTAAGTACAAAATTTCAGAACTAACCTCATTTTCTATGTTATTTCTTAAAGGTTTAATTACATTTAATCCCCCTTTGAAAATATGAAATTATACTTTACCCCAAGAAAGTTTAAAGATTACATTTTCCCCCTCTCTAAAAATTCACCATTTACACCTAACGCCTTTTTGTGGGGTTTGGGCGGAAAATATTGATATTAACAAAAAAAATTACATAATTTTTTTTAAATTTACCCCTCATTTAACATTTCCATGTAATAATTTTGTACTTATAAAGAGAAAAATATAATGATATTAACCTCACTCCATATATATATATATAATATTTATCCCCTTATAATTACAAAATATATATAAGAATGTTAAATGTGGGACAAAATAAAAAATTTATATAATTTTTTTTGGTGACGTCAAACAACTAATAAGAGGAGTTCAGGTGTAAAAGGAGAATATTTGAGGGGGTATAAGTGTAATTTCAAAAATATTTTTGGGAAAGTAGAATATTATATTTTCAAAAGGGGTCTAATTATAATTAGCCTTTTTTTAAATGATAGATTTTTAACTAGAGAAATATTAAAAATTGGTCGAGCAAATTATTTTCGACAAAATAACACTGTATTCAACATTCATGCCATTTATTGTTTCAAAGAAAGTCATAAATAAGATGTTATTTAACATTGATAATTCTAAATCAAATTCCAAATCAACTGTATAATACGTTCAAATGAAATAAAATATGTCATATATATATATTCTTTAACAATTAAATATCTTTTAATTCTCAATAATTTTATATTTCTTAATATTGATTTAAATCTAATTAAAATTAATTTAATTTTAATTTTTTATTGTTATTACATTTGAGTTACATTTACGAATAAGATTGACATCCAAGAATATACATTTTAAATGGGTTATTTTTATTTTAACCCCTGTGTTTTTAATCAATTTTTAAAATCATCCAATTCTTTTTTTTATTCAATGTCATCCTTTGGATGAAATTTCGATCAATTTTTTGGTGCAAAAATGGCTTTTTCAAAAACGCCCCTAAAATTTTTAGTAAAATATGCACAATTGTAGAAGAAATCCCTGTAATTTTAAAATCAATTTCAATTTAGTCCTTTATGACGGTTAGGAAATTATGACCGTTGGAATTTGACCGTTTCAAGGCCACTAATGGTTGAAATTTGGCCTTTTGCCAAACATACCCCCTTATAAATATATGGTGCAATTAGAAATGAAATGTACAAATCAAATTTGACAAAAGCAAAAAAGAAAAAAGAAAAAAAATCAGCAAGAAATTTGCAAGTATTCAATAGCAATCAACACATATTTTTTTTAATTATGTCACATAAAAATCAGTCGTCACCCACGTATCATTTTCAACCAATTACTGATTATGCATTGATCATGCCTTCTTCAAGTTCAAACCAACAACAACAACAATGGAACAACGATAAAAAAGGTATAAGATATATCATAATATATACATGCCAATATATCTAAATTTGTTTAGCAGCCCAATAAATATCTATGCTTTATATAATTGAAAAACACCCTTTTGGTGTCTTCAACTATTTTGATCTGTCAATTTTTTAGTTTTCTATTTATTTTGTTAATCTTCATTGTACTCTCTCTAGTCAACTTTCCATTTTCTATTTTCTCAACTTCCACGTTTCTTTCTTTCTTTTTTTCTTTTGCTCTTATTTTCTTAATAACTTCTCGTAACTTTTATATATTCTTCTAGCATGTTTTATTTATCTAATTAATATATATTTTTGAAAATAATAATTAATTAGTTTTTTAAGTTTAAATTAATTATGCACACACATTTGAGAGTGCTGTGTATACTAGTATGAAATAATGTCATAATATATACTATGCCATTATTTTTCTTTCTTTTTATAAATATAAAGGAAAGTACAAGAATACCCTTCAATTGGAGGAAAAATTAGTTGGAATTCTTGTTAGAATTGGTACCGTCAAGCTAATTGTTGGCTCATTGTTAACCATTCTAAATGATCTTTGTCAATAAAATGTTAATATTAAGAATTGTTCTTTGGCCATTTTCATCTTATGCTTAATACAATATTTGTATGCATTTGGTTGAAGCCCTTAAATCATAATGCTGCGGGGTTCGCTCGCGCATATGATGGCAACCATGAAACCAACCTCGACGGTCTGATCTAAAATATTCCATGTTGATGAATCGATTGAGACGACACATCGATCATGATTCCTTAGAGACTTGCACTTAGTAATGCGTTCATATGATGATTGTTGCGTTTCATAGACACTGTACGCACTTTAGTGGGTACTTGATAAGAAGTTATCAAGTTCACTGAACTGACTCGCAAGAGTTGTCATATGGAAGCCAATAAGGCATGATCGGTATGACTGGAACTCCTTGATTACAATAGTGCATTAAGTGGTCCTTTGACTTGAGGTTCCGCGGTAACCTTGTGTGTAGGACCGTTATAACTTGATCATGTCTGACGCAGCTGTGGTTACTTCCATAGTTGTTAAAAAAGCCATGTTTCAGACATAGTCAGAGCATGCATGAAGGTTGATGAGTTCCAAGATAGGATCCATCGCTCACCATGAATGATGAAGAATCTCCCATGTTCTCTACATTGTGTTCTTCAAAATCCATGGCCACGATAGTTGATTAAATAGGAAAAGAATTTTCTATATTGATAAATGAGTAGCACAAAGTTTAGAGTTGACACATAGATATCAAAGTCCAGGATGGGAACCGATTGCAATTCCGTGCCCTAAACTTGGAACGAGAGATTTGCTTGATGGAGGACTGTATTTGCATGGAATTCATAACTTACAGGTTCACGTAGATTTATCTATTCTCCAGTGCATGGACCACTGCTAGGTGGCCACCCATGTGCAACGGGTACTCTTGAATTAAAAAGTTAATCAAGAGTGATTAATTAATTATGATTTAATTAATCTATGCAATATTAGTTGCCAATTAAATTGTATACGTTACAAGGCCCAGTCTAACTGAATAGTGAACCTGAAAGGTCATACACAAATTCATGATGGAATTTTGGAATTAATTTATAATTAATTATGGAGAAGATGTTAATTAATTTAAGGAGTTAAATTAATTGATACCTTTGGATGATTTATGAAATTGATCCATAATAATAAAATAATATGATTATTTAATTTGGAGTCTATTTAATAGCAATCACAAGGATTAATTAATTTGATCAATTAAGATTTGTGACCAATTAATTGAGGTTAATTGGTTTGAGCTTGTAATCAATTAATGAGATTAATTGATTAAAAGAACTCATAAGCATTAATTAATTTAATTAATTAAATACTTGTGATCAATTAATTGAGAATTAATTATTTGGGCTTGTAAATCAATTACTTAGATTAATTGATTTGGGCTTATATTTAATTAATGAATTAAGCATTATGGGCCTAGACAAATGTGAATTCAATTAAATTAGAATTAATTGAATTTGAACTTTATCCAATTGAGAATTGAGATCAAGCCCAAACCTAAGCCAAGCCCACAAGCCCACATGGCAAATGAAGGCAAGGTTCATTGAATATAGAAAATACTTGTCTTCAATTAAGATAAATTAGCAAAGTGTGAATTTGCTAAAATTTGTCTATATAGAGGGGACATAAGGAGATATCAAGACAAAAGTTGTCTCATGGTTGTTTGTGTCTACATTCAAAATGTATGTTATCCTAGCTCTTGTATATATATATATATATATATATCTATGAGCTTGGATGAATTCATTTGAGGTTAACATGGTTAGAATGATGAGATGATGTTCATTATACAAATCTAGAAAGTCTAACTTTCTCCCTCACCTCATCTCTTGCTCTTGGCCAACATCCTCAAAATACATATGATGTATTTCTTATGCTAGAAAGTCTAGCTATTATACTTGCTCTCTTTCACTCCAAAAAGAGAAGTGTTTCTCTTGTATTCTCCATGAATCTATAAGTGATCCACCATAACTCTATAACATCTACTAGTATAGGGTTATAGGAGATTCTATCATAGGTGGTATGAACTATCTTTCGAGGGAAGACACTTGTGTTACTACCGTAAATGATGGCCCGACCGGTTTTACCTTGCTGGAGGACTACAAGCCGTTTCCACCATTAGCTTACAAGAGGATCTCATTCTTGAGAATATCACATCCTCTACATCAATCGGAGTGCACCAAAAGTTGGTATTCCTAAACAATTCAATTGACTCCTTTATGCATAAGATCCGCATCGTAGTAGCAACAAGACGGTCGATTTGATTGCTAATTGCAATATAGTATTGTAATTAAAATTTTAAATTTCGCTGCGTTTAAGGTCTTGGGACCTATACGAATCTAACAATTCCACCAAAAGAATGAACCTTAAAAATAACAAAAAAAAAAATTAGACGATTTTAAAAATTGATTAAAAACACAGAGACTAAAATAAAAATAATCCCATTTTAAATTTTCTAGCCAGCCATACTCACTAAATAAGCTGAACCCAACTAACCAACAGACGCTCAGTTGGAATGAATAGTTAAAAATTATGATTATGGTTTCAAATTTTACTGGAATTAATTTTCTATATATATATATATATATTATTTTAGGTGTTGTTTATTTGTTTCTACTTGATGCCTACCTCATTCTTTTTTGTTTATTACAAAAGTGAGAAAGTAGGAGTAGCACATCACAGATCCATCAAGGATGAAAAAGTAGGGATGACATCTCACAAATTCCTCTTAATGGATCGTGTTTTTGCCTGCCTGCTAGAAGATTCCTATAGTTGAGAACCAAGATCTAACACTACAAGAAATTATGCTAATAGCTAGAAAAAATAGAAAGGTGGGTAAATTTATTGGTAATTAGCGAGGAATTTAGCAAAGACATGAATTTTAGGTTCTTGTGATTTCGAAATTAGCAATAGAAATAATTCATTGCTAGAATTAGAAATGAATTTTAATGTTAATGCAAAACTTCGTAGCTAATCTTGACAAAAAATTGAAAAGAAAATTTTATCAACAAATATTTTCATTAGTAAAATTTCTAGCAAAATCATCAACAAAAAAAAAAAAGTAGATAAAAATTCGATGCTAAAATTAGCGACGAGCTAATTACCAAGTTATATTTTTCTTCTTAAATTCGTCGCCTAACATAAATTACAACACTTCCACTTTTTTATAAAAAATTTGTGTTATTGCTAATGATATTATTTCTTATAATGTAACCACATCGAAACCAAGACGCAGGTTTCGACGTACATTTAACCTAGTCAAACACCTCAACAAAGATTCATGCCCACATTATGTTAAAAAAGATAGTAACATCAATTAGTTGGTCATAGCACCAAAGAGATTATAAAACATTGTCTTTTTACGGGATGAAAAAGGATTAAATGCTTTTCTGTTCTCGACTTAGCATAATAGTATTGGGTAGACCTCATACAATAACTGTCCTAGCTCTACCATATCTTTTGTTTCATTTCTTCTGGAACAATCATATTCTTTATCTTTTCTTTATGGATAACCAATTCATTTTCAAATATAGTTGGGAGATTTTACCTAAAAAATGGGTCAAAAATATGGAAATATCGGAACATAGAAATAGATCTGACACCCATACGGACTACCCATTTCAATTGTTGTGCTTTCTTAAATTGCATGATAATATTTTGATTCATAGTGAGTGGCCAAAGGAGTGGAATGAAAGGAAATGAAAAAGAAGAGAGAAGGAACGAGCGTAATCTATGAAGCGAGTCTATGAGTCTAACGAGAAGCGAACGAGCTAAATAGTCTATAGAGTCTATAAAGAAATCCTCCCGTTGTGCCTAGATAAATCGAAAATGGTGGATGTAAAAATCCACAAGGACTGTGTCCTTCAAGTCGCACGTTGCTTTCTACCACATCGTTTGTCATTTGATGTTTTCGTTTTGTAACATTCTAGAGTAATATATTTGGTTCTACAGTTTTTTAATTTTCATAATTTTAATATTTTCTTCGCTGGATGTTGCAATGAACCTCGAGTCAGAACCTCCTTTATCTTTAATTGTTTGCCTTAGTTTGCATTCTATTTTTTTAGGTTGCTACTTGGACGAGACACTTGCTTGCTTGCTATTATTCACTATAGAGTGGACCAACTTTGAATTACCGACAATTGACGAATACTACATCACCATTCACCAGCGAATTAGCAGTCTTCTATCTAATTCTCCCTTCTCGTTGTTTTTTTTTTCTTGAAAGAAGACAACATAGGTATACTACTTTTTTCATTCTTATATCCCTCCATTTTTTTTTTGTTGTTTTGGCTGAAATTAACTTCGACGAACGCTGCACAAATCCAAGAAATTCACAGCTTTGCACTTTGAAGACCATAATGAGCCGTTTTCATGTGTCATCATTCGAAGCAGCAAGGATAATCTCAAGGTAAAAGGTACTACCCTATGCGTTCACGAGCCAACACCACACTCTCTCCAAATCTCGATCTTTGTCCAAGTCCATGCACATCCATGTCTGGTCCGAGAAGGTGATGAGAGCCACGCTTGACCCTTACTCCAATATTTCCTCTCAAACCAAGGTGTTGTTGCTCAAGTCTTCTCTTCACGATGTCAAGGTCGATACCGAGTTCATCCTTCTGTCCCGCCACCTTGCCACCACCAGTACTTCTTGGAGGACTCCTCAATCCAAGTATGACGAAGTATCCTTCTAGCCCGACTATTGGGAATGGACTAAAGACGTGCTTAACCACCACGCAAACATTCTTCATGACGCCAAGATTCACGCAACCGTGCACACATCCCTTTTCACGCACGTCTGCAACAAGCATGTCCTTTAAGCATTCCGTGAGCTATGGTGCCCTTCTAAGAACACTTTACACGCCGACGTTGGAGAGATATCCATTTCCTTGTGGGACATCGGTGGGCTTTGTGAGTTACCCGTGCATGGAGATTTTTTTGATGAGGTCGTCCTTTCTTCCAAGGACTTGCTGACTATGAAGCGTGTAAGCCCTCCGTCCCACAAAGCTGTAAGTACTTTCTTTTAGCGTACCACCATCTTTCCAAAGACTCAAATGGAGTACTTGTTTCCGCTTGGGTTGGTTTTTGATTCAAGGGACCTCTTTGCTACGCAACACCTGCTCTACGTTCTTCTCGAAGAGAGTCAACGAGCCCACGCTTTCTCGTAATCCCAGCGATGACAATGACGCTTCCAATCTACCTCGGAGTAAGGACTATAACGAGTTTTTTACCACACTGTAGATTCCCAAGACATACGAGACGAGACCTATGTGGCGGCTTTTCTCTCGTGTTGGCTATATAGCTTTGTCCTTCCACATGACAAAGTTGGTAAAGTACGTACTTCTGCTTTCAGAGTTGCAAGTAGAATGGCTCATGGTGAATACTTTTCTTCGGCTATCCCCGTCTTGGTGAGCATCTATCGAGGCCTTAGGGATATGTCTGCTGCCACAAATTTTTTTTAGTCTTTTGCCATCTTTTCCATTCAATACATGTACAGTTGGATTGGACGATATCTTCAAACTCATTTTCCTCCCAACCTTAAACCCATTGGAGCCAAATGGTGAAGTACGCGGTGGAGAACATGGCTAGACACTTCAAACCTACCGAGGCGCGTGATTTATTTCATCATATCAACCTTTCGAGGCTCCTGAATGTTCACTTCCATCATCAAGGCCCACTTTATTAGTAGATGATACAGACCTATTGAGTACAAGGACCTCTTCGTGGCATTGCGTTCAAGCTACTTGACACTTTGGATTAGGGCGGACTCCGTTGTTGAAGCTTACGGTCTCCACCGTTTTAGTCGCCAATTTGGTTTTTGCCAAGATGTCCCAGGGTATTTGAAGAAGGAGATCTTGACTAACACCTTCAAGGAACTTGGGCGAGTTTGGCAAACTTGCACTTTATCAGGTACCTCATCTAAACTCTTCGTTCCCGATAATATTTCTTCATCTCCCTTAGTCATGAAGGAGAACATGGATTGGTGGGCAAAGTGCATCAGAACTCATGCCGAGAAGAATACAAAGGTCATTCTTAAACTCAATGATCCCCCCAATTTGGAAAGGATCCCAAAGACAATCGAGCTGCCCCTGTCATCAATATTGAGGGGATGAAGCCCGCCGCCGGTGCTCTTAAGAAGAGGCACAACGTATCTGCAGACGCGCCTATCGGTGTTTTGTGCAGCGAAAATAATGTAATGTCTGTGTTGTCCATCTCGAACGAGCAACTTAGCAATTCTTAATCATTTGAGAAGGTTTTTGACTTAGACACTGTTAGTGTGAATTCTTCATTTTTTGAGGACATTCCAAGTTCTTTCATGCCTTTAGACGAGTTGGCGCTTTACGTAAATATATCACCACATCACTTTCACTATATTTTCTTTTGTTATTCTCTTCTTGATCCTTCTTCTTACGTTTCCCTTGTATCTCTCTTTCTTTCAGCTTGCCGGTCTTGATGAAGGGGTCCCCCTAACTCCCAAAGGTAGCATAGGCTCGGTGAACGGGATTAGTGCATTTGATTTGCCCGACGCGACCATCGCTTTGCATCGTGAAGTGAAACCTACTTCGAGAGATGAGCATCCTTCTGTCGAAACTCCTAGCAAGCATCCGAAGATTGTGTTACCGGTTATTGTGGATAAGTTGCTCCCCGTGGAGGACGTCTTGAAGAAGATGAAGAAGACTTTTGAGGCTCCATTTTGGCCATCTTCTTCCACTGAATCTCAAGATTTTTGCCCTCGAGCCATCAAGACAGAAACGGATCAAGTGTTGCTCAAATTCTATTGGGAACGTATATGCCAAAAGATTGCGACGACTCTTCTTAAATGTCTTTTCGAGGTGAGACAAGTTGTCGACGCTTTGATGAAGGATATGGCCATGTACATGAACGACGTATCCTCTTTAGAGAGTCACTTAAATCTTTTCTTTGATGGCGCTTCCAATTATGCAAAGACCAAGTTAGAATCCACTCGGAAGATCACGCTTGAGGTTTACAGGGAGTCCCTTCACTTGCCAAGGATGACCTTTTGGCCGCCAAAGTACAAGAGAAGGGGCACGTGAATGAGGTGAAGCGTCTTGAAGCCAAGATCCTCCAAGTTGTTAACCAACAAGGCGTATTGAAGAGGCAACTTGAGGAACTGCAATGCAAGGAGTCCATCAACTCATTACTTCATGATGCCAAAGGGAACTTAACTGATTTCCATAGGGAGGTGGCAACCAAGAAGGAGAAGGTTTTATCGCTAAAAAATACTCCTTATCTTTCTGGAAACGAGGTTGAAGTATTGGAGAAGATGGAGGCACTTCTCGAGGAGTCAAAGAAAGACTTAGCAAGCTTTAGTTTATTTGCTTGAATCTTTAGAATTTGATGTTTATTTTTATTTTTGTCTTTTCATTTCTATCAATGTAGACAAACCTCCTTGATGTAATAAACATATTTCTTCTTACGCAATCCCTTTGTGTACCTCTTCAAGTGTCTTATTTTCTTGTTTGTGTTGCCTTTGCTACGAGCAATTACATCGTGCAACATACAATCAATTGAAACTCCAAGACTTCAATTCCTAGGCAAAATTGGCTAACATATCCGTTGCTCTTTTCTCCTTCGAAAAATATAGATGGTGATTTTTTTCCTTTTATTTTTTCCGTAGAAGACAACAAAGAGTTTTTTGAAGATATGATTGAACGTGAGCGAATATACCTGAGTTGCCTACGTACCCTGTGAAGGTATAAAGTCAAAACATAGTTCAAAGAACTTTGAATTTTTCTTTTTCTTTTTTTATTACAGTAGAGGTGCCGTGCACAGTTTATACTCATGCGGGCAAGGAGTAACATGTAGTTTAGGCTCATGCATCAAGGAGCATGGTCTTCATGGATAGTAACGTTTCAGGAATTTGTCGTTTATGGGACCATTTCGCAGGCCATCTTTGTCGACTAACTTGTAGGCACCATTTGTGTAGGCTTCTTTCACCACGTAAGAGCCATCCCATTTTGATACAAACTTGTTTCCCATTCGCTGTGTGAGGGTGATTGGGGTTGTCTTACCGCCAGGACCAAATCTCCGACTTGAAATGTTTGAGGTCGAACTTTCTTGTTGAACGCTATCGTCATACGGACTTGCTAGCATTGAAGTTGTTGCTGAGCCTCAAGTCTTTTCTCATCCATTGCTTTTAACTCCTCCAACCTTAGACGAGCATTGTCTTCTGCGGTGAGTCCTTGTATTGCGATGCAGAGCGAAGGTATTTGACTCTCCAAGGGAAGCACGACTTCAACGTCATAGACTAAGGAATATGGAGTAGCTTAAAGTAGCGGTCCGATCTGTTGTCTGGTACTCCCATCCTTTCATGTTAGTCCCTCTTTTGACTTCGACATTACCTTCTCCAAGAGGTTGCAGAGAGTTTTATTGAAAGCTTTCACCAAGCTATTTTCCACGGTGTTGTACAATGAAGATGTTAGAGTAGGTGACCAGAAAGTCAATGGTATTGGCTGTTCTGAGAACCATTCGTCAATCTGTGAACAAGTAATATTATGTTAATGAATGTAGTAAGGATTCATAGGCATGAGTTTGTTGTACTTACTGCCTGCATCGTTACGATGTCACAACAAACGCCCACAGACTGAAATAACATTTCGGGAAATTGGAACTACGCTTGGAGGTAGGTTCATGAAATCAGTTTCACCGAATCAGTCTGAAATACTCCAAGTCAAAGGAATCTCGAGACAGGGCATCGAGAATCCATTTGAGACTTGCACTAAGCATCTGCTGTCGTGTTTCATCGACGGTGACGAGGATCGTCTAAGCAGTGTTAGTGGGTCGGCCTGCTGGGGAGCGGCCGACTGAGGTGACTCGCGGGAATCGTCATATAGAAGCTACTCGTGCTTGGTCGGTATGACTCGTATTCCCGGTTCCGATAGTACGGGATTAGTCCTCGGACTTGAGGATCACGGCAGTCCCCTACATACTAAGGCTGTATCTTGGATCTGGTGAAATTTGACCGATTATATCACATGGTCATCATAAGCCTCGTCCAGTGCAGTCGGAGTATGTAAGAACGGTGAATTCCAAGATAGGATCTGTCCCCTGTCAAAGGATATGACAGCAAGATCTCCTATGCGCTCGGAGATGGTTTAGACTCACAAAGTCTATGGCCATAGCACTTGATGTAGTGGGAAAGGATTTCCTACGTCGAGTTAAACCTATCTCGAGCATTATGCATAGTTGCCTAGTCAACGATGGGAACCGACCCCTAGACTAAAGGCCGGGAGACAGGCGACAGTAGGACCGTACCCGTACGTATCGAGCGTCGGAAGGACCGCACCTGCGTATAACTCGGAGCCTAAATGTTCACACTATAAATTCACCTAGTCTCTAGTGCCATGGACCGTTGCTAGATGGCCACCCATGGTAACGGACTACTTTAGTTATGAAATAACGAAAAGTAGGTCCAAGTCTAGCTGAAAGGTGAACCTAAAGAGTCACACCCGCTACACCAAATGAAAGGGAATTAATTTGGAATTAATTCCGGGAGAAGGTTCAATTTAATGGAATTAAATTATATTTCTTGGAGATACAAGCCTCGATGTATTATTTGGAATAATCGGGCTTGAATTCATAAATTAGATTTATGAATTTTACAAAGCATGGGCTTTCCTTTTAATTAGATTAAAAGGGTGAATTAATTAATTAATGGGCTTGGTATTAAATAGGATTTAATATAAAGTCCATGGACTATTTAATTTGGAATTAAATAAAGTCCATTCCATTAATTAATTAATGGGCTTAGTATATTAAATAGGATTTAATATAAAGTCCATGGGACTATTTAATTTAGAATTAAATAATCCCATTCTATGGAATTAATTAATGGGCTTGGTATTAAATAGGATTTAATATAAAGTCCATGGACTATTTAATTTGGAATTAAATAAAGTCCATTCCATTAATTAATTAATGGGCTTAGTATATTAAATAGGATTTTAATATAAAGTCCATGGGATTATTTAATTTAGAATTAAATAAAGCCCATTCCATAAAGCCCATCAAAATGGATGGACAAGATTTGATCTAGAGAATGATGAGATGAATGGCCATGATTAATTTGACTTAATCAAAGCCTAATTTGACTAGGATTTGACTAGGTCAAAATCCTAGTCAAAGTGTGTCTCTTTGGAAGAGTTTGAGAAGGAATAGGAATTCCATCTTCTATAAATACTTAAAAACACACACTTACACCTAGTATTCTCTACAACTCTCATCTCTCATCTCTCTCTAAAATTCGTCCATCCCCTTTTCTTAATCTCCAAGAATTATACTTTGTTCTTCTTGATTTTATTCAAGTTAAGAACATAAGACATTGATTGCGTTAATTCATAGCGTGTATCGATGTCTCTTTCTCCCCAAATTATTTCTTGCTAGCACAAGGGTTGTTTGCTTTCCGGTGGAGCGAGTGAGATGATTTAGAGGGTCTCTTATTTGAGATCTTGGTGCAAAACGGGGAACAATGCGTGTAGCCGAAACGAAGACAAAACTACAACCGGGTAGGTTCTTTAATTTCGTTTTTTTTCGATTTCAATTCTATGGCCTCCATGTTGTGTTTTATTGAACATGAGATACACCGAACGCCCGGGAGAATCAAGGGCACACCCCTTGATTCGTTTATGAATATTATGCATAGTTTAAATTCCATTTAAATATGCTTTGTAATTTTTATTACGCACTATTTCGCGCTTCAGCTATTCGCGTTAATCTCCCGGGACGATCCACCGATTTCTTTCATTGGTATCAGAGCCCGGTTCGGTGTATAGGCCTAGAATTCTATGTGCTATGTGCGTTTAAGCATGATAAACGTGTTTTAATTTACGTTTATAGCATGTTTATCGTAGATATTTATTGGCGTTTAATTTTGCATAGGATTTTGGATCTTGGTTTTCTTGAATGTGTATATACATGTTCTAGGGTTTATTTTATCTTGTGGTTCAGAAAAATTGCATGAAAAACCGAAAAGGAGTGAAAAACGGCGAACCGGCAGCAGCAGCACGCTGGCCGCGCGTGCAGGCAGGGGCCTGCGCGCCCAGCGTGCGCGGACAGCGCGCGCGCTGTGCCGGCCGCGCGCGCGGCCGCGCGTGCAGGCATGGGCGCAAGCGCTAGGCGCAGGCGCGCGCTGGGCGCGCGCATGGCATGCGCTGGGCGCGCGCGCTGTGCGCGCAGGCAGAGGAGCCTGCGCGCGCGCGCGCCTGGCCGGCCGGCTGTGCCGTTTTCCGTTTCTCTCCCGTTTTTGGCTCTTTTTTCAAAACTGTTATTACTGTATTATTTTTATAATATTTTCTGCATTATTCTGAACCCGTTGACTTAGAATATTTATTTTTTGAGATTTGAAATTTCCTAAAATAAATATTGCTTGGTTGATGAGGAAAGGGTTTCCTAACAAGATTTAAATTTTGCAATGGTTGCACCAATGATCAAAATTCATATGTGAAATTTCGCAATAATTTCTGCATTTTATGATGTTGGACATCATGGTTATTTTATGTTTGAGCATGAGTAGATCTTAACATGTATTAATATTGCACGAATGTTGGATTTTGGAATTCTTGAATAAATGGGCATATTCTTGAATTGTTGATTTTTATGTTTTCAGAAAATTTGATTTTTTCTGTATAATTCTTGGAATTTTTCTGAATTAATTAACTTGGGGCATTTTAATTTTGGTTGAGATTTTATATTTCACAGAATTAATATTGCCTTGTTAATTATGGAAAAGGATTTTTCCAACAAAAATCGTTGTGCATAGGTTGCACTATTATCCAATGTTTGGTGTGGATATTTTACATGTAGTTTTCTGCATTTATTTTATGGTATGGATTATCATGGATGTTGGTATAGCATATTTTACGTGGGATATGTATTTGTGCTATTTGTGTTAATTGATTTGACAAAGGATGATCACAAAGCCCCTAGACCGCATGTATGGTTTATTTACATTTATTTGTTGGGTTGTGGCCTGTGTGCCTCTTTATTTTCCTCTCTGTCTCTCTTCTAGTGCCTTGGAATAATAAGGCTTTCTCTCTCCCTCCCAATGTACTCCCCCCAAATGTTTAATTGGGGTTTCTTATTTTATGATGTAATGAGAGTAGAATTAGTGGTGAGGTTTTATTTTTTTTTTTGTAAATAAAAGCTGCAAGAGAAGACAAGCCCAAGGTGTTGGAGGCCCATGGAGGTTGCCATCAGATGGCCCACGGAGGATCCATGGAGAAGAAGCCCGGTGTAGGCCCAACGATGGAGAGCCCAAGAAGATAAAGAGGACTTACAAGGCCCATTGCATGTAATGGGTTATTGAATCTTGTAATAGTGTAGGGCCTACCCTTAGATTGACCATAGATCCACTGCGGGCTCAGTGGGTCGCATAGGTTTTGGGCTTGTGATCATCCTACAGGGGCGTGCTAGGCTTTATTTTGCATGCGATGCGTATTATATGCTTATGATCATTCTATATGCTTTATGTATGGTTACATTCACGCTTAGAATATTTCTGCCATAACGCACGCAATGCAATACTTAATATATGTGATGAGGTCTCGTTCTATCAAAACTCTCACTTGGTTGAACCAAGTTAAATATAGACCCTTAATAAATGGACTAGGACTCTGGGAGTCTGTCCAAGCCTTCCATCCATGGCAAAAGTGAGGAAGATCTTTTAGGTCGATAGCGTGGTCTCACGAGTCGTGGCACGACTATCGTGCTTAAAAGAAGTTGCACTTTGTCATGAACGATGAGTAGACTGCTGTTACCTGTCTCACGAGTCGTGGAGGTAGCAGTGAGTCTATGAATCGGTTGATTGGGTCGGGTCTAACGCCCGAATAACGTGATTCGCTTGGAGTCCTCGTGGATCACGTGAAAGGGTGAGGCAATTATCTTGGGAATCTCGTGGAACGAGAATGGTATGGAATACCTCCCACGGGTTCTTTTCCCATGCGAATCGTAAAAGCGGGGTATGGGGGAGATCACTGTGGATCCCGAGCCCACTAGGAAAGGATTTCCCGAAAACAACGTTTGAGAGTGCCGTGTTTTCGTAGAAATAGTGGGAGAGGTTAAGGACTAAAGACCGAAACTTAACCAAAATATTACTTCACTCTGCTTATTATTTTCTGCTTTACATATATGTTGTGAATGTCTAAGAATCCACCAAACACATCACTAAGAGGCTCATTAAAAAGGAACCAATTACACGAATTGACTGCGAAATCTTAAGATGGTCTTAGATTTCCAGAACCTTAACTCACATAACCGGATGAGGATGTTCCTCAGCCCTTGCCGGAGGGGTCAACAACTAAGGCAACGCTTGGCGTTCAATAGTTGAAGGATGACCACCTGCAAGTAGGATATAATGATGTTGGCTCAAACTATGCTTCGTTTGCATCATGGGTATATGGTCTTGGACCAGCATGTGGGGTAAAATGCAACGAAGGCATGTTTGGAGCTAAGATGACGGAAGGGATGTCGGTACAAAGAACATGGAGTGATGATGCAATCCCTAGTGGAGAAGCTCAAAAGACCTCCACGTCTGTCTTGAAAAAGAGACGTACATTGACATGATCCTTCAGTCTCTTCCTCCCTCCTATGAACCATTAATTATCAACATGAATGAGCTTAGAAAAGATCTTCATAGGTTGGTAATTATGTTGGTCTAGTACGAAGCAACGATTGCAAAATCTGCGCCGTCGGTACTAGTAGGAGAGGCTTCAACCTCCATAGCGAAAGGCAAGGGTGCCAGACGCCAAAAAGAGGAAGAAGGGTAAGGTGACATCAACTATTAAGCACTTCAAGTGCTGTTCCTTTACAACACAAGGTGGAGGTAAAGGAAAGAGCAAAAGGTTCAGCAGTCAAGTTCATAGTTTCTAAAAACGTAAGCATTCACTGTCGTAAAGAGGGCCATTGGAAAGGGGAGTATTCTAAACCCCTCTCCAATGTAGGTAAAATTTGATATTGAGTATTGACATGATCACTTTTACTCTATTTGGTATTTGATACCATTCCTATCACTAATCTGCGGGTGGTTTGCAGAAAGTGAATAAGGACTTAAAAGCCAAGAACAGTTCTAGGATTCAACAATGGCAAGGTCTATTGATGAAAAGGACTAGAGACTTGTTAGGCCCATAATCGTGATCATGTTAGGATAATATAGGAATTACGTAACCTAGCATGATCAAAAGTATGTCTCTTTGTTGGACAAAGGTTTTATTACATACATATTTGATCAAACAAAATTATTGAATATTGATTCATGTTTGCTAGTACATAAATTCCTAAAATACCATCCCATAAAAGGTTTATGGATACTCAAAATTCAAATTATCTAAAATGGATTAATCAAGACCAACTTACAGATTTGGCATCTACAACAGCTAGGGCGTTTCTTCTTATTAAAAGATAAGTAAATTGGAAAGTTCGATGAATCTAGAAATAGATGATTCGAATCGACTAAATTTACAAGTCTTTTATGAAGAAGAAAGTCCGAAAGCTCTTTGTTGGACAAGTAGGCTTGCCAAATAGTCTATTGGAAGGGAGCCAATAAGACAACTGTAGGTTACTAATACACAAGACCATAAGA
Organism: Sesamum alatum; assembly: GCA_034509735.1. Lineage (NCBI taxonomy): Eukaryota > Viridiplantae > Streptophyta > Magnoliopsida > Lamiales > Pedaliaceae > Sesamum > Sesamum alatum. Next base: position 15,709,272 of record JACGWO010000010.1, read on the forward strand.
GGGTTCAAAAGTCTAAAGGTCCCATAGGAGGTTTGGGAATTAGACTTAAGGAGGTGAACCATAAATGGTTGCAAAATTAAACCTGTTTGGATAGGATCGAAAAGGCCGTGTATTTAGTGGGAGCTCTTGAGCATCCAAGTTGAGAATAGGAATTCTCAATGAAACGTTTCCTGTAAAGGCCAAGTATGACGGTCTCTGATAAAGGGAACGATCGAATCTCGTTGGACGAAGATCGATCGAAGTTTCGCCCAATTATCTTAGCCCATGTAGACGTAGACTCCAAATTGCCAATGTAAGGAACGTAGCACTTTGCTAGGAGTCACGCACAAGGAGCCATGGTTTGGCAAGCCTGTGTCCCGACAAAGTCCTTGAGCATGTAGAAGGATCCTACATACGTCAAGGGACTAGTGGGAGACAAATTAGACTCGGTGTCTAATTTGTACAAGTTTACGACAGAATAATACTAACGTTGCTTAGAATCGCATTTCTTAAATTGATCATATTCCAAGTCCCCTTAAGAACGAACCCGAATGTCGTAAGAGGTACGAGTGATCGGGATATGTTCGGTCAAATTTGGATAGTAATCCAAATGACCTGCAGAACGTGATGTTGGACATCGTAGTAGGATTTATGGAGAGGAGCCATAGAATCCGCTAGGAAATTCAAACAAGGTTTGAAACACCGCATGACTGGAATATTCGTTTTGACGAGCTCATACGGAGCATGACTCGGTCTTAAACGACGTAGGTGATCAGTGGGAGTAGAAATGGCGTTCCAAGTGTTTAAGTGTGTAATGTCTTGATTCATGGATGAATTCAAAGCATTAGGAATCACTAAAACACAAACCGTAACTCACGAAAATTCTCCATGACATTTTAGGGATCCCACATACATTTCATGAATTGAGCTTTTCAAAGACTCAGTCATGGTGGACTGATGAGAAAAACTCATATATGTAGAGGGACAAGTTGTTCGAGACTCAGTCACAGTAAGACTGATGAGAAAACTTGGATACTATGCATAAAGCATCAAGCCATTCAAGACTTAGTCATGATGGACTAATGAGAAGGCTTGGATGTTGAGTATCCCCTACGTCTTAACCCTAGGCAAACATATGATATGTTTACTCGGTGCATAGGAACCGATGTTGAGAGTGCTTCTAGCATGGCTCAACATAAATCGGTAATGCACTGAGGGGTTGAAGACAGCAATCAAGAACGATCCTTAGTACCTGAATAAGGACTAAAGATGTGTTCATGATGCACCGTCTGTTGAGAGTTGCTTTGGAAGGCTAAAGCGATACTAGCTTCCAGAGCATAAGTGAAAACCAGTTAGTCTCAAAGGTATGCACAGTCAGGCCCAATGACGAGTGCATCGGATAGTGGTCACTGATAAAGACCGCGTCCATAGGATGGACGTGGCGCCTAGCACGACCAAGCCACGTTCGCCTATATGGCAGGCAACTTGACTATGGGAGTATTGGCACGAGATCTCATCACAAGATCCACAAAAATATTCTTAGACAACCACCATCTCTATGAGGCAATGGTGGATAGAGGTAACACGGTTAGACCATATTGCTTCGCAAGGAAATATAAGTGGACTCACAATACCTTAGTCGGTATCGTAGATTACTCGTACTCAGAGGATTCTGAACAAAGTGGGTAATTGACTTATTGGTCAAGTGGGAGATTGTTAGAGTAGGTGACCAGAAAGTCAATGGTATTGGCTGTTCTGAGAACCATTCGTCAATCTGTGAACAAGTAATATTATGTTAATGAATGTAGTAAGGATTCATAGGCATGAGTTTGTTGTACTTACTGCCTGCATCGTTACGATGTCACAACAAACGCCCACAGACTGAAATAACATTTCGGGAAATTGGAACTACGCTTGGAGGTAGGTTCATGAAATCAGTTTCACCGAATCAGTCTGAAATACTCCAAGTCAAAGGAATCTCGAGACAGGGCATCGAGAATCCATTTGAGACTTGCACTAAGCATCTGCTGTCGTGTTTCATCGACGGGTGACGAGGATCGTCTAAGCAGTGTTAGTGGGTCGGCCTGCTGGGGAGCGGCCGACTGAGGTGACTCGCGGGAATCGTTCATATAGAAGCTACTCGTGCTTGGTCGGTATGACTCGTATTCCCGGTTCCGATAGTACGGGATTAGTCCTCGGACTTGAGGATCACGGCAGTCCCCTACATACTAAGGCTGTATCTTGGATCTGGTGAAATTTGACCGATTATATCACATGGTCATCATAAGCCTCGTCCAGTGCAGTCGGAGTATGTAAGAACGGTGAATTCCAAGATAGGATCTGTCCCCTGTTAAAGGATATGACAGCAAGATCTCCTATGCGCTCGGAGATGGTTTAGACTCACAAAGTCTATGGCCATAGCACTTGATGTAGTGGGAAAGGATTTCCTACGTCGAGTTAAACCTATCTCGAGCATTATGCATAGTTGCCTAGTCAACGATGGGAACCGACCCCTAGACTAAAGGCCGGGAGACAGGCGACAGTAGGACCGTACCCGTACGTATCGAGCGTCGGAAGGACCGCACCTGCGTATAACTCGGAGCCTAAATGTTCACACTATAAATTCACCTAGTCTCTAGTGCCATGGACCGTTGCTAGATGGCCACCCATGGTAACGGACTACTTTAGTTATGAAATAACGAAAAGTAGGTCCAAGTCTAGCTGAAAGGTGAACCTAAAGAGTCACACCCGCTACACCAAATGAAAGGGAATTAATTTGGAATTAATTCCGGGAGAAGGTTCAATTTAATGGAATTAAATTATATTTCTTGGAGATACAAGCCTCGATGTATTATTTGGAATAATCGGGCTTGAATTCATAAATTAGATTTATGAATTTTTACAAAGCATGGGCTTTCCTTTTAATTAGATTAAAAGGGTGAATTAATTAATTAATGGGCTTGGTATTAAATAGGATTTAATATAAAGTCCATGGACTATTTAATTTGGAATTAAATAAAGTCCATTCCATTAATTAATTAATGGGCTTAGTATATTAAATAGGATTTAATATAAAAGTCCATGGGACTATTTAATTTAGAATTAAATAATCCCATTCTATGGAATTAATTAATGGGCTTGGTATTAAATAGGATTTAATATAAAGTCCATGGACTATTTAATTTGGAATTAAATAAAGTCCATTCCATTAATTAATTAATGGGCTTAGTATATTAAATAGGATTTTAATATAAAGTCCATGGGATTATTTAATTTAGAATTAAATAAAGCCCATTCCATAAAGCCCATCAAAATGGATGGACAAGATTTGATCTAGAGAATGATGAGATGAATGGCCATGATTAATTTGACTTAATCAAAGCCTAATTTGACTAGGATTTGACTAGGTCAAAATCCTAGTCAAAGTGTGTCTCTTTGGAAGAGTTTGAGAAGGAATAGGAATTCCATCTTCTATAAAATACTTAAAAACACACACTTACACCTAGTATTCTCTACAACTCTCATCTCTCATCTCTCTCTAAAATTCGTCCATCCCCTTTTCTTAATCTCCAAGAATTATACTTTGTTCTTCTTGATTTTATTCAAGTTAAGAACATAAGACATTGATTGCGTTAATTCATAGCGTGTATCGATGTCTCTTCTCCCCAAATTATTTCTTGCTAGCACAAGGGTTGTTTGCTTTCCGGTGGAGCGAGTGAGATGATTTAGAGGGTCTCTTATTTGAGATCTTGGTGCAAAACGGGGAACAATGCGTGTAGCCGAAATGAAGACAAAACTACAACCGGGTAGGTTCTTTAATTTCGTTTTTTTCGATTTCAATTCTATGGCCTCCATGTTGTGTTTTATTGAACATGAGATACACCGAACGCCCGGGAGAATCAAGGGCACACCCCTTGATTCGTTTATGAATATTATGCATAGTTTAAATTCCATTTAAATATGCTTTGTAATTTTTATTACGCACTATTTCGCGCTTCCGCTATTCGCGTTAATCTCCCGGGACGATCCACCGATTTCTTTCAGAAGAGTTGTGTTGGTTGAAGCCAAATTGTGCGGATAGCTTGTCCATCGACTTGTTGTAGAAAGGTCTTCCATTTTCGGTGATGATGTATCGAGACACCCCATACCGGAAGATGATGTTGACGCGGATGAAATCTACTACATTTTCCTTCTTCCCTTCTTTGAGTGGAACTTCTTTTGCCCATTTTGAAAAGTAGTCGGCGGCTGCAAGTATGTACATATGTCCGACGGACGACTTAGGAGTAATAGGACCCACAACATCAAGTCCCCATGCATCAAACGACCATGAAGCGACTGTAGGATGCAGAGGCTCCGACAGTTGATGGATGAAGTTGGCGTGTAGTTGGCAGGACTCGCATTTCTTTGCGTATTCTAAGCAAGCATTGACCATTGTGAGCCACTAGTAACCTATTTTTTTGATTCTGAAGTGGAGCTTCGGGTTGGATTGATGTGTCCCATAAACTCCCGATTGAGCTTCTGTCATGGCCTCGACGATCTCCTCATCGCTCAAGCAACGGTGGTAAGTACCTTCGAAAGATCGCCGATACAAGATGTCTTTGTGCACGATGAAATGGGATGATCTTCACCGAACCTCTGTCTTATGGCGAACATCGTTTAGTAGCTTGCCATGTTTCAAATACTCCATCAATGGCTTTCCTAATCTTCATCATCAGTAGTAGCCGTCGTGATAGCGTAAGAGTCATCGTGATCGAATGTTGCGAAGGAAGGAATTACCCATCAATTGCACACGGGTACGTTGGCCGTTTCACCTTCAGATAAGGCCAATGTGGTCACTAGATTGGCTAGTGCGTCTACCATTCTATTCTCTTTCCTTGGGATGTGATTTAGAGTCACACTCTTGAATCCTTTGAGTAGATGTGACGCCTTCCAGAAGTAAGGTACCACGTCGTCTTTCTTGAATTTATATACGTGGAGGATTTAGTTAATGATCAACTTTGGGTCGCCGTAGACCTCTATCTCTAGGATTCCCATCTCCAAAGCCAAATGAAGGCCGATGATCAAGGCTCGGTATTCGGCAATGCTTTTGGAGCATAGTTCACTCAAGACGATGGAGTAGGTCAATACTTGTCTTTTTGGTGAAACAAAGACGACACCTACCAGGAGGATTTCGACAGAAAAGACATCTTTGTCAGGAAAGTCATTGGATATATCCCATTCAGCGGGCATAGAGTGGTCGTCTAGGAGGTTGGCAAGAGCTTGTCCTTTGACAGCCTTTTCGGGCACATATTCTATCTCATATTAATTAAACATGATGAACCACATTGCCAATCTCCTGGAGAGCACAGGTCTTGACATCAGGAGCTTGATTGGATCGGCGCGAGAGATGAGTCTTATAGAGTACGCCTCAAAATAATGCCTCAACTTCTTGATGGCATAGAACAATGCTAACTAGATTTTCTCTACGGGTGAGTATTTCAATTCATTTTCCGTCAAGGTCCTACTCAAGTAGTATAGGGCTTTCTCTTTTCACTCGTCATTCTCTTGTGCCAGGAGCACGCTCACAGACCGTTCCTGCGCTGCTATGTATAGTATGAGTGGTTCCTTTGGTGTCGGAGCTCCAAGACTAGCGAATTTAGCATATGCTTCTTTATGCTTTTGAAGTCGTTCTAACATCCTTCATCCCAATGGAAAGGGGCATCATTCTTCATGAGGTGGTTGAAGGGCTGACATCTTCCAGCGAGGTTTGATATGAATCTTTTTATGAACGCGAGATTGCCTTGAAGACTTAACAACTAAAAGAATAAACGAAGATTGGTGAGCGCATCTTTATCAAAATGTCCAGTTGACCAAAGTTGGAAAATCTAATAAGAGAAAAACTGACTTCTGCAAGGTGAAACAAGCATGGGAAATTTCTAGTGGTGGTTTACTCTTGATTCTCATCAACTGCCGTTTACTAAGAACAAAGTATTAACGTAACATATAACTCTGTAAGACCTCATGTAAAGGCTCATCTGTCGATGGATCTTAGGTTCCAATCCGGAGATACCGAATCAGTGCTAGATAAACCTGGGAACCATGATGAGCGCTCTGTGAATATAGTGGATAGATCTCTGATTCGTGTTCGCCGAAAATAATTTTTTGTGTAATGGCCATAAACAGAATCTTATCTGGGGCGGATGCTTCCTAAAGAGTAATGGAGGTGTGCGATGGCACATACCAACAATATTCTTGTTAAAAGCACTTCTCTTGCGTTCTCCTTCAAGTTTCTTGGTGGTGGCATTTTCTGAATGGCGTCTAACTTCGCAAGATCGACTTCAATACCACGGTGGCTAACAATGAAGCCATGAAATTTTTCAGACATGACGGCGAAGGCACACTTGAGAGGATTCATCTTTAAGTTGTACTTCCTCAAGCGGTCGAATACTACTCGAAGGTCAGCCAAGTGTTCTTCTCTCTCTTCTTGGTTTTGATAACTAGGTCGTCTACGTAGCATTCCACTTTGTTGTGTAGCATATCATCAAAGATGTTCTGCATAGCATGTTGGTAGGTGGTGCCTACGTTCTTCAATCCGAAGGCATTACCTTGTAGCAATAGATGCCCTGTGGAGTACGGAAGGCCGGACATTCCTCTTCTTTAGGCGATATCCTGATTTGGTTGTACCGGGAGGAGACATCCATTAAAGATAATGCTTCGCGTTCGGTAGTTGCGTTGACAATGAGTTCGATGATAGACAATGGAAAGTCATCTTTTGGGCATGCTTTGTTCAAGTCTCGAAAGTCTACAAAATATGAATTTGATCGTTCTTTTTCTTGATAGACACGATGCTAAAAATCCACGTCGAGTACTTAACTTCTCTGATGAACCCAATGTCGGTAAGCTTGTTTACTTCTGTCTCAATGTGAGGGATGACGTCTGAAAGGAGAACCCTTTGCAACTACTTTACCAGGCGCACTCCATGTTTTATGCCAAGATGATGAATAGCAACCTTTGGATCTAAACCCGATATCTCTTTGTATGTCCAAGAGAAAACATCCTTGTACTCGCTTAAGGTTTTGAAGTTTGCTCCTTTTCTTCCGAGCTTAGAAGTGCTGACAAATACGGGGCGCGGTTCCTCGATTGTGCCAAAAATTCAACTCCTTGAGCTCATCAACAGTTTTTTGTCTGCCATCCTCAAGTTGTGGGGAGCATTTTGGACTTCATCTTCGGAAGCGCTTGAGTCATAACCTTCATCGATGCTAACATGGTGGGAGTCGACGATGACTTCTATCTCTTCTTTGTAAGGAGCGTCAGATGAGTCGTGTGATCCCCTAGCGGCATGTTGCTTTATACTAATCGATCCTCCTGAAGAGATGATTAACAGTGAAGTCTTACCTCCTTGGGGTTGATATAGATGAAGTGTTTCACCTACGTCACTTTCTTTTGGCTCTTTTGGCTTGCCAAGGCGACCTTTTTTCTTAGAATTTTGAACATGGCTTCTCCAAGGCGTTCGAACACGGATTCTCGTTGGCATCATGTTGTGTTGCTGGATGATGTCCCGCCTGCGTCGCCTAATCGTTTGAAAATAGGAGTGCGCGCGTCAGGAGTGCCGAGCCTATTGAATATCGAGACACTATTTTTATTCGGCCGCTGACCTTTATTGCTTTTATCGTTTGCGGAAATATATTGTGCTTCTACCAGTCTATGGATATTTTCTCTGGTTAGTTCGGGATTCAACTTGTTGAGTCTTGATGGCGCTGAGAAATCATAGCTGGACTTCGCCTAAAGGTGATAAACTTTCAGACCAAATGCCCCCTGTATGTCTTTGTGTTGGTCTTTTGGAAGAGGAGAATCACTTGAAATTAGTGGATGTAGGCCAATGATTGACATAAATAACTCATTCTTGATTTCTTGAAAGTTATTAGCCCTTAGCTCTTTGAATTGTCTCCTTCCCTTGAAGAGTAGAGGAACGTGATCCTTCGATTGGTTTTGCTTTCTTTCGGCACTTGACCGAACCACATATTGGAACACCGACGAGTAGGGTGGTTTCTTGAACTCGTGGCTATCACGGGTCGGGGCTTCATCAGTGGTCACCTTACTAACCTCTTCATTGTTGCTTTCATAGGGTATAGCTTCGGGGTGTATCTCTTCAATGGAATGACCAATCAAAAATCTCAAGGGCAACACTTCTTGCATTGTGTCGGGATCAAGTTAGAGCTTTGCATCAGTGAAGTATGACTCTGCCTCGGTTAAAAGGTTTCATGTCAGCGTTGAATCTCACTATGTTCCCATTTTTGATGTATTTGAAGCATTGGCGTAGCATGGAAGAAAGAACTCCATTCTCATGTAGACACGACCTTCCTAGAAACAGGTTGTAGGAGGTTCTTGCATGAATGACGTGGAAAAGAGTGCTCGCTTTTAATTCCCCTATAGTGAGGTCATGCTAATGGCTCGTTGAGTTTTTTGATCGAAGCCTTGGATGGTCAGACGGCTACGAGACAAGTCTTTTAGAGCTATGCCCAATTTCTTCATGGTGGATTTTGGTATGATGTTAACCCCACAAAGAGGAGTGGTCGGTTATGCAACTTTGAACCAAGAAATAGATCCTCGTCTGTGAAGAATATGGTGGTTCAGCAAGTGACCAACGGTTGTCTTCCATCTTTGCATGGAGGAGTGCTCGTGGTCTTATTCTTTCGCTAAAAAAATTGTCTGTGGGAAGAACACTTCTAAGGTCACCGGAAGACGCTGTCGAGCCATCTTCTCTGATTTGTTTTCTCTTTGAGCATGCCATGGGCGTTTGTTTAAGCGTGACTTCCCCGAGAGCGTAGGGTGAAGCTTGTCAACATGCCGTCTTAGCCTTTGCCAACGCGTCACGAGGGTCCATCCTTCGTCATCATCGGTGGGTTCTCTTTCTTATTGATGGGCGAAACTTCTACTTGTATCGACTCAAGACTCCCGAACTGAAGCAATGATGACGCTGTTGTAGTGGATTGTTTGGCTTTTGGCTTTTCCTTTGAGACTTGCACACTATTTGCTGGAGAGATGCTGGCGACATTTGCCCCCACTGTCTCTTCAACATCCACGATTATCTTCCCTTTTTTGGTTAGGGCCATGATTTTCTCCTTGACCACGAAGCACTTCTCTATGGGATGACTAACCACCCGGTGATACTTGCAATACTTGGGGTCATTCACCCTCCCGGCTTCGTATGGATGCTTTGACTCTGCAACTCAATCAACTTTCTCCCCAAGAGTTCATTGAAAATGTAGGGCATCAGAGTCGGGGAATGAGTATTCTTTCTCTTGCAGTTCTTTCAGTGTAGGTCGACGTTTGTCATTCATCTTACATTGGTCCTCGGGCTTCTCCAACTTCTTTTTGTCATTGGAAGCAATTTTGACAGGAGTCATTTTGATGTCCATGGACTCCGTGACGTTTGGTTTGGCGAATCTCTTGCTCATTTTCGAATCTTTCTTTTCTTTCCGTTGATCGTTGATTGGGAAAACGATTTTATGGTTGGCAATACTCAACTCCATATTGTGGGCACACGTAGACAATTCTTTAAAGTTTTTTGGCTTGATCCCTTGGAGAATGTAGAGAAGCCCCCAGTGCATACCTTGGATGCACATCTCTATTGCCGACGCTTTTGAAAGTTTGTCCTTGCAGTTCAAGCTCAATGCACGCTAGTGGTTGATGTAGTCGACAACTAGTTCGTCTTTCCATTTTCTTGCATTAGTGAGTTCAATCATGCTCACCGTGCATCGACAGCTGTAGAAACGGTTGAGGAACTCTCTCTCCATCTCATCCCAACAATTGACTCAGGATCTAAGTCCACATACCAATCAAAAGCATTACATTTGAGTTATATGGACGAATTATTTCACCAAGAGGTTGCCATCGGTACCGGCTTTCTTGCACATCTCAATGAAGTGGGCGATATGTTGTTTGGGATTTCCTTTTTCGTCAAACTGCTGCAACTTTGGCAGTTGGTAGCCTATCGACATCCTCAAGGCGCCAACTCGCTTGGTGCACGGCTTCGAGTAGGCGGGTGAGTGTTTTTGCAGATCCGCCATATTGAGCCTTGATGGTGCTAGCGATCATCTCTTGCAGCTGTTGGACAGACAACGCAACAATGGAGGTTGCGGATGACTAGATTTTTGGACGGACTCTTTCTTTGGTGGCTCTTCCTTCGTTTGCTTCTCTTTTTCGTCATGTTTTGAAGTGGACGAATGGTTGTAGCTTGATTCCCCAATGCCTGTAAGCTCGAGTTTGTTCATAAATTGAGCAATTTGGAGATCTTTGTCTTCCACAATCTTTTGGAGGTCGGCTATGGCTTGGGCCATTCGAGCGACTTGTTCCTCCATCGTCATGGCCTTGGTCATCGTGGCGGGGAGAGTGGCAGAAAAGGGGGCTTCGAGTTTATCTCAATAAGGCTTTCCAAGTTCGAATCGTCGTAAAGAGTGGTGTCTACGATCTTGCCCCTGGTGGAGGATTGACAACACTAGTGAAGTTGATGATGCCCTTCTCATTCAAGGCGACTTGATTCTTCTGTAGTGCCATCGAATGCTTGGAAGTGAAGGTTTGACTTCTGACGTAGGATGAAGGGATGAGGGGTAGAGATTGTCCCAGCGGGTTGCCAAGAATTTGTTCACATAAAATTTTGTTGTCTGCAAAAAGTGGTTACAAGACAACAAAAATATGGATCAAACATTAAGATCTATAAATTTGAATAATAGTGGTTTACAATCTTTGAGTTCAAATTAACTCCCTGATTCTTCTTTATGGATATGGAAGGGCTTGGAGCTTGTTCTGGAATCAGATGTTCAATCTCTCTCTGATTTGTAAAATGTGATCACGTGCTACCTTGAAATATTGTATCAAGGCCTTATAGTTGCAGAGTTTGCAGAAAGCTTTGGATTTTCTCTTGCTGGATTTTTTACTATGTGTTGTATGTCTCTATTTTTTTCAGGTGGATGCCTCTATTTATAAGCCTGAGTTGGTCTTCAGCAGCTTGGGCTCACTTCTATTGGGCTTGATCACCGTGGATTTGACATGGACTAGTCTTCTGATGGGCTGTATTTTAAACATGTACCTAACCCAATTTAGTCAACCTAAAATAATAAATTTATATTTGTCTTGGATCAACCAAAAAAATATATAAGACCCAAATTTAACATGGGCTTATGAATTTAATTTCTTTTACGATAAGTTCAAATTTATTTTGGACTATCATTTTGGAATCTAATTATTACCCAACTTATTTGGGCTTTATTTGATAATTTATTTCAAAATATTTTGACGCCAACACTTATTATGATATATATATTTGTGATTGATTAGGCATGATTTTTCATCAATAATTAAAAAATTTATCATGACTTGACCATGTTTTAAACATAACAATTACAGTTAAAAAAGATAAAAAAATATTTTTAGGCTGAGGCGCAGATATCTCTCTCTCTTTAAGGAGATTCAAGCCCACTGCAGTAAAATATTCTCATTGGTCGAGCAGTATCATTCCTGACTTGTCCCCTAGGATATATTGGCGGACAATGTTGTAGGATTTTAACACACTCTCGACAAGTTGTAGAGTCCAAAGCTCTACCAAAAGAGTACCTTCCTTCAACTAATATTACTATAATCTCTTAAACGATAATTGCATGTAAATATATTGTATATGTGTATGTGTATCAAAGCAAGTAGATAGATGCCCCTTTTTATCGGTGTAGAAATCATCCACTATTGTAATGTGAATTAGTGGACAATAATGTGATAAACTACAAGAGATACTCAGGATAAATGACTTGTAAGTGGGTATAAATGTGTAAGAATATGGTGTAGTAGTGGGATGATAGTAATGAAGAAGAAAGGTACAAATATGATGGTCATAAACATCCACCAAAATCACTAACCTCAACATCAATGGAGGAAAAATGAAGAGGCATAGGTTATGATTTCAATATTAAAATGGGGTTTAATGCAATTTACCTCCCTATGATATTGCAAATGAGCAAATTACCCCCCTATGAAAAAAAAATAACAATTTAACCCCTGTGTTATTTAAAATGAAGCAATTTACCTCCTTAGGCAGGGAGGTAAATTGCTTCATTTTAAAAAACACAGGGGCTAAATTGCTTCATTTAAAAAAATACAGGGGGTAAATTACTATTTATTTTACATAGGGGGTAATTTGCTCATTTACAATATCACAGGGGGTTGTTTGCATTTTTTCCTATTAAAATGCAATAGATACTAACAATCCCGCACTCATTTTAATATTAAAATTAAAGAGAGTATACTAGTTGAAGGGAGACTATTATGCATAATGAAGGTAGGTTTTGCATTGAACCTCCAATTCTTTTTTTTTTTTTTTTTTAAATTAAACCACCCGAGGGTGTGGGGAGCTTTTTGAGATCCCTGTCCCTTCTATATTACAACAAAAAGGGGAATTTACCGCGGGGAGTACTGACCCCCTAGTATAACCAGAAAGCTATAAATAAGGAGTACTACTGTGACACCCCCTCCATAATCACATTCCATCTCATAACTAATTCACATTTAACCCAATTTAGATAAATCTTCTTATATTTACATTCTATATATATGCCTCAATCGATTAAAAATTTCATCAGAATTCTTTATATAACATAATTCACTATAGCATATGAAAACGACAAAAGTGGAGTTTCTAGCTATTACAAAACTTAAGATACTAATCCAGTCCGAGTTTAATATTATCGTTAATATGCAGCTAGAGCTCCCGACTCATGATGACACTTCAGTGCTGACCCACCTAACAAGGCTGACAACTGGCTACAAGCTAGCTAGACGAGTCACTGCAATCTATCTGCTGAAAAAGTATATGGCAAAGAGTAAGTTGCCAACTCAGTAAGTATAGCTAATTAGCTATATATATACACATTCATATGAGCACATACAAAGAAGACAAATTTTATGTGATACCATTAATCAATCATGCTCATCATGCAATTTTCACAATATCTCCAAGTAATTAGTATGAACAATCATGTGAAAACCAACGCCAATATCACCATCAACACATCATGTAGTAATCACAATATCACGAAGTAATCAGTGACAACCATCACTCGAAAATCAATATCACTATCATGCATCAGCCACAACATAGTACATACACAATATTGTTTTATCCTCTTAGGGCCCTGCTTAACCTAGCTGGAGTATATTCAATGTTTTGCCGGCTATCATCATCATTTCATCACATCATCATCATTTTTCTTTTTCTTCCGATATCACACAGCACACAGCTCGTATGATATCTCATCATCCACCATATCACACAGCACACAACTCGTATGATATTATATCCTCCATCATATCACACAGCACACAACTCGTATGATATGACCTCATCTCCCGTCAATTGATGACAACACACAACTCGTCACTAATCCCATCATCATAAACCATTGAATATGCCCCAGGTTAGTTAAGCCATCTCTTCATCTCGATTCACCATCTATCAATTAACAACTTCACAACTCAACTCTAATCAATAATCAAATAAAAGCATGTCACAATCATTCACGACCACACCACCATTCATCATCATTCGTTTACATAATCGAAGTATATCACAAGTATTTACCATGTACGTAACATCAAAACATAGACATAACACATAACAACATTTCACAAGACAACCACATAATCCAGTTCAACATATAACAGTTTACGAACAAGATTACATAACCATGCATATTTATATATATATATATATACATCCAATTAACTATATACTTACCTCAATTACACAATGATTTACTTAGTAAAATAAGGTTTTCACTCTTGTACGCTGTTCTCGTGTCCTATAAATAGTCGTAAGATGTATAGTGAACATATCAGAAATATTGAAATTCCTTAGTAGTACATTAGACAATATTCGGACACTCCTCACTAATCTGTTAATATCTTATTCTACATAATTCAGATCCTTAATCCATTTTCTAATAAATAAAATAGACTTAATTATCTTTCCACCAGTATATATCTTGCTACATTTAAGTCAGTGTTTATATTTTTAAGAATTTCCTTTACCGCCCCTTAACCTGTGAATCCTGCCCGCCTGAACACTGATCACTAATTAAATTATAACTTTAATTATGCTAATCCAAATTGAAAATTATTTTAGTATGACAAAATAGACACCCTATGATTTCTAATAGTATAAAATATGTATATTAAATCATAGGAACAATTTATTAATAATCTATTTTATTCCTGTTTATGGTTTTTCTTTGACAGAATCTGTATACCAACTTATTAATTCTCCCCAGACCAAATTACAACTTGAAAATTCAATATTTTTACTCCATATACTATCCTACATCATTAGATTCATATTCAACAAGAATAATACGAATTGGATCAGTATATAATGAGTTATTCAGATTTTATCACAACCTGTCCTTTACAGTCACAGATCCATAGAGCTCTATTTCAAAATTCTCCCAAAATTCGTGTACCCGTTCAAAAATTATGATATTTTAAAAATATTATATATTATTCCTATAGTTTCATTTTAAGAAAGAATCATACAAATTGAACCATTATAACTCAAGTTACAAGGGTTTTAATATGCTCAGTCTGGGCTACCGCAGAAACAGGGCAACAGAATATATCCTACGATTTAGCCATTAAAACGAAGGATTTAGCTTCTGATCAAAACTATAAATCTTTAGCAGACCTCCTAAAGTTTTCAAATACACAAAAATCACTAAGTTTGGACCGGTAAAACGTGAGATGTTCTTGAAAAACCAAGACTGTTTGGACAGAGTTTTTTCTGTTATCATGTATCTAGCTTCACTCATCCATTTCTTCCATGTTCTTCATGAATCTAAGCTTAAACTCGAAATTAAAGATATTTCTTACCAATATCTATGTAGAAGACTCTAGGCTTGAGTTCTTTAAGAAGGAAGAAATAATATAATGAACAAATCAAGTCCTATATATATATATTGCCAATGTCTCACTCCACCGCCTCATCCCTCTTTTCTTTCTTTTATATATATATATATTAGGGGTGGCAATATGGGTGGAAACCCATGGTTCCAACCCAACCCACCTAGTTTTGGGTTGGGTTGGGTTTGATATTTTTTAATATGGGTCCAATATGGTTTTGTTTAAATAAATTTAAATAGATTAAGAGTCCTATATGGGTTCTAATGGGTTCAAAATGGGTTCTTCATGTTTAATTTTCTATTTGTCAATCAAAATTCATTTTAGTAATATAATAGAATTTATGAAAGATATTAGTACAATTATAATTATGAGTTCGTTATGGATTTTATATAGGTTGGTGATGAGTTTTAGGTGGGTTGATGATGGGTTTTAGGTGGGTTGAAGATGGGTCTTAAATAGGTCCAACCTCATAACTAAGTAATTCCATATATTCTAACTTCTTTCACATTTTTCATAAGAAACAAATTTACCAAAACATATTTAGTATGTTGTAATTTAACTTAGTTAATTTTTTTGCATCATGGGTCTTATATGGATTGGTGATGGGTTTTAAATGGGTTCAACAATGATTTAATTGTTTAGATTCTTTGTTTGATTTAGTTGTACTATATATCACTAATTACTTCCCATTTTTAACTTTTCGCATTTTTTATGCGAAACAAATTTTTCAAAATATATTTAGTAAAATAATAAGTTTCAAATTAATGAGCAACAAAAGAAAAGTGAAGTATTTTATAAAATATTCAAAATTTGAAATTCATATGTTTTCATGTAAAATTATTTTTATTTTTATTTTTTTTTGAATAAATTGACAGTATACAATTATATTATGAATTTCAATGAATACATCAAATATTAATATCTAAGCATAATTATAATGAATGAACATGTATGATCAATATAGAAAGATAACTATTATTATTACGATCGAAAGTCACATTCAATTTTACAAACAATTATGGAGAAATTGATTACATACTATTCATTTCATGATTTATTTTAAAAAAATATAGTATTTTTGTATATCTTACGTGTTTTTCATTTTATAGTTTAGCAAATAAATCTTAATATACATGGTTACTTTCCAGAAATAATACATAATACAAATTCAGTAGTATTATTTACAAGTTGTATTAAAAATATCATATCTTATTATTATTATCTAAAATTCTATTTTATAAATGTTAAATATAAAAAATGGTTATATTGACCCGACCCAGCCCATTTGAGACCCAACCCACTTAGAACCCATTGATTCGAACCCATATTTAACCCAATCCATTTTGGACCCGATCCATTTGGACCCAACCCGAACCCAACCCAACCCGCCCATTTGACACCCCTAATATATATATATATATTAGCTTCTACCACATTCTCTAAGTTTCTATGGGTGATACAAGTGGTTTTATAGCATATATATATAGGATAAGTTAGTAGGTGTGAACATATTGGTGTCTATATATATATGAATATTATATTGCAATGAAGTATGTTGATAAGCATGAGTTAATTTGTTGTGTAGTGTATATATATATATACATATATAATTTATTTATTGAGATATTATATCTCCCCCTTGCATCTTCACAAATTTCTATTTTGACCCCACACTTGTATTGTTTCAAATCCTCAAGTACTTCCAAGTATAAATCTTATCACATAATTTATAATTAAGCACCAATTATCATATAAATGACCACATTATATATCCATTTTATTATGATAATAAATTATAAACCATGAATTTACTTTCGAGGATGTTACAACTACTCCCTTACATTGATAAAAGAAAAAGCTATAAATAAGGAGTATTACTCCCTTACAGTGATAATCAAAGAAGACGTAAATAAGAAGTACTACTCCCTTACGAAAATGGTACCAATACTTACTGCCCATTTCGTGGTTGAGACCTGCAATGAGCGAAGCAGTGCAATATTCCAAGGGAAGACTAATGCTAGGCTAGATAAAGACATGAAAGGCAGAGTTCATGGCAAAATGACCAACATACAGGCAACAGGTATAAATGAAATCCAAATTAAACAGTTTAGGCATGCTAATTAAAGTCATATCCAACACAATATCAAAAGACAGGATGTTCTTAGGCCAATTGAAAAACAGTGTAGCAGTAGGGAGAGATCCAAAAAATAAAATCCAAGGGGTGCAACCCCTTGTCAAATACGGACAGGATAAGTAGGGGGCATACAACCTTGCAAAAAATGATATGTACCAAACAAAAATAACAACAATACACTCTAGTTTCAAGTACCAGGGGAGGTGAAACTAGGGGTACTATGAATTCACAAAGCGATTATATGATAGGCATGCAGAATCTAATCTAAGAATACCTATGATCTTACCCCGTAGTTGCTCCATGGATAGGACAGAGAGTGCGACAGCTGAGCAGGCTTGGTTGGCAAGATAGTCTGTAGCCTGATTGCCTTCCCTAAAGACGTGAGAGATTTTGTGTTCTATGAGGGAAAGACAATGTTTGATTTTCTGCAGCAGAGGGTGTAGGTTTCTAGAAGCCTTGGAGGGGATTGGACAGCAGCAAGTGGATGGCAGAGAGAGCATCAAGTTCGATCCAGATTTTGGGCCCCTGTCCAGACATAGTAGTAGCCCTCTGAGCAGGGCTTTAAGTTCTGCAACCATGTTGGTGGAGGTGCCTAAAGACTCAAGAAAACCAAAGATAACATGTCTCTGGTGGTCTCTGACAATACCACCTGCTCCTGATATGCCAGGATTACCTGCTTCATTTCAAATGTTTCTTTGAGCAGTGAGGAAGAGGGGTATGTAGACAAGTGGCAGCAAGTTGATCTCCTTTGAAATGCTCGGGTTTCCAAAGCCTGCACCTGCTGAGTGCATGGAGATGGTTCAAGGTCTTCATGATGATGGTGTTAGTTTTGAATGCAACCCCTTTGTGTTTGGCGTCATTTCTCAGAGTCCAGATATGCCATAAAACAATCAGTAGGATCATGTCTCTCAGTTGCAGGGACTGTGTGATATAGGATCTCCAATCTTGAGTGAAGATGACCATGTTGGATGATTGGGGGAGGGTGAGGTTGAATTTGCTAGCAAAAAATCTCCACGTAGCCGACGACTGTTCATTGTTAAGGAAAAGATGTTCTTCAGTTTCCTCATGCTGATAGCACCAGCATTTGGAGGCTAGATTTATACCTTTTTGCTTCAGTCTCGCATCCACCGGTATCCATTTATTGATCAGCCTCCAAATGAAAATAGATATTGTGGGGGTAACAAGGGCAGACCACAAATTCTTGAATAGAGGAAGGATGGGCTTATGGTCTCTGATATTCTCCCAGGCTGACGAGGTAGTAAAATCTCCATCCTTGGATAGCTTCCAGACAACATAGTCTTTCGATTCTTAAAGGATAGGAACTTCAGTCACCAAGTTAACAATGTGTGGAGGCAGAATTCTTTGAAGTCTATCAACATCGCATTCTCTTGCATGCCAAAAGGAATTAACATGGACATGGATTTGGATATCCTGCCCACACATTATCTGGAGAGTCATTTCTGGGATCCAATAATCGTGCCAGAATGAAACATCACCGGAGCCAAGGCACCAGAATATGTTGTTTTGGGCTGTACCACGTGCGTTGCAAAGTCTCCTCCAAAGGGTTGAGTCATTTTTGGAGGCTCGATCATGGCCAAGGAAGTTCTTGCCACAGTATTTTCTAAGAGTAAATTGTGCCCAAAGAGAAGTCTGCATTCTGAATCTCCACCAAAGTCTCTATGAGAAAGCTGCCACTATATCCTCTAAGTTCCTAATACCGGGTCCTCCTTCTCCAGTAGGATAGCACACATTATTCCATTTGGTCCAGTGTATTCTCTTTTGAGACGATGTGGAGCCTGAAACAAACTTCACAAACAGCTACTCCAGTTTCTGGATGATCCCAATGGGGGGACAGTGAACTTGGAGAAGGAAGATAGGCATAGAGGAGAGGACACTTTTTTTTTTTATCAAAAGGAGCTTTCCCCCATATGAGAGATGTGTGTGTTCCCAGCCTGAAATTTTAGCTCTGACCTTATCAAAGAGAGCATCATAAAACAATTTTTTCTTATGGCCTTTATAGAGAGGGGCACCGAGGTATGTGATTGGGAGATCTTTCCTCATAAAACCCGTGATGATCTTGATTCTTTGCGAACGTAGTCCAGCCTTCTTGCCGGGGATAAATGCACTCTTTAGATGGTTGACCTTATGTCTAGATGAGATTTCATAATGGTCCAAGAAATTCATTAGTTTGATCAGGCTTTCCTCCTCCGAGTTAGTGAAAATAATGATGTCGTCTGCATATCAGAGGTGAGAAACACAGATACCACATTTTGTTTTGTAAGCCATAGAAAGGTTTTCCTTGCATAAATGATCAAGGCCTCTAGACAGGGCTTCGGCCGCAACGATAAAGATGGTAGGGGAAATGGGGTCACCTTGCCTAAGGCCTTGAGATGATTTAAAAAAAACCTGAGGGGTTGCCATTAACAAGAATAGTGAACCAACAATTTTCAATAGCATGCTTAATCATGATGATAAATCTGTAGGGAAAGCCCATCCCAAGCAAAACAGAGTATAGGAATTTCCAACTAACTTTGTCTTAAGCTTTAGACATATCTAATTTAAGAACCACATTACCTCTACTGTACCTTTGGTCAAGCGAGTATATCATCTCCTATGCCATGAGGATGTTGTCACCAATGAGCCTCCCAGGGACAACCCCACTTTTTTAAGGGGATATGAGGGTAGGTAAAAATGCTGCAATTTTGTTGTAGAGGAACTTGGAGGGGATCTTATTGGTGACATTGCAAATAGAGATAGGGAGGTAGTCACTCCAGGTTTGGGGGGACTCAATTTTGGGAATCAAGGTGATGGTTGTGGCAATGAAGCTTCTAAGCATAGGAATCAAGGTCCTATTGCTTCTGCAACAACGGCCTTGCCATCGTCGAGCCTTAGGACTACCTCTCATTCACTTAGTTTTCTGCTTCTTTTCTACACCTGAAAGTCATTGCAAATGTGAGCTCCACAGCCGGTATCTAATACCCACGAAGCAGAGTTAGTGACCATATTAACCTCAACCACAAACGTACCTCGCCCAGAGAGGAATTTGGGACAATCCCTATCCAATACCCTTTCTCACAGCAATGAACGCATATTTCATTTGCTCTTGACTGTTGCTTCGAGCCAACCTTCCTCTTCCCCTTTCCTTTTCCCACTTTGGCAATGAGAATGCTCTTAGTGTTTGTAGTGGCTGTGATGGCCTTTCCCTTTCCCTTCTTCCTTCTCCAATGTCCGACACCCTTGCCTTTCACTTTGGAAGTTGACGCCTCTCCTATCAACACAGATGGCGCAGATTTTTTGGTCGTTGCCTCATATTGGACCAACATACTAATTAACTCATGTATGCCCTTCTCAAGTGCATTCATGTTGTAGTTAATAATAAATTGGCCGAAGGAGGGTGGGAGTGACTGAAGGATCACATTGATGTACGTCTCGTTATCGAGCCCTACCTTGAGGTCTTCGAGCTTTTCCACTAAGGTAAGCATCTTGACCCTATGCTAACGTACAGAGGATCCTTCGGTCATCTTAGATCCAAAGAACGCCTTCGTAGCGAGATACCTAGTATGCCGATCCGGGACTGCATAACAATCCTTTGGGCGAGCCATTATGGAAGGAATATCGTCTAGCCTCTCATACTGGATCTGCATCTCATTAGTCATAGATGCTAATATGAGGCTACGTACTTTTTGGTTATCCTAGTGCCAAACTTCGAACGTCTCACGTTCTTCTGGGCTGGAATCTGCCGGCAATGAACGAGGAAACAACTTGTCCATGACATAGCCTTGGTTCTCATAGTCGAGGACTATCCTCAGATTGTGCAACCAATCATTATAGTTTGTTTCACTGAATTTGTTTGTCTCAATTATGCAGGATAGTGGATTCTTAGACATTGTTTAAATCTACATTTAAAATAAATGCATACAATCAGCAGAATTACAGAGGTGCTAAATAACAAATTAAAGGCCTAAACTTTAGTCATTTAATGCTCCCACTATTTCTACGAAAACACGCCACTCTCAAACGTTGTTTTCGGAAAATTCTTTTCTAGTGGGCTGGGATCCACAATAAAATTCTCCACTCCCTGCTTTTACGATTTGCATGGAAAATAACTTTGTGGGAGGTATTCCATACCATTCTCCTCCAATGAGATTCCCAAGATGTTTTGCCTCACCCTTTTACATGATCCCGAGGACTCCAAGCAAATCACGTTATTTAGGCGTTAGACCCGACCCAATCAACCGAATCATAGCACTAACTGCTACCCCACGACTCGTGAGACAGGTAACATGAGTGTATTCACTTTGTTCATAACAAACGTGCAGCTTATTTTCAGGACAAGAGACATGCCACGACTCGTGAGACCACCCAATTGACTGAAACTAGCTTCTTCAATTTGTTATAGATGGAAGGCTTGGACGAAAAACTTAGGTTCTAGTCCATTTATTAGGGGTCTAATATTTTTAGCTTGGTCCAACCAAGTGAGAGTTTTGATGGACCAGGGCCTCATCATACGTCATAGATAAACATATGCATAATATAATTGCATGCTACAAAAAGAACATGATAAATGAACCATTCATCTATCATACATTCCACATGCAAAATAAAAAACCTAGCACACCCCTGTTGGATGATAACAAGCCCGAACCCTATTCGACCCACTTAGGTCGCAGTGGATCTATGGTCAATCTAGGGTTGGTCCTACACTATTACATTTAATAGTAGAAACCCATCAACACACTGATGGGCCTTGCCTCTTTGTCCATCCTGCCTTCATGGCTATGGACCTCTATGGATCTCATTGGAATCATCCTTTTGGGCCATCCTTATTCTTAAATTACAAGAATTAAAAGAAAACCTCACATCTACTTACTCTCATTACAATTTAAAAAGAAACCCCGACGAACACCCGGGGGGACTACATAAGGAGGGAGAAAGAAAGCCTTATTATTACAAGGCAACCAGAAAGAGAGAGAAAACAATTAAAATGAGGCACACATGTCCAACATAAAATTAAACCATACATTTAGTCAAAGGGCTTTGTGATCATCCATTCTCGTCAACACAAATAGCATTTCACATATCCAAGTAAACATGTCATTCACATAATCACATGATAACCAATATCATTGACAGCATAAACGTAAAATTTCTACACTGAAAATTTGACCATCGGTGCAACCGTTGCAATTTGCTTACTAGGAAATCCTTTCCTCATTATATTAGACAATATAAAATTTTAGGTGGTTCCAAACCAAGCCCAGAATAAAATATCTCTAACTAATGTCTTTTATAAAACATGCAGAAAAATAATCTAAAAATCTCAAAATAAATAATTATGAAAAAACGACGAAGATGAAAATCGACAACGGCTACTGCAGTCGACAGAGTCTACCTAGCCGGACGCGGGCGCGCGGTCGGCCCAGCCTGCCACCTGCGAGCACTGGGCGTGCTAGCAAGGCGCGCGTTTGCGCGCGCGACTTTAGGCTGGCCGCGCCCTTCACCCGCGCGCACAGGGCACGCTGGCCGGCCGGCCGCGCACAGGCTCTTTTGCCTGCGCACTCTACCCTGCCGGCATCCCTATGCGCATGGCCGATAGTCCTGCGTTTCTGCCTGTCGCGCGCACTGGACCGCTGGCCAAGCGTACGCGCGCAGGCTCCTCTGTCTGTGCGTGCACATGTGCTTGGATGCGCCTCCTGCGTGCGAGGCCGGCAGCGCGCGTCTGCTACCTGCGCACGCTGTGAGCGCCCGACTGGACGGTCGCACGCAGGCCCCTCTGCCTGTGCGCGCGGTCAGCTAACGACTGCCGCTATCGCCGTTTTCTATTTTCGTCGATCCTTTCTGCCCCATTTTCTCCAAGAAATCAAGAAAATATTTCAAGAACAACAAGAAATCCATGATCCAAATTTCAAGTGCAAAATTAACGCGATAAACCCTATAATTTACGACATGCTTTAATACGAAAATAAAGGCATGTTTCATGCATATATACGTATAGCACATAAAATCCTAGGCCTATACACCGAACCGAGCTCTGATACTGCCGTAACGTTTGTGGATCATCCCGGGAGGAAGCGCGAATGCGAAGCGCGATAATAAAAAAAAAGAAACATAAACATGCTTAAAATTACGGAATTTAAAGATTTCGTTCAAAGGTGTTCCCTTGAATCTCCCCGGTGTTTGGTGTATTTCATGAATTAAAGAAAGCATATAGAATTCGTGGAGGACATAGGGTTGCAACGAAGAGAGCCAAGAAATGAGACTTACCCATTGTAGTCTCACTTCGAATCGTTGTTCCACGTTTTGCCATCGAGATCCCAAAACAGGATCCTTCTAAATCGTCCATGCAATTCACCATATCTTGATTTCCCGTGCTAACAAGAGATCAAGTAGAATAAGGGAGGACGAATCAACCTAGCATTATGAATTAACGTGATTAATTCGTCTAGTGTTCCCTTGTATCAAAGACAAGAAAACTAGGCTTTTCTTGGAGTGAAAAAAAGAGGGGACGAGATTGAGAGGAGAGGGAGATCGGTCGTGTGTGTGTGTGTGCTTGAGAGATGAATGTAGAGATTAGTGTGTGTGTGTGTGTGTGTGTGTGTGTGTGTGTTTTGAGTATTTATAGGAAAAGGGTTTTCCTATTCCTACTCAAACTCTCCTAAGAGAGGCACACTTTGACTAGGATTTTTGACCTAGTCAAATCCTATTCAACTTAGGATTATGACTAAGTCAAACTCAATCATGGCCTTCCATCTCGTCAAACCCTCTAGAATCAATCTCGTACGTCCATCGTTTGATGGGCTTTATGGAATATCTTAAATCATATTTAAAATAGTCCATTGGGATTCTAATAAATATCAAATAAATATTTGAGCCTATTTCCCAACTCCGTAAATCCTATTTATCAGTTAAGTGTATTTAATCTAATTAAAGACTTGACACTCCAAGAAGACAACCAATTTAATCCAATTAAATTGTTCGATCTCCCATAATTAATCCCAAATTAATTCCTCCGTTACCGGTGAATTATGTGTGACTCTTTAGGTTCACCCTCAACTAGATTTGGCCGAATTTCCAATCATCACATGACGGAAACTCGTCCATCACCATGGGTGGTGGTCTAGCAACGGTCCATGACACTAGAGACTAAGTGAATATCATGGCATGAACATTTAGGTTCTTAAGCACGTATGTCCTTCCGTCTACTACCTCATGGCCAAGTCTAGGATATGGACTTTGGATGTCGGAACTCATTCTTGACTTAGGCCTAGGCTCGTTCACACTAAACGTCACGGGGATCCTATCCCGCTGTTCAGTTATTGTAGCCACAGATTTATGAAGGATGAGTCTCAAAGTATATGTGAGATACTACATTCAATCATTTGACAGGAGACGAATTCTGTCTTGGGACCTACTATCCACACTGCACATCTTGGTTGTACTAGATAGGGCTTATAGCAGCCACGTCTTTTGACTTGGTAGCCTCTTGCCAAACCCAAGATACAAGTATGGTTTGTATGTGACCATAGTAGTCCCTCAAGTCCGAGGACCAATCTTGTGTTGTTGGAACCGGGAATTCAAGTCATACCGACCATATCTACTCAAGGTTTTCCATATGCTGATTCCCACGAGTCACCTCAGTCAGCCGGCACGAGCTAGCCAACCCACTAATGTTGCATGGACGACTTTCGTCACTCGTCGATGAAACACGACTGCAATCACTTAGTGCAAGTCTCGAATGGACCTTTGATACCCAGTCTCGAGGTCCTTCGACTTGGAATATCTCTGACCGATCCACAGAAACTAATTTTATGACATGCCAACCTATGCGCAGTCTAGTTTCTTGGATTAACCTTTCGTTCTGTGGGCTTTGGTTGTGCATTGAAAAGTCATAAATTAAAGCAGTAAGTGAACACAATCAAAGTATCAATGTCGTAAATGAACCTAACTTTTATTCAGAATGAACTTTATTTAAACACCTAATATTAAAAATAGGTTACATAAGCCTTACAAGATTGACTTCACGGTCACCTATTTTAACAAAGCTTTATGAGAGGCATCAGGTGGGGCATCATCACTGTTCTTGTAGTAGAGGGTGCTTTTTAGAGTTTGATTTGTTCCTTCCAAAACATCTAATTGAGCATGACAATCCTTGTTCTGACCAACAGTAGCGACATCCCAATTTCTGTCAAGGACCTCCGCAAGGAGAGGATCATTGTAATCAAATTCATCATTCTCTTCTTGTGCAACAATATTTCCAGTTGGTGACCCAATGTTTTCAGGCACAGCAGGGCAGGAGGTGCCAGAGCTGCAAGGGCCTCTACCAGACTCAGTGGAACTCAGCAACATGGGGACCCCATTAATATTTCCAGAAGGATTTCCATCAAGAACAGAGTAATGTAGATCAGTATTAACCTCAGAGACAGTAGGAGCAGAAATATGATCATTAGGAAAGGATTAGGTCATCACATTATCAATCATGCTAGAGGCTTCATTAGAAAACATAACTTTTTTTCGTTTTTTCTTTTGGTTGTTAATGTCTCTAGGATCCGCATTAGTATCAGCTACTTGTGTTGAAGTTTCAACAATAAGAGTTGTTGTAGTTTTTTTTTTTTTTTTTTTTGGGGGGGGGGTGTCATTTCTAGACTTGGTAAAACAGTTTTGTTGGTCATACCCAAGGTGTTTACAAGCAGAACAATAAAAGGGGCAGTTTTCATATATCACCGGTTGCCTAAAGGTGATATCATCATCTTCTATATACAATGCTTGGGACCTAAGGGCTGTGAGGTCCAATTCAATACAAACTCTAGCATAACTAGGCTTAGCCCAATCAGCAGTAGGTTCATCCATGCGTAAGGGTTTGCCAATGAGACTAGCTATGCGCAATAATGCACTTTTTTTCAAATAGGTGGCAGGGAAGTTCAAGAAGTTTAATCCACACCGGAGCAATAGAGGATTCAATTTGTGGGTTAAATTTGTTAGTCCATTTAAAAACACGTATGGGAAAGTTATCAAAGTGCCATTCTCCTCTAAGCCACAACCTAGAAAAATCTTCTTCATGTGTGAGTTGAATTAGAACATGTTTCAAGTTTATCACACCAACAGAAACAGAGCCTCTAAGACCCAATCTGATAATTCTTTGCTTTAGGAAATTCAAATTAGGCAAGCAATGGGAGAATTTACCTACAAGAGCAAACTTGAGTCTTTATGCCAGTTGTAGAGATTTCGACTTATGGAATTTGATACCTGCTCCGCCTTTAAAGTTGGAAGTAACCTCCACTTAATGAAACAGTAATCTTTACTCTAGAGTCAGTAGTGGTCTCAGACTTGAACTATGACTACTTAAGGGAAAAGTACCACTGTACACACATAACAATCAAGGTGTTGATATGAGCTTTAATAACTAGCACATTACGACCTTGTGGTATCTCAGTTTTCATGAGTGTTTTTTGAGAATAAGCCCAATTCTATAGGAAACGGCCTACTTCCACACTCATATAGGTGGAATTTGCCAATGGTGCTCCTGTAACTCTACCCCACTCATTCGAGCTACAGATTTTCATTAAAAGTTAATAAACTCAACATCCACAAATCGTTACAGGATAAATGCACTCACATCATAGGGATGAAAAAATAATTAAAATAAGCATTTCAAACAAGCCATCATATAATTCATTTTTCCATTGAACATGGTTCTAGGATCGCTAGTCCCCTGGTTGGGTTCCCTCATATTTGACTTAAGTTTGTATGGGCTTTAACCCCATCCCCATTGACGTGTTCCAGACCCTTTCTCTTGCCAAGGATCAAGTATGATCTCACAGTGTTGTGTTTTCTTCTTATAGGTTTGAGTTTACCGTTATAATGACGGTTTGTACTCTACCAATTGCAGTGGTGTTGCCACAATAAATTAAAATTGGAGCAATTAGTTTTTCAAAGTATGGATATGAAACGACAAATCTCTCACCAATTCGCTTTTGCACTAGTCGAAGCTACAACAATAAGCCCAACTTCCATGGTAGAGTTAGCAATAATTGTTTGCTTTTTAGACTTTTAACAAACAACAACACCAACCAAAATAAAACTATAACCAGTGGTAGAATATGAATCACCTAATAAGGTATTCCAATCTGCATCAGACGCCTTCAAATAAAACAAGATATTTTTAATAAAACAAGCTACACTCTTGTTATGGCATGCCAATATTCACCATCTGATTTGCTTGTAAACATGTTAAGTACTCCTACAACATAGGTAATATCTGGTCGAGTGCAGTTAGTTGCATATTTCAAGTTTCCAATTAAGCTAGCATACTCCTTTTGATTTATCACATCATCATCATCATTTTCAACAGGAAATTAGTGAACGCTCAGATCAAAAGGAGTTGTAGTCTTCTTACAATCAATAAAATTGTATTTCTTAAAAATTTTATCAGCATAATGTGACTGGTCAAGGAAAATTTCATCACATGTTTTGGTAGTTTTCATCACCAAAATAAGTTTGCATCACCAAGATCCTTTATATCAAAATGACTACTAAGCATATTTTTCATTTTTTTCAATAATATGCAAAGTAGATGCAAAGATCAACAAATCATCCACGTAGAGGCAAACAATTACATGTGAATTATTCCAAGACTTATGATAGATGCACTTGTCCCATTCATTTGGTTTAAAACAATTTTCAATCCTACAGGAATCAATTTTTTCATGCCAATGCTTCGGTGCTTGTTTTAATTCATATAGAAACTTAGTTAGTTACGCACCTTTCTTTGTTGACCTACTTCCACGAAACCCTCGGTTGGTCCATATAAATTTTTTTCATTTAAGTTCCCATTTAGTAATGCAGTTTTTACATCCATTTGATGGATATGTAATTTAAAACAATTAAGAGTCTAATGGATGTCAAATTAAGAGTCTAAGGATGTCACTCTAGTTACCGGAGAATATGTATAAAGAAACTCTAGACCTTCAAGTGGCTTAAAAGCTTTAGCAACTAGTCTAGCTTTAAAATTGTCAACTGAACCTTCCGGTTTTAATATTTTCTTGAGGACCCATTTGCACCCAATTGTTTTACAACCTGGTGGTAAATCAACTAATTTCCAAGTTTTATTGGAAATTAGAGACTTCATCTCATCATTCACAACCTCTTTCCAAAATAATAGCATCAGGTGATGAAAAAGCTTCTTTCAAAGTAAGAGGGTCATTTTCAATATTGAAAACATAAAAATCAAGACTAAAATCCTTTTCTACATAATTCGATTTTTCTTTCAACACTTGGATATGACCTTTTAGTGATATTAGCTTTACTACAAGATTCACATTTCTCAAAATCCTTTTTAATTATTGGAATTAGTCCTAAAGTACTCATGATTCTCACATCATGATTATTAAAATGACATAATCAAGCATGTCGAAATTAATAGAAGAGAGTATACAAATAAAAGTAGAAGATACTTTATCCATCTCAACATTTAATTTAAAGATTCCGTCACATGTAAAACACCTTTTTTCAATATTACATATTGACCAGCTTCCATAATCTTCTTGAAGCCAGCTATGTTGAGTAGAAAACTAGACATCAAGTTTTTCCTCATGGAAGGAGTATATAACATATCTTTCAAGGCCAATACCCTTTCTGAGGTAAATTTCAACTCAACTTCTCCAATTCCAAGCACTTGGGTGGTATGAGAATCACCAAGCATAATAGTTTTCGACTCCTCAAATGGAGTATACACTGTTGAACCAGCTTTTCTCATAACAAACAATGTTGTTTGAACCAGAGTCAAGTGGCTCCTCAATTACATTACCTTGTGGAGCAGACTCACGTTTTCTATATTTATGAAATCGAGCAATATGCCCACTCTTGCCACAAACATAACATGCTCTTGGGTTTTGTTCTTGTGCTTGATTGTTTCGATTTTGTTTTTGAGAAATTTACCATAATTTTTCTTGAAATACTTCTTCTTTTTTTCTTCAAGTAGATATTTTTTTTAGAGTTGGGTGCAACATTATTTGATGAAATTAAATTTACCTTTGTTGTGATGAGTTGTGCACTGCTCTCTGGTGGCTGCATAAGTGCATCTTGGCTTCTTGCTTCTTCCATGCGGATTTGTATTATCAAGGTTTCAAATGTCGTTTCCTTTTGCTTGTGACACATTGTTTTCTGAAATTCCTACCATGAAGGTGGGAGTTTGTCAATGATGCCACAAAAAACGGTTATCTCCAATTTTGATGTCCTCCGACCTAAGTTCTCTAACAATCATGATAAAGTATTGAGCTTGGTCAGCCATTGATTTGTTATCCACCATTTAGAATCAAAAAAATCTGCTAGTAGCATATTTTTTCGCACCTGCCTCTTTGTTATCATATTTACTCTGCAATGCTTTCCAAATTTCTTTGTGGTAGAGTATGTTCTATCCTAATAATCATAAAAATTATTAGATAGATAATTGAGAAGATAATACCAATATTTGAATGCATGTTTTTATAGTTCTCCACTTTCTCTTGGTGGATAGCATACTCATCATCATTCATATTAGTGTCATCGATCTTGCTTGAATTATTTTCAGTGAGAATATAGGATACCTTGAGAAGACTTAGGTAAAAAAGCACTTTACCCTTTCATCTCTTGAAATGGTATTGTTGAACCGAAAGGGCTTGTTGAGATCTCCCACACTGACATCCACTGATTTTTCAACTGTAGAAATTTGAATCTCCTTAAAATTGTTGAAAGAAAATACAAAATATCTTC
Organism: Sesamum alatum; assembly: GCA_034509735.1. NCBI lineage: Eukaryota > Viridiplantae > Streptophyta > Magnoliopsida > Lamiales > Pedaliaceae > Sesamum > Sesamum alatum. The sequence continues at coordinate 15,739,051 of JACGWO010000010.1, forward strand.
AGGTTGAGGCGCAGATATCTCGCTCTCTTTAAGGACATCCAAGCCTACTGCAGTAAAATATTCTCATGAGTCCAACAATATCACTCTTGACTTGTCCCCTCTAGGATACAACAACCCGACAATATTGTATGATTCTAAAAAACTATGGATAAGTTTTAGAGTCCAAAGCTCCACCGAAGAGAATGCCTTCCTTCAACTAATATAACTCTCTTAAAGGATAATTTCATGTAGAAATATTGTACATGTGTATGCGTATCGAAGCAAGTTCAATGATGCCCTCTTTTATAGGTGTAGAAATCATCCACTATTTTAATGTGAAATAGTGAAAAATAATGTTATAAGTTACAAGAGATAGTGGGGATCAATGGCTAGAAAGTGGGTATAAAATGTGTATGAATAAGGTGTAGTAGTGGGATGATAGTAATGAAGAAAAAATATTACAAATATTATGGCCGTAAAAATCCACCAACACCACTAACCTCAACATCAATGGAGGAAAAATGAAGGGGCATATGTTATAATTTCAATATTAAAATACAATATATACTAACAAACCACAATATTTAGGGTAAAGTATAATTTGGCCCCTGTAATATATCATATATAACACTTATCCCTTTGAACTTAAAAAATTATCACTTATCCAACTCAACTTAAAGATTACTATGTTTCTTGCCATTTACCCCTATACTACAATCAAAACTAAAGTAAAATTGATATGTATATATATATATATATATATATTTAGATAAACAAATTGTCAAAAATTAAATGGCTGAGCCGAATCTCTTTGAACTCAATAAGAGCAGCACGTAAAGTCAAAGTCTCTAATTTTGTTTGCATTCTCATTGATGTGGGCAACATTATAAATATGAAAAATCCCCAATAGGTTAGCTAAATAGTGGAATTTTGCTAGAATACTTTAATAATGGGAGTGATTTTCAGAGGATGAATTGATGGGTCATGCCCCCTTTTTAGTTCTTTATTAGCCTATTTATATGGCCTTGTTTACTCGGGGGATAGTGTTATTTGAGTGATAATATAAAATTTGAAGTAAATGTATGATAAAAGGGCCATCGGTTGATTATAAGTTGTTTACTTTGATATTTTTGATAGTTATGCAAAAAACTCAATTCTATATTTACTTGGGTGTATTATCAATTATTTCAACTACATGTACCCTATTACCCTTTTCTATTTTCCCACCCCAAATTCAACAAATGCTCTACGAAAATATTGGAAGAACCCTCTTCCAAACGAAATCGAACGAGCAAGCTGGTGGTGGGGGTTTATGCATTCGTGAGTTTTCATTCCAAGGTCAGTCGCGGGTAAGGCTTCTGTAAGTTCTGCCATTTGTATTCAATGTTCGATCTTGTGGAGTACATTGATACTGTTTTGATTTTTTTCTGAGTTAGAATTGTTTTAATATATTTTCAGATGTCCACCCAATCAACTATTGTAAGTACCATAGTTGAAGGGTTGGCATGTTTCTTGTATTGATGTACTCGTTTGTACGTAAAAAGAAGGATTATATCCCTCTGATGAATTGTTGTGATATATGGTGTGATTTATGTTGCACGTGAATCGTGTTTAATTTTTGCTTTTTACCTTCCGACATGATAATGCAATGTTATAAATCTTGTTTTCATATCTTCATTGAATATTGGAGTTGCAGGTTTTTGTCCTTTATGCATACTTTGGTGTATTTATTTGGATTTGTATTGTTGCATGTAGTATGTAGGATCTTTTGAGATAACTGATATGGCTCTAAGTGTAGAAAATTTACAACGTAGAAGGTTCTATAACGCTAACTGGACAAAGGAAATGGAGAAAATGTTCTTGGATGTGCTCATTGAACAGATTCAACTAGGCCTTGTTGAACCTAGATATCAGGATGAGTATTTGATTCGGACAGCTATGCAAGAGGTAAATCAGGTTTACAAAGTTCGACGATTGTATTACGGTTCCTTAGTTTCTCTAAAGTCTTATCTCTTTCTGGTGTGTTGTACGATGCCATTACAAAGGAACTAAGTGCAAAACAATTTATAGGTGATACTTTAATTTTCATTATTAAAAAATTTATGTTTGTTTTCTTTGTGCCCGAGATTAATAGATGTCGTATGCAAAGCAGAATAACCCGTGCGTTAGAGTTTATGTCAACAAAAAGATTCGGACTGTGATGATTTAAGCATAATTTTCACCGACCCAGTTAATTTTCCAGCAAGATTTCAAGATAATGATATTTTTGGTTAATGGTAATGGTGTGGACCAAGCTCTAGACATGATTAGTCTGTCTCCAAACTCTGATAATAATTTAGATTGATGTTGTATGAATTTAGTACTATTATTATTCATGTTTTAGTTATTTACTATGCTCAAGAACTCTTTTTTTTTTATTATATTTTTAGAGTATTTTTCTCTGCGTAGGTTGGTTGTATTCTATTATGTAGTACCTAGTTAACTAGATTGTTTTTATATGGTAAAAATTAGTTTAATTTATCCAAGCATTTCTATCTCATATGAGCCAAATTCACGTCTGCCTCAACAAACAAATGATTCGGCTTCAACAGGTTTGTTGCGTGAGGTTTTGTCTTTTGTGCAGGCTTTTTTCTACTTGGAAGTTGAAATATTCCATTGAACATCTTCATTACATATGTTTTCATATTTTCATGCATTACTATGACCTTTCATTTTCCATCTCTTCATTTTCCATGTCTCTTCATATCTACATATATTCATGCATTACAATTTTCAACCTTTTTTTTTTTACTTTGGAAGTTGAAGTATTCCCTTCAACAACTCCAAATAGTCCTTTCTTTTGCCATGTCTCTTCAAGTATCCACAAAGTGCTATAAAAGGCAGAGGAGGTGAAGGTGTTGTAATGTGCAACACTCTATACTTAATTTGCTCCGTATTTATTTTGTATTTCACTAGAAAATCACTATGACCTGAGTACACCCATCTTTGGCGTGAATGTCGTGAACATCGTTGATGGAAACTATGTGCCTAGCCCACCCCCATATCATCCACAACAACACAGGCACTTCCACACTCCAGTTTGGACTCCCACATACGATCAGTGTTTTATTGATGCGTTATGGGATTCTACTATGCCTGGTCTTCTCCAAAGTGGGCAAAGATTGAACACTTCGGCTATACTAGGAGCTAAATGTAAGGTTAATCTGATAACGAAAGAGGCCTTTAGCCCGGAGCAAAATCACCCTCGAGTTGAGAAACTCCGCGAACGTTATCAAACTTTTAGGAATTGCTTCAACTACACACACCATACCTGCTTACGTGCATATGATTCTTCGGCCTCTACACCAAAATGCTCATCAATATCACCTAGCCCATCATCAGTAACATTTACAAGTGCATCATATTTCTCATCAATGTTACTACTGGCCATTTTTCGTGTTCTAGGACTAACTCGCTCTGTATCAAATCGATCCACATTAACGGGTGCAGTAGCAGATGCAAACGAGTTCATAAATTCATTATCATCACCAAATACACTAGGATCCGGAGTGGGCATTTAATATTCAGGTATCGCAGGAACATTTTCATTACTCACATTTTGGAGTACGCTGATAGAAAATTGGGGTGCATTAGGAGGATATATGCCGCGCTCACCATTTCCCTTATCCTTTCCGAATACCTCACACCATTTTGGATAGTACGGAAAGATTTGTAACACAATTTCTTTGCGAAGCAATCAATCTGTAATATCAAACGGCAGTGCTTAATAAACAACAAAAGTGCAAATTCAAATGACAAGTTTGTAATGTTTGAGCATGTAAGCATACTTAGGGATTTTTGTAAATACCTTAGTGAAGTTGTTAAAAATTGCATCTGTTACGACGGTAATGTGTGGTCTCATTCCAACCAAATCCACTACGCTCTATCATATTATTAATACCACTGTATGTCTTCTTCTATAAGTGAATCTTAGAGCTCATATATGGATCAACTTTTAAACTACTATTCGGTGTAGTCCTATTTAACAATTGTTCAAAAACCCCCAAGTAACCTGTCTAAAAACCATCTTCACACTTCCATCCCGTGTGGACAATCTCCCTTAGACATTCCAATAATGCCTCTTCCTCCGTATATAGCATGACAGTTTTGCATCCCGTTTCACCCCTTGCTAACAAACTCGTTTGCTTCCATCATCCTCCATGAGTAACTAACAAACCAACAACACATAAACACATTGCCTACACGGTCATATAGTTGAAGGGTCATATCCACTTCAATCATTAATCAAAATTTTCAATTATAAAATGCATTCACCATCAAACAATGTTGCCAAAGTAAACACAGAAATGAAAAGTCATCCATAGTCTTTCCATGCAATGTCAAAGCTAAAAATAGAACATCACGACTCTCCATGCCACTCATTATACATCGACTTAGCAATCTCATCCCTCCACGTGTTCCACAATGGATTTGTCTCCACAATGCCAACGTATTTAGTGTTGTCATCATCATTGACTGTCATAAACTCATCCACCATTGTTTCCATTGGATCAACAAACATTTGATGTCGTATGAAATTGCATAGAAGACAATAAGAAATAATTGTGAGATTTTGGTCATCGATGGAATAGAATGATGGGGATCTCAAGATTCCCCAACGAGCTTTCAATAAACCGAATGTACGTTCGATTGCATTTCGCGCAAATGCATGTTTCATATTGAAAAATTCCTCGTGATTCTTTGTCGTGTTCCTTTCTGACTCCCATATTTCAAATGACAACGAACCCTTCTGTACGGTGATAAAAACCCTTCATCGTTGTTGTATCCACTATCAACTAAATAGTAATTGCCTAGAAACATATACAATATTAACGTCAATGTTAGTGCACCTCTAATTATATAGCATAAAACTAAATGAACGGGTTATGAGATTCATACCTCTAGGTATTTTAAGGCCAGTTGGATGGGTAATTGCATCCGCAAAACTCTACTATCAGCAACACTTCCTTGCCATCCAGCTAGCACGTATATGATGCACATCCCTCTATCACACACACCAAGAACATTCACATCAATTGATCCTTTATGTGTTCTATATCTGGCTTTTTTTTTGCACACAAACGTACATCAATGTAAGTTCCATCTAAAACTCCCAGACAATCTTTAAAAAATTTTAAACGCAATTGGAATTACAACTCAACACAAAGTAATATATAGTACGCAAACAAAACAAAGACAAAAGAATATTACCTCAGTCCATTTCCATCTTTCACAGGTGTTGTTTGGTGGTACCGGAACAGGCTTGGCGAGCAATAATGGATGGAATCTCAAAACAGCTTTAAGCACACGATGAAAGTGCTTACTAACAATTCCTCCGGATTGAATGAAGTCGTATTGAACTGTACGATTTTTGTTATGATGTGCTAAAACACTTAAAAACATAGCTACTTGTGAACAGACTGAAATGTGTTTAGAGTTTTGCAATCCTCCTTGGTTCTGCAATATAACACACAACCCCCCAAATGCATTTCTACTCATTCTTAAATAATCAATGCATGTCGTGTCACTAAATTCAACAAGCCTCCTCATAAAGTGGATTTGAGAGGGTACTTTGTTTGTAGGCTATACATTAAGGTTCTTCTAGCATGGATACATTCTAATTGTGACCTCCAAAAATGATATAACCGATAAAACAACATTAACATCCAGAATAAATCAACCAAAAAGTTTTGAAGGGCAACATAACCTCTAATTTCTCTTCAAATCACATCCTAACACAGACAATGTATTTTCAAAACACTTGCAAACAAAAAGTTGCAAAAGCAATTAATTTCAAAAGCCCCTAGCAAAAATAATTTTGTTAGCCAAACTGATAAATTACCTTTACAGAAGATAGAACAACTCCATGCCAGTGTAACCATCATCAACTGCACCCATCTCCTTCCCTAATGCTCTCCGAGCTTGTCCGAGCTAATCTTTCGTCAAAAATTTCTTTGCCCAAACTGTTTTATGGACGCTTGATCTTCTTCAAGTTTGTTGTTCGTCTAGCCTTTCTTTCATCAAGGTGCTATGTTTTTTGGTTCTCTTGGATCCTATTAAAATTATTCTTTTCACTATTCTATTGTTAATGAGATTTTCTACAGACGACGCCAACTTGATGTGGGTAAAATTATAAATATGAAAAATTCCCAATAGCTTAGCTAAATAGTAAAATTTTGCTAGGATACTTTAATAAGGAAGTGATTTTTAGATGATGGATTGATGGGTCATGCCCCATTTTCAGTTCTTTATTTAGCCTAGTATAAGAGTATGGATGGCTTCATGCTTTCTTCTGAGTGGTGCATATGAGTGGCAAATCTGCAGAAGATCCTTCAAGTGGGGAGTGTACATGAAAATTTCCAGCTCATATAGTTTTGGGTGGTATAGTTTTAGCTCGTATAGTTTCAACTCGTATAGTTTTATGTTGTATAGCGTTAGATTCTATTTATTTTCAAAGCTCTAACTTTCCGAGCTCGGATAGATGAGCTCGTATAAAATATTCATTAAGAACTCGTCTTTACTCAGGTGCTTGTAATATTTCTAATTTCCAATACATTTTAATATTTCTTCCATCACCAATCACCTCATTTTATTTGTAGTAGATGATAAATTCAACATCTAATCCATCAAACTATATATACTGTTAATTTATCAAGTGCTAGCATGTGCCGCACAAATGTGTGTACACAATTATTAAATCTCTAAAAATAGTTATATTTTTTTTATCTTATAAATAGAAAATATTGTAAACACATGAGGAGAAATTACTGGGAACATCAGTTTTAATTTTTGTCCATTCTTCTAGTGGTGCATTCCACGCACAGCTTTCATAAGGGGGAATTTTCTGGTCGTTATGGCCTTCAGGTAAGATGGGACTCTCTTAAGGATAATGGCTGCAATATCTTCCGATTGTTGTGGGTTTTTGCCGTGCAGGCGGTCGTTGCGTTCTTTCCAAATCAGCTCAAGTGTGATGGCCCACGATGTGATGAATTCGTCTTGAATAAGGAGGCTCGGAAAAAGATTTGTTTTTTGTTCCGACAGAGTGAGGAACCACTCTGTAATTGGCAAATGTGACCAAAGATGAAGATTCATTTGCCATTTAGAGAGGAACCAAATCCTTTCCGAGTAAGGGCAATCAAGGAAAAGATGGTGGACGTCTTCAATCTGTACATTGCAAAAGCCACATTCAGAATTCGGAATGTAAAGAACTGAGACAGTTTACCTATTGTTGGGAGAGTGTCGAAAAGGATCCGCCAGATGAAAGTTTTTTAGTCGGTTATGAAGATTAAGGCTCTAGATTCTTTTTCCTACTCATTCATCTTCCTCATTGTCCGTGAATGACGAATTTTGGAGTGCATGGAAGACCGCTTTGGTGGAGAATTTCCCTGACTTGGAGGGAGCCCAAAACGGGGAGGGGGTTCTAGTGAATCTGGAATTTGAATCATCTTGATAGCCCAAGCAACAGATTTTGGGAACAATTGTCTCAGAAGCTCTTCGTTCCACATATTTTCGTCATCCGTAAGGAGTTCTCAGACGTATCGTGGGCAGTTTGATTGGATGGGTGGCGGTGAGCACGGCCTAAAATTCTGGATACTCGGGATCTAAGGATCTTTCCACACGCGCACATTAGATCGGGCTGCAATAGGAAAGTAAGCTCCCAATTGGATGACCTTCATTCATTTGACAACGTCATGCCATATTCATGACCCTTCGGAAACCTGTAACAAATAAAAAACATTTTCATCATTTCTCAAATATTTGGCACAAAAAATTCGACACCATAACTTGTTCGATTTCTGACACAATTCCCAAGACAATTTTGAAACAAGTGTTTTATTGAAATCTGAGAACTGTAGGAGGCCTAATCCTCCTTTGGACTTTTGTAGACAAATAGATTTCCAAGATTTGAGAGCCAAGAATTTTTTGTTGTCCTCTGTCGTACAATTCCATCGAGTTTTTTTGCAGAGGGCTTTGGGGAGCAAAAATTGTGGACATGTGGTAAATCGGAAGGGATTGTGCAACATTTTTTATAAGGACCAATTTCCCGGCTTTAGAGAGATTTTGGGCTTTCCAAAGGGCAAGTTTGCCTCGTCATTTTTTCCGTGATATCCTTGAAAGCTTGGGCTCAAGAAATCGGTTTACAAAAGGGGAGGCCAAGGTGTTTAGCTTTGTGTGTCCACTCCGACATTTGGAGGATTTCTCCAATGAGGCGTCTTTGCCTATTTGGGACATTACTACTGAAGTGGATGAAGGATTTCTGGCTATTTGTGCATTGTCTTGACCACTGTTCAAATTGTCGTAGAATCCTTGGACCGCATGTGCATTGTCCTCCTCGGCTCTACAAGAGATAGTGAGATCATCAGCGTAGAATAGGTGGGAAACCAAGGGGGCAGTTCTGCAAATTTTGACACCTTTGAGATTTCCAAGTGTTTCCTCATGGATAATTAGACGGGAGAGAATTTCAACATATATAATAAAAAAGTAGGGGGAGAGGGGATCCCCTTTTCTAATTCCACGAGTAGGCTTGAAAAAATCAAAGGGGGAACCATTGATCAAAAGGGAAAAGCTATAGGTTGAAATGAAATAGTTAATCCAATTCACAAATTGATCACAAATGCCAACACTTTGCATCAATCGGATTAAGAAAGACCATTCAACTCTATTATATGCTTTAGCAAGGTCAATTTTAATGGCCATAAAACCTTTCCGTCCTTTTTTACAATGGAGATAGTGCATAATTCATGGAAAATGATTAAGTTTTCGTTTACAGTTCTACCGGGGATGAAACTCATTTGAAAAAGGGAGATGATTTTTTCCGAAAGAGGTTTAAGCATATTAGCAAGAATTTTTGAAATGACCTTGTACCTCGTGTTGCAAAGGCTTATAGGTCTAAACTTCTACGCTGTCCTTGCATTTTGGCTTTTTGGAATGAGAGTGATGTAGGTGTGATTAAATGCAGGAATGAAATGACCATGGGAAAAGAAATGCAACACAGCCTCAGTTAAAAATTTCCCGACAAGGTGCCAGAATTTTTCATAGAAACTGGATGGGAAACCATTGGGCTCCAGGCTTTTAAAAGAGGCCATTTCAAAAATTATGGATTTAATCTCTTCCGGGGATAGTGGACGGCAGAGTACAAGATTATCAGAGTCATTCACAACACAAGTTATAAGATCATTGAATAGATCATTAGGGGGAGGGGAGGTTGGTTCACATCAGATGAAAAGAGACGTTTAAAGAAAGTAGTGAACTCCTTACCAATATCTTCCCATTCTGTGATAACCTTACCGTCACTAGTTCGAATGAAGTGAATAAGATTTGCCTTATTTGGAGGATTGTCGTCAGGTGCAAGTATTTTGTGTTGGCATCTCCCTCCTCAAGCCATTTCTGTTTTGCTTTTTGCCGCCACTTGGTTTCTAATCTCAGCAATTGCTCATCGAACTCACCTTGGAGATGTTCCTACAAAGCAAGGATTTCATCAGATTGGTCAAGTGGTTGGATTTCCTCAATTTTCCTTTCGATGAGGTTAATGGTGTCATGACACCATCTAAAAGGCTTTTTGTTCCACTTTCTAAGCCGCCCCTCAACACCTTTAGTAGGTTACGGAGCTTGAACTTCGGGTGTCCTGCAAAAAATGTCAAACACACATCAGCAATAAGAGTTTCACATAAGAAATCCTGAAACCACATTTCCTCAAAAAAGAAAAGTCTAGATCTATGTGTGTCATTGGGTGGGTTTCCAAAAGAAGGGGACAATGGTCAAATCCAATCGGTGGAAGATGAGTGATATGAGCTCTAGGGAACAAAAGGCACCAATCTGTGTTGGCAACTCCATTATCAAGTCTAGATTGGATATTGGCTATGCTCGGGCGTTTATTAGACCACGTAAAACGATAACCAGAAAATCCCAAATCAATCAAATTACAAAAGTTTAGGTCATCTCCCAACGAATGTCTAGAGGCGGACGCAAAAGGCTTTCCTCCTTTTTTTTCCACTTGGGACATGACTGCATTGAAGTCTCCCATGACAAGCCATGGACCATCAAAAGAGTGGGAAATATCAACAAGAGAGTCCTAAAAATCAGGTTTTAAACTTTTGACAGCGAGGTAATGGACGCCCGTGAGCTGCCACGGATTCAGGTCCGCGTTCAAAAAAAATCAGTGCATTAAGCCAAGAGTGTTTCACGACAATATTGACAGTAATACAAGGAGACCAAGCAAGACATAAGCCACCAGCTTGATTGAAAGCGAGAACAAAATCACATAAAGTAAGATTACAACTACGAAGGATGGAAGAGATCTTATCAATGTGTGCGGTTTTAACTTCACAAAGGAACAGGATGTTAAGTTTAGCAGATTGAAGGAGGTCCCGTAGCAATCTCCTTACCGCAGCCCGGGCTAACCCACGGCAATTCCACGTGATAATCTTCATTGTGCAACTACTCCCATGGCCCCTTTGAGCCCTCGCAATCATTTTCAGAAGATAGTAAATTTTCCATAAGAACCAGGGTACTATTGTTAACAAACGGACTCTTCTCTGTGCTTTCATCTTCTTTGTTTTGACATTGAGCCGATTTCTGGCTCTATCTTTCATTTTGATCACTTTTCTTTTTTGTTGGACTGTTGTTTTCTCCTCAAACACCTCCAATACAAATTTTTATTCATTGTCAATTATTTGGGAGGTTGGTTTCCATTTCTCTAGTGGCCGGGCTGGAGTGGTTTATGTCAACGAGGGTGGTGGGATGGGGCTAGGTGGGTTGGGTAGCTTTGGTCTCTTAGGCTGGGTTAAGTTTTCAATGGGTTGGAGAGGTCTTATTTTGTTGGGTTGGGCTTTAATGTGGGGGGGGGGGGGGGGAGGAGAAATGGGTTACTTTCATTTAGGCTGTACAAGGATAGTGATTTGGGGTAAGTAGTTTTATATGATATGGTCATGAGCAGTTTTGAGGGGGATGTGGGCTGGGCAGGGGGGGAGGGGGGGAGAAATGAGTTATTTTCATTTGGGTTGTACAATGATAGTGATTTGGGGTAAGTAGTTTTAGGTGATATGGGCACGAGCAGTTTTGAGGAGGATGTGGGCTGGGTAGGTGTTGAGGGGGAATAGGCCCACTGCCTAGGGGGATTTTACTTGATAAATGACCCAAGGCGTGGCCCAGATTTTTGGGTCTGTAATTCGGGCAGGGTGGAGGGGGAGTGAATTGGGCGGGATTCCATGTCAATGGGCTTTGGGTCTGGCCCTCTGTTTGGAAGGTGGGGGATTTTAGGGGTGTTCAGAGCTGTAGATTTCTCTATTCGGCTTTTCTTGGGGTTGGGCTCAAGGGGGGGGGGGTTTAAAAATTTCCTTTTTTGGTTTCAGATGCAGGTTCTGGGTTTTGGGATGTTTGCGGTGGCTCCGTTTCCATGGCCAGGGGGGCCGATGATCGTCGGAAAATTTGGTATTAACGGTCTTTTTGTATTCTGGGATGAACGAGTTCAGGATTATTCCATTCTCAGCTTTTAGCCAAGATCCAAACTTGAAGGGGCGTGGGTCGGAGGTATATGGTGGGGGTTTAGTTTTTTCCGTACAAGATAGGAGCTTATGGCCAACAACCCCACAAATATGACAAAAATCACCAAGTCTTTCATACCTTAGCTCGAGGGTAAGGAGTCTTTTGTCTAGTCCAATAAAGCAGAGATGGTCCTTGAGAGGTACATTAACCCCGATTTCTGTCCAGATGCGAAGAGATTTCCTCCATTTGTGCGATTCAGTGGCAAGGTCTGTGCATATGAATTTGCCAATATTATTGCCAATTTTTTTTTTGCCATTTTTATGTTTATCAGCTTTACTGGGAGGTCGGAGACTTGTACCTAAATCTGGAACTTTGTAAGGTTGACGTCTGCGAGGGCTTCCTCGGGGAGCCATGGTTGTAGGACAATTAGATTTTCACGGAATGACCAAGGGTTGTTCCTCAGAATACGTGTGCGGCCTTCCTCTTTTCCAAGGAGGAATGCTATTGTATTTTACTCAATTTGGTTTGTTTGGGTGTTGGGAGGGATACCCCAGGATTTAGTGAGAGTAGATTTAAGGGCTGTGGAGTTTATGGGTTTATCACACAGAATCTTTGCAATAATAGGGAAGTGAGAGTGTGGGTTTTGTTCCTCAGCAGGGGGGGTCCTCTTCGTCAGTGAATACAATGAGAGATGTTTTATCAGCAATATTGTTGATGAAGTCAGATGATTCCATGGGGATTAAATGAAGTGAAGGTTATTGGTGGGGAGGTTGGAGGGGTAAAAGGGGAGCAGATGGGTTTTGTGGTTGTGGGAAGAGTGCACAGAGGGAAGGGAGGCAAAGAGGAATGAGGAAGAGTGCTGGAACACGAGTGAAAGGAAGAAGGGAAAGAGGGGTCCGTAGCAGTTGGGGGAGGTCCTCAAGCTGCAACAAGAAGGAGAGCCTTCAGGTCTGTCATGGGAGTTCTACTCTGGGAGAGAACGGTCTACTTGTTGTCATATGTAGGATATCAATAGGATGTTCTTACTAAGCAATTCAAAATACTTTATTCTTTTCTTAAATAACTAACATTTTTAAGTTATGTATATTTTTTGAATTAAATTTTCTATTCTTAAGTTAAGTTATAACACAAAATTTTAATTCTTATAAAAAAAATAGTTTTTTTAGAAGAAGATTATTAAATGCTATTTTCGCCTTAAATACTTTTTTTTAAGAGCATCAATAAATCATAGCACAAAATAGTAAAAACACAACCCGATGTACATCTTGATAAGTATAAAATACTTTCAAACAAAAATTTCCAAAAGTAATTAATTTCAAAACCCCCAGCAAAAATAATTTTGCTAGCCAAACTGATAAAGTACCTTTACAGAAGATAGAACAACTCCATGCCAATGTAACCATCATCAACTGCACCCATCTCCTTGCCTAATGCTTTCCGAGCTTGTTCGAGCTAATCTTTCGTCAAAAATTTCTTTGCCCAAACGGTTCTATGGATGCTTGATCTTCTTCAAGTTTGTTTTTCTTCCAGCCTTTCTTTCATCAAGGTACTATGTTTTTGGTTCTCTTGGATTCTAGTCAAAATTATTCTTTTCACTATTCTATTGTCAATGAGATTTTCTACAGACGACGCCAACTTGGTGTGGGTAAAATTATAAATATGAAAAATTCCCAATAGCTTAGCTAAATAATAGAATTTTGCTAGGATACTTTAATAATGGAAGTGATTTTTAGAGGATGGATTGATGGTTCATACTCCATTTTCAGTCCTTTGTTTAGCTTAGTTATAAGAGTATGGATGGCTTCATGCTTTCTTCTGAGTGGTGCATATGAGTAGCAAATCTGCAAAAGATCCTTCAAGTGGGGTGGGTACATGAAATTTTCCAGCTCATATAGTTTTAGGTGGTATAGTTTTAGCTCGTATAGTTTCAACTCGTATAGTTTTAGGTTCTATAGCTTTAGATGGTATTTATTTTCAAAGCTCGAATAAATGAGCTCGTATGAAATATTCGTTAAAAACTAGTCTTTTTGCACGGGTTTGTAATATTTCTACTTTCCAATACATTTTAATATTTTTCTGTCATCAATCACTTCATTTTATTTGTAGTAGATGATAAATTCAACATCTAATTCATAAAACTATATATACGGTTAATTTTATCAAGTGCTAGCATGTGCCACACAAATGTGCATACATAATTAATTAAATATTGAAAAATAGTTATATTTTTTTTTTATCTTAAGAGGATAAATAGAGAATATTGGAAAAACATGAGGAGAAATTACTGGAAAAATGTAGAAAAAATAGAATGCGGAAGTATTAAGAGAGAGAGAGAGAGAGATAAAAAGTTGGTGAAATAATTTTAATAGGAAAAGATGATGAGAGAAGAAAGGAACATGGAAGTTGATGAGAGAGAAAAATAAAAATATTATGAAAAATAACTGATGAAAAAATTGAGATATCAAAAGAGTGCTCTTCAACTAGATCTAGTAATGTGACATATTGTATGTATGAGCATAAATTTTTTTAAAATAATTTTATGAATTATATTATTTATAAGTTGTAGTGTTAAAAATTACCTGAAATATATATATATATATATATATTATAGTAAGTTAAATAAATATTTAGATTTAAAAAATATTGAAAAAAAAATTATTGATACATAAATTGGAGAGATAAAAAATGCATGAGAACAAAAAAACAACCAAAAGGTAGTTATGAAAAATCATGATGAGTTGGGAAGTTAAAAATAATAATTGTTTTTTTTAAAATGACAGATCAAAATTATTTGGGATATCAAAGGGCTCTCTCCAATAATATACAACTAGTAATTTTGGCACACCCTATGTGTCCGCAGCTTCTATAAGTATTACTTAAAATAAAATATTTATAAAGTTTTATTCCTCTAACAAAAGGATTAATAAGGAGATTTATTCCTGAAACTTCAAGGCCAATGGGACTCAAAGCCTTGAACAAATGACATATGGTTGATGCGATTGGATAATCAACTGAGGCCATGTAAGAAATTTGAGGCTGCTACTCTTAGTGCTTGAATCCAATAGCCCTATAAATTGGATGGTTCTAACAATAACTTGATGGATGATCCCGATGGAATGTGAGTTAGATGGACTCCAATAGATTCATAGTTCTGTTGTTGAGTGATCTATTGTAATATAGACTTAATGAAGCTATCTAGTTGAGTGTGAATGTGGTCCGCCTTTTATAAAAAAGTAAATGATTTTTCTTTTTAAAACACTCATAAGAACTCAAGGCACTGGCATGACCATCAAAAGAACTTGAAGTACATATCACGGATTATCAAATATTAAGGAACTAATACGTGTTGTGAGGGTCTCAATTTGAGCTAATGAAAGTTCAAGATTTATTTCACTTTTCAATGATTGAGTTGTTGTCTTACCCCACTATGTATTAATTCAATTAATAGAGATTAATGCTTAAGTAAAATTGCTTCCTTTACTCAGCAAATAGTGCTCTCTAACTAGTTAGCCCTTTGTTGGGAATAACTATTAGTAGAACTATTTGTCCCATATTACCAAAATAACCAAGTTCCCGTTTGTTTTAATTAGAACCACTTGCTACATTGAAATTGAAAAGTGTGGGTAGGTGAATTTTGGAGGAAAATCCTCATGCGCGCGCTTTGTTCGGCCCAGCCCGAGCGGGCCCACCTGATTATAATCTTTTTGAGGAAAAAAAAAAACACTTTAAATTCTTACTTATCCGGGTCTATTTTCTTGTTTGAAGCGAACTTATCCGTTTAGCCAAATAAACAATTGACTTTATCCTTTTTGAATTGAGCTCATTTGTTTTGATAGAGCTTATCTTTCCCGATTTGTTGATACGATATTAGCCTTTTGATTAGGATAATTTTTATCCAAAATCACAAAAAAATTGGCTAGAGCATCTGAATAAATTGAGAGCTCTCTACTATAAATAGGCTTCGATATTTTCAAATTAAACACAAACAAGCTCCTCTCCTTTTTCTCTCTTTGCTTCTTCCTGTATTTAATTATAATATGTGCCAGAATTGAACACGAATGCACGTATTAGGTGATAAATGTGTTTAACCTTCGAGGCAAACGACTTTAACAATTGTACCAAAATCGTGTCAGAATTTACTTCAAAATAGTAACTCAGTCAGCAACACAACTTAATTTTGTTTCTCATAGAAACAACAACAAATAATTGAGGATGTACGTATGCTTATAAAGCTAATGAATAAAAGGACAAAGTACTAAAGTAGGGGCTTCAATTTGAAGAGTTGCAGTTGGTCTTTGATGGGCTATTGATAGAAAAATGTGAAAAAAATGGGAACATCTGAGAATAAGTTGATGAACCCATGTGAAAATCATAAGAGGCAAAGAGATCCATGTGAGAAAAGGGGGTAAATGAAGATAGCGACTTGACGGCCACCACTCATTTATTAGGGAAAATTGGTTCGTTGGAAAAATTATTTTCTTAGTCCGCTAAATATGCCTAATATTAATTTTAATTTGATAATTATGCCCATTTTTTTCTAGTTCAGTAACTTGCAAAATTGATGAGATTTAGTCCTTCGGTGGTCGATTTTTGATTTCTTGGCCAGAAATATTACATGGTATGTCAACTGGACATATTTTGAGAATTTCTAAGCCTACGTGGCAATTGAAATGAGGTGAATTTTAATTTGAATGCCACCTAATACATGTGGTTGTACACGTGTATAAGTTGTCGTAAATTAACCAAATAGTTGCCACGTATGCATTTTCCGGCTAATTTTCAAAATATCGCCGGAAAATTGAGTAAAAAATCCTAATTCGGATTAAATCTCATGAATTTTGTAAGTTACTGGACTTAGAAAAAAATGGGCATAGTTACCGGACTAAAATTAATATTCATACTTAGCGGATTAAAAAAATAATTTTTCCTTTTTCATTTCATAATTTATATACCGTATAATTTTGATTTTATTGTTTATGAAAATTGTTTCATAACTTTAAATAATTCTCGCTTTCTGTTGTTCTACCTACTTTCATTAGGAAGTTGACGGAAAAATCATGTGTAAATTATGTGGCCGCTTTCCTCTATTTTGAACAGGCATGTGACTTCCACGTGATTTTTTTCTCAATCAATTTCTTAACAAAAGTTGACAACATGATTGAAATGAGACTTTTTGCAAGCTATGATACTATTTTTGAAAATCTACTATTTTTATTTTTTTGAACGGATACTATTATTAAAAATCTCATAAGCAATGAATTGGAAACGTATTGGCCCCATATTATGGGAAGAAAAATGTAACTTTTTCTTTTTATAATTATTTTTTATAAAAAGATATATTTCAGAATTTTTTTTCGAAACTCGTGTTTTGCCATCTATTTCCCACCAATCTGAAAATCTGATTTCTTGATTTGTTTCCAAATTTTGAAAAATATTTTATATACTATGTATCCTGAATTTGAAAAAGATCATGTTACATCAACAATTATCATATTCTTTTGAAAAAACAGAATATTCAAAGATATATCTATCTATACTATTAATTAAATAGGAGAGATTTAGAAAAACTCAGTAAGCTAGATGTACAGAATATACCCTTATTATTATCTCCTTAAATATATCCTTAGGCCCATATCTGTAATTTCACTTGGCAGATAACAACACCAACATCTGACTTCTGTTAATTCTTATTTTTTTAAATACTTTTATTTAATTTTATTTCGTGATTTTATTATAAAAAGTATATATATTTTGCTTTTATATCATAAACATGTTATTTATTACAATCAAATAATAATCACATTCTTTTAACCTGTGCATACAAATCAAGTGTGTCCGACTTCTAATCTTAAATTATTTTCTTATCTGTAGTATCCCGGGCCTTGGCATGGGATGTCATGTCGGTAAAAAGAACCTAAAATTCTATAAATAATTTAAATTTTAAAATATATGTACGAGGACTTGTTAAATAACCTAAAATTTAAAAATATATAAAATACTTTTAGTGTACAAAAATTGAAGTATATTGAATAAAATGAACAATTATATATTTACTAATTTAAATAGAAACTAGAAGATAGTTTTTAATTCAAAGATACCCAAATATACACAGACAAGGCACTAGAGCATTACGTCCTGGAAAAAATAAATAAAGAATTATAAATAATTTAGATTTAACATCTAAAACTGAGATATTGATTGATCCATCAATATAAAATTATTTTTAAGATATAAAAATAAACTTATTATATTACTATTAATATTATCTGCACAAATTTCTGGTGCTTTTTTTTTTATATATATACATATAGTTAAACAATCATACACTTATCTTAATCTAAATAAAAATAAATATAATTTCTTATACTGCAAAATAGAATCAAAGAAGCCCTCCCGATATCGCAAAATAGAATCAAAGAAGCATCGACATGCACATATAGAGTTTCTCGCATAGGAGTAGGTCTCTTTCATAGGTGTAGGGTCTCTTTCCATAGGAGTATCGTCTATTTTATAAGAGCTTGAGTGTCTGGGAATAGAGTGTTTCTGTAGATAGAATAGTAAGCAAGTTAGCAGTAGCATTCGCACCATGATTGCGTCATCACCGTATCATTGGTTGTACTTGTGATTGGTGGAGCCGTACCACTGCTTGAGCCTTATCCCTCTGCTGAGACCAAAACATACGTCTATCCTTTACATGCATATTTGTTTCATATGTGTTTTTTCTTACTTTCCAAAGTCTTTCTAGTGTGTTGACTTAACTGTCTACCGAGAACTAGCAGTGTATAGTATTCTCGACTGTTGGGGCAATCACTAGTTCTCACTGAAGTGGAAGTGGAGAATCTTGTCCGTCCAAATGGAGTATGGTGAGGGGACATGATGGGGAGGGTTTTTGTTTGGTGGGCAAGTTGTTGACGCCATGAGCATACCGGTTTGAATATCTGTGCTCTATGCTTACATCGGTCATCAACCCGGTTAAGGGAATGGATATGAAAGAACTTGACTCAAATAGATTTTGATTCAGATTTTATCACATCATTGACAGGAAGTCGGCATTAATGGATGGATGTCCTTGGAGCTTTGCTAAGAATATCTTACTTCTCAATGAGGTGGACACCAATGACGACCCCCACAGTATAGATCTAAATTGGTGTGCTTTCTTTGTCATACAAAGGATTCTTAATCTGAAAAATAATTAAAGATATCGCGATGTGTATTGGCGACCGCATCAAAAAATATTTAAAAACAGATCAGGATAATTCCACATGGGGTTTCATTATGCGTATCAAGGTTGTGTTGGACGTCAAGCAACCATTGAAGAGGTTTATTAGTCTTCGGTCCTCTAGATGGGAAACGTTGCTTATCTCAATAACATATGAAAGGCTCCCCAACTTTTTCTATGTATGCGGTATTCTTGGGCACATCGGAAAATACTGCCCCACATAGCTTGAAGACAAGTTCATTGACATGAGGGGTGCAACACAGTATAGCCCTCACTTTGTGCATAGGCATTGTAGACGCCACACCTGATGAGAAGGGAACCAGATGGGCGGTGTGGGGGCTAGGATGACCCACATTGGGAAGTAAAAAGCGAAGAGGTTCCATGTGATTGCAGGGTTGCTCCATAGGCTACACGAAACCAGGGTTAAAACCTTTAGGTTGAATGAGCTATCGAGGGAAGCACTCCAAGGCCTCGTGAGCTAATTCATGACATGTGCTATTGGGTTCTAGCCATGCACAGGGATCCGTTGGTTAAGATACGCGGTCGTTGGGTGAAGCCGCGCTGTGGGCAAGTTGAGAAGCCACGGAGAAGGACACGAAGGCATGTTGGACATGCTGCGTGGGATCAATGCGAGATGTTGGTATATCGATTGGGCCTCGAACTTGTGAAGTAGCCCTACTCGGGCAACACATAGAAGATGGGCAAGACGAACACATACGCGGGTGATGCATCGAGTGAGCGTGGGGCATGCAATAGGCGTTATGGGCGTTAGAGTGGCCTACAATGTCGAGGCGGAGCGAGGATGCTCCGAGCCCTTGCGTGATGTATCAAAAGGACCCGAGATTGTGGGCGAGATGCATGATGGCAAAATAGCTAGTTAGGGCTGGATATGAAAACACGCAAGGCGTGTGAGCCGCGACCCTTGGTGAACATGGGCATTTTGGATAAGCAAGTGCACAGGCACAAGGTGCCGCATAGGGATGCATTCGGATGTCATGCTAGTGAGCTTCAGATGTCTAAGGCACATGACGAGAAGTCTCATCAGCTGATTTTCGTAGTTGCAAGTACTCAGGGCCCGGTGGTGAGAGGGCCACATCTAGCTGAAGTTTTAGGGACATAACATGGGCATGGATACGTTCGAGGCCACATCTGCAGGACATCATCGTACGCACGATAGGGACAGAAGTTCTAGGGGTGAGGGCAATTCAATCGCGGGTTCTTCGGCATCTGCAAGACACACAGATTCACATCCCTAAGAATTACACCTGGTGGGCTTGACTAGTAGGGAAATTGACCCAGCCACAATAACTCCAACCAGCCCAACCACTAATCGAGGCCATGTTAGTGTAGGTGACCAAATTCCCAATTAGTTGGTTGTTTTGTAATCTACTGTTAATAATCTTATTGAATATAATGTTAAATATTGTAAATATAATTTATTCCTTGTCGATCTTTGATGTGTTATATTATATGTTATTTCTGCATGTCACGGACAAAGCCACAGACCAGTTAAACAAATGAAGTTGGGTCACACATTTGATGGCGACTATGAAACCAAATACTGAGGATTGGTCTGAAACATTTTAAGTCAAGACCCCTCAAGAATGGGCATTGAGGAGTTTTGTAGAGACTTACACTAAGTGTTGCATTCATGTGATGAGTGTCGAGTTTCATTGATGATAGGCGTATGATGTCTATTTAGTGAGTGCTTCACAAGTGATGCAATCCAAATTAATTAGTAGGAAGTGAGAAACGACCCCAATACAGAGGTCCCCTCAATCCAAATGATTGGAAATAAATGACTCAACAACGGAGGTTGCGGTGCAACCCCGTTGAGAACAATGATCGCCTTCGTCCAAAACTTCCAAGAGTTAGGGGGCCCTTGTTCTTAAAGGTAGCTGCCTTGAGGCTCTACCTC